>OX465579.1:171879407-172344407 GCA_950022655.1 Alentia gelatinosa
ATCTGTTTCAGACAAACACTCTGTGAGGTACATGAATCTCAGCAGGATTTGTCTCAGACAAACACTCTATGAGTTACATGAATCCCACCGTGTGAATCCCACTTTACGTCTACATACCAGATAGGTGTAAGATAGATCACTGGCGTCGCTAGGATGAATAGCACATTACGCTGATCCCTGAACTCAGGCAGTCATTGTAGTCTCTCCTCACTGACAGCCGGCTACAAGCGACCCACACCGGAAGCCACAAGTGTCATCCATCCCCGCACGGTGGCAGCACTGGCGTTTGTCTGGCCCAAAACGAGGCTGATGGGAGCGTCTCGTGACGTCAGAGGGAGAGATCGATCTGCTGGTAGCCGGCGAGTCCCTGTGAGATAAAACGGAGTGGGGGGGTGGTAAAAAATAAAGGCGACAGGAAGGGGAATTAGGAGGGGGATGCGCGCGCACGCACACGGCCTCATTTTCATCCTCTTTGATGAATGTGGGGGTTCTGTGATGGTGGTGTCGAGTAAAACAAGCAGGAAATGCCGATCAAAGTATAAATAAATGCAGGTGAAGGGCGAGAGACATGAGATGTGGCGTTACACAGATCAGCTGGCTGTGTAGGGAAGTGTAGAGCCGCGTAGGGCCACGTAGAGCCGCGTAGAGCTGCGTAGAGCTGCGTAGAGATGCGTAAAGCCACGTAGAGATGCGTAGAGCTGCTTAGAGCTGCGTAGAGCCGCGTAGAGCTGGGTAGAGCTGCGTAGAGCTGCGTAGAGATGCGTAGAGATGCGTAGAGCTGCGTAGAGCTGCGTAGAGCTGCGTAGAGCTGCGTAGAGCTACGTAGAGCCACATAGAGCTACGTAGAGATGCGTAGGGCCGCGTAGAGATGCGTAGAGCCGTGTAGAGCTGCGTAGAGATGCGTAGAGCTGCGTAGAGCTGCGTAGAGCTGCGTAGAGCTACGTAGAGCCACATAGAGCTACGTAGAGATGCGTAGGGCCGCGTAGAGATGCGTAGAGCCGTGTAGAGCTGCGTAGAGATGCGTAGAGCTACGTAGACCTGCACAGGGCCGCGTGGATCCACGTACAGCCGTGTATGACCATGTAGAGTTGCGTAGAGTCACGTAGAGCCGCGTAGACATGCGCAGAGATGCGTAGACAAGCGCAGAGCCGCGTAGACATGCACAGAGCTGCATAGGACCGCGTAGACTTGCGTAGGACCGTATAAATCCGGGTATACCTTTGCAGAGCTGCATAGACACATGCAGAGCTGCATAGGACCGCATTGCGCCGCATGTACACGCGCAAAGCCGAATAGGACAGCAAGCAAGAATGGACAAACCGAAGTCTAATGTCTAGTTCTTATGAAACCGGACACACCATCTAGACGCCATCTAGACATGTCACGAAACTAGTGAAACAGGTCCCAGGACTGATTGAGTTAAAGATTCCTCGTTCTTCACACTCGATACGTTTTAGCATACATAAACGACTCGAAATGTCATCCATTCAACTACCCTCAACCTGTTTTCTTATATTACCACATGAACTGATACAACAGTAATTTTTAGTCTATTTGGCACTAGGTTTATTACCCAAATGGTGTCTAAAAAACCTGGATAGAAATGAGTGACTCATGACTGGAGGCCATAATCTACGAACTTGACTTAATTGTACCTTAGTGTACAATTAAAGATGCTGATCTGCTTTTCGGTAAGGGGCCATCCATAAAGTACGTACGCACTGAGGGGGAGGGGTGGGGGGTCAAATATTTTTGAAATTTTGTGCATGCTCCCTCTTTGTCCTATTGCGTACAAGATCGGCAGGGGGTGGTGGGGGTGTCAAAAATTTCAGAAATTCTGCGTACGCACTTTATGGATGGCCCCTAACGAACTGTGTCCCTTGACTTTGTTGTCTAGCTTGACCATGTATATGGTACATTGTGTTGTCGCTGTGTATCTTGTATTTACTTATTTTGTACAGTTAACCCTTTAAAGGCGGGGGTCTGTGGCAGAGCCCTATTGGTTGGGGCGAGTACTTTGGACTGGTATAACCCTAGGGGACGGGCCAATTTTTTTCTAAACCCATGTTCCATTATTTGATCACGTGGTATGACACATCAGTCTTATTTATATCACTTGGTTTACCGAATAATATCAAATACTATATCATATATTCTCTGAAAGTTTCAGATATATTGATCAATTATTTCTTCATAAAACAATTAAATGGTAAATATTACTAGATTTCATAATAATGCCTCAAGGCATTATCCGGTCTACGCGGGGGAATGCCTCAAGGCATTATCCGCCTTGAAAGGGTCAAGGTAGAATTCGTATATTGAATGTATGAACCTACTGTCAATAAACCTTTAAAAGAAAAACGAAGAAATGTTGTCATCACTCACAGTCGGTTCCTTTGTTCATCACACTTTCCACTTCTTGTCGTACGTTATAATTAACACGAACTCTTTCCCTACGCCCCTCCTTTCATCATCTCATTTCTGTGTGTAGTTCGTTAAAATAGGGGTTTGTTTTAGGTGTGACATCACAACGTGCCTCATGAAACAATCACACCATGAATAAGTTTTTACACTCTCCATCTCACGCATCTGCTGCCAGTCTCCAAGCACATCAAACATGTTTTATCAGTACCTGCCTGCTGTGAGAACCCGAGTGCTATAAGGCATATCAATTAGGGTGATGTAGCAATCCAAGTACAGCGCAGCTTGGGTTCGTTTAAAATCGAACGAACGATAATAAGAAAAAAAACTCGTATGAGGTCCAATGGCAAGGGACCGTTGAATAAAGTACCAACAAACAAAAAAATCAACGACGGTATACAAAGTCCCCCTTGAGAATGCATGCGGACTCAGTAAACCACTACTCTTTGTTAAGAAAAACTCCACTGTTTAAACCCATTTTTTAAAAGGATACCATAACCAAAGACATTGTATACGGGAAAATAGTCCCTTTGTGATATAGAACTAAAAATATAGTCCCTACTGAAATACCCTTTAATATGACAATTCCTGGGTTTAATTCATCAGTGGAGATGGATAATAAATACAACAAACGATGGGTTTGTAGACAGTGGCTCTGTAAACCACTCGAGGTTGACGTGGTAACACACTCTCTCACCCTCACGGTTGTGTATCAACCTCTCGTGGTGTACAGCTGCCTGTCCAGAAAACCGTCGATTATTGTCTACTTGTTTATAAATTTTTAAGGGTAGAGATTTGTACATAGTCGCCAGGCCCGGCCTTGGCCGTTCTGTCGCCAGGGACCTGGGACCTGTTTCAGTAGTTTCGTGACATTAGGCCTAGACAGACATCAACAGCGGCATCAACAGTGCAAGCAACAGGGGAAATATTTTTGTCTGGTTTGATGTCAAATATCAGCGGATCGGAGCAGCCAATCGTCTTCATATTTGGAACGATTATAGGTTAAATGTATCCCTTACTCATGTTAAAGTGTCATTGCTTGAAATTGTCTAATACTTTTGAAACCGGACACACCCTGTTTGGGTCCCGTCTTGCCCTAAGTGCCGCGACTTGTGTTGATCTGTCTATATGGTGTCACAGACACCATCTAGACATGTCACGAAACTACTGAAACAGGTCCCTGTTTCACTAGTTTCGTGACATGTCTGTGACACCATACCGCCATTGGGGTTGTCTAGTTTCGTGACAACACAAGTAGCTGTCCTGAGGTAAGGACAGACCCCAAACATAAGAATTAGACAAATCTACACATCATGGACCTGTTTCACTAGTTTTGTGACAAAAGTGTTAGACAGACATGAAAAGCGGCACCAACAGTGCAAGCAAGAACGGACAAAACGAAATCTAATGTCTAGTTCTTATGAAACCGGTCTCTGGAAATGCATCATAAGGCTTATCGTAGTGTATTGAAAGTCCGGTTGACGCCGGGCCTTATGGTCAGTTATAGCAATATTGCAAGCACTATGATAGATACATACACAATATTGACCGGTTTCAGATACAAGCGACTCCCGTATGCTCCGAGGAGTTGGCACGTAGTAATATCCGAGTTTATTATCCACCTAAAACAAAGTGTCCATAGAAAACACATTGGGAGTTTGTATGGACATTCCCAGCGCATACGGATATGTTGTATGCTCCGGGTGGCGCATACGGAAAAATAGTGGGTAGGGAAAATAGTGCATAACTAAAATAAACTAATATCGACATGCCACTTGCCCAGAAAAGGTGGATAATAAATACAATATAGACTGGCTTCAGATAAAAGCAGCTGTATGCTCCTCGGAGTTGACTCTGCGCAATATCCTCGCATACGCTTGGATATTACTACGCGTCAACTCCTCGGAGCATACGGCCACTTGTATCTAAAACCAGTCAATATTGTGTATGTATGCAAGGATATGGAGTCAATTTTGGGAGCATACAACTGCTTTTATCTGAAACCAGTTTATATTGTATTAGTTCATTTTTAAGGTACACACTATTTGTTGCATCGAACTATTTTTCGATATGCTATTATTTTCCAGCCCGGTGCATACATCATATCAGGATATGGTGATACACACTCCCAATGTGTTTTCTATGGACACTATCTATTCGGTGGATAATAAATACAGACATCAATATTTCCAACAAACAGACAAACAGCTGACAGTGCACCAGACCGTACAGGCAGGATGCATAATAGACTTTGATTCCGGTCTAGTATCATAGACTCTCACAATACGGGAGTGTTTCCAGATGACCCTGAGGGCTGCGGCATGGATTCCCGATAATCATTTAAGTGCACCACTTTATAGGAGTTAGTGGAGTCGGACGGCGACTGGAAGCTGGCAGTGTGATACACGGTAATTACTCCGAGGTGTGCCCCAACCCGGCACACTGTTTACTGCGCGATCACTGAGCGTTAGTAACCAGCTCCGAGCAGCTCCGAGCAGCTCCGAGCAGCCCTGCTCTAGGCAACTCGAGGCAAATCAGAGGAACTCCGACCAGCCCAAGCGGTTATGAGCAATCCCGAGCAGTTTCGAGGAGTTCCGAGCAGTTCCGAGTAATTTGTATCAGTTTCAAGCAGCCCCGATCTGTCCTGAGCAGTTCCGAGCAGTCCCGAATAGTTCCGAGCAGAACCGAGCAGTTCCGACCAGTCCCGAGCGGTCCCGAGCAGTCCTGAGCAGGCCCGAATACTTCCGAGCAGTTTCGAGCAGTTCTGAACAGACTCGAGCCGCCCCGAGCAGTCCCGAGCAGTTTGGAACAGTCCTAAACAGTTCCAAGCAGCCCCGGGCCAACAGCCTAGTGCAACCCTAAACAGCTCCGAACGACTTCAATCAGCCCCGAGAAGCTCTGAACAACAGTGCGAAAGGCTCTGCACAGCTTCAAAAAGCCTCGAACAGTTTCAAACAGCTCTTCACAGCTCCGAACGATTCCAAACAGTTGCAAAAAATTTCAAGCACTACTGTACAGCTCCGAGCAGTCCAAGGCAGACCAAAGCAGCCCTAAATAGTTTAAATCAGCCTCAAGTAGGTCTGGCCAGCTTCAAAGAACTCATTGCAGACCTAAGCAGCCATCCGCAGTCCCAACCAGTCCAAACCAGTCCCAACCAGCCTCAACCAGTCCCCAGCAGCTCCGAGTAGCATTGAGCAACCCCAAACAGCCCCAAACAGCGCCGAGTAGCTTTGAGCAGCGCAGAACAGCCCTAATCAGCTCCGAGTAGCTTTGAGCAGCGCAGAACAGCCCCAAACAGCTCCGAGTAGCTTTGAGCAGCGCAGAACAGCCCTAACTAGTCCTGAGCAGGTACGAGCATCTCTGAGCAGCTCCAATCCGTCCCCAAGCAGCTCCCAAAAGCCCAGAACAGCTCTGAGCAGCTCCGAGCTTAGTTGCTCCGAGCAGCTTCGAGCAGCTCTGAGTAGCACAGAGCAGCTCCGAGCAGCCCTCGGTGAACCTGTCCTATCGCCTTTATTGGATCACTTGTCAGTCCCCCCGCGTCTGCCATCTCTCGTTCCGGTTCAGTGCGCAGGGCATATTCACTCGACCGTGGCACGGAGACTGTGTCAGCAGGAAAAAAAACATCTGTGGGTGAAAACCGATAAACCGTATAGTGTGGTGAATGTATGTAGGTCTGGTGTGTTTGAGTATGTAAGGTGTGTGGTATGTGGTGTGTGTGATGTGTGTGTGTGTGTGTGGTGTATGTAAGGTGTGTGGTAGGTAGTGTGTGTGTTATCATGCAACCCGGCGTTTACATTGGACGACTAAATACGTGGCGACTGTAGATCATCAGCCAATAGTCGCCAGGTGGTGGCAATGTCCACTGTAAAAGTCGTCTATGTCAGAATTTGACCGAGCGCTCACACTGACGACTATGTGTTTCCACAGAATCGCCGCCCATATTGACGACTCATTCAAGGCGGCTTGAAATAGTCGCTGGGGTCGGAGCGTGTCTAATAGTCGTGAGGTGGTGCTTTATCGCGTAATCAGACGATCTGCAGTCGTCATGCACTTGGCGTTTATATTAGACGATTTCTAGACTTGTACGGCTGAATGCGTCAGGTTCAAGAATCGCCGCCTATAATCGTCTAGTGTAAACGCCGGGTAAGGTGTGTGCATGTGATGTGTGAGTTTGTATGATTTGCGTTAGTGGTGTGTGTGTACCACGTACATATGAATATATATAAAATATATATTCATACATTTGTGTTTGGGTGTGTGTGGTGTGGTGTGACAAGCTTCCAATCGTGGCCTTGTCGTGGACTTGTCGTACACTCTTGTCGGGAACTGGGGTCCACCAACCATAACAAGGCCTCCAATCGTAGGCAAGTCATAGACCTTGTCGGGAAGCCATTGTCGTAGCCTTGTCGTGGTTGGTGGACGCACCCTTTAACTGAAGTGCTGGGATTGAGATATAATGTATTACCTTATTGGTAGGTACTTGTGTACCACCTTTCTCTCGATAGAAATATTCCACTCGCTCTACAAGCTTGTGGAATATTTTTATTATAAGAAACAAGTTGCACAAGGACGTTCCATTAAGGCAATACATTTTACTTTTATTATACAAGTTCAAATGTATATATATATATATATATATATATATATATTTAATGAAATTGTGTTACGAAAACGTTACGAGATCCAAGCTGAATTCAAAAGGGTGCTGGTTGTTATGTTGACATCATACCGGAAGCGACAATCTCATAAGACAGAGTTAGCCATGTGCACATTACTTTCGTACATCAAATTCAAAATGGTTTTAAACAATTCTTTCCTATATCAATTAACTTCAAATATTATTTGTAAAATCATCAAGTATTTCATTTGAACTTTATATCTTTTTTGACTGTTATTCCGTCTCTAAATTGCTCTTGCTCCCTGTCAGAGGTTGGTATTTGTGTAACATACTGGCACAGGTATATAACTAGGAGCAAATAGGATGTTCATCATAGATAAATGAGCGTGCAATTGTAAATGAATAACAACTAAAAGGTTTGAGTTAGATTCAGTTTATGGATAGTTTTCTGTAACCCACTTGCACCCAGTCAACTAGCTATCCTGCAACTGCCTATCTAGGATCCAAACAGATCAATCACAAGTGGGTCTTGAGGTATTTTGGTCTTGAGTGATTGGTCATGGTCAGCTGGGCACACCTCTAAGACCCTGAGACACTGGCTCCCTGCTCTGTTCTTACTAACACATTGAATAGCATGCAGATAGTAAAGGGATAGTTTTCTGGAAGCACACTAAACGTTCAATGTGACCACTCTAACATCTAGATGATGCATTTAGCGTGTGCAAGCACGCTCTAATAAAGGTTATGAGGGATGTGATTGTGGGAGGCTTGTATGAGCTATTAGAGAAGGAAAATTAGACTCCTACTCATCTGTCACCCACCTTTTAGCTCATTAGCTCATTAGGTTGCCAGGACTCCTCCCTGCAACTTGTCTTCTTATTGAGCGCGGGAAATCGCGCTCATATACATCATCTAGATAGAGATTAGAATGCTCACACAGGGTTTCAGCTTGCTGTAAAGAATCTAACGCTTCACTATCAATGTCCCAACCATAAAGGCCTGGTTAAATGAGCAGAGGTCCAGTATCCCAGGATCCCGTATGACTGCCCCACTACTGACTTGGTTCCTTTTAATAGAACTTTCATAGCTGAGTGACCTTGTGAATGTGTGTGCATCAAGTGCTAATGGGCTATTAGAAAGCGAACAGAGTGCCATAGGTGACCTAGAGAAATAAGGCAGTTAACCAAGACCCTCAATCAAAAATTTAGTCACAACTGCAAGTTGAATGGGATCCGTGGTATGCTAGACCAGGCACAAGTCAAAATCGAAAATGTTAGATGTCACATAATACATATTCCTGTTGATGATACTTGAGAACAACTATTAAATCCATTCTCTGGGCTTATTGAAGCATTCTTGATACTTTTAAATATAAATGGCTTACTGATCAATAATTTCCTATGATATTCTCATACATTCATTTGATGAGATTTTGGTATACCGCGCTCTTCCATTATGAATGGAAATGACATTTGCTCCTAGTTGAGAGAATGACTGTTTGATTACACCATTGCTTAAACGACCTCCTCTCGGAATATGGTATTGAAGCCCTACTACTAATGGGTGCTCATTGAATAACCACCTTTCAGAATTAATGCATATTATTCAGATAATGCCTTTCAGAATGTGTTAATACAGTAGTCTAATTGATATACATGTATTCATTACATAATATTTTACAATATGTTGATTAAGTCCTACAATTAATATGTTCTCTCTAGATAATGCTTCTCACAATGTGTTGATAAAGTCCTACAATTAATATGCACTCATTACATAATGCTACTCACAATGTGTTGATAAAGTCCTATAATTAATATGTACTCTCTAGATAATGCTTCTCACAATGTGTTGATAAAGTCCTATAATTAATATGCACTCATTAGATAATGCTACTCACAATGTGTTGATAAAGTCCTATAATTAATATGTACTCTCTAGATAATGCTTCTCAGAATGTGTTGATAAAGTCCTACAATTAATATGTACTCATTAAATTAATGCCTCTCGAAATGTGTTGATGAAGTCCTATAACTAACATGTACTCATTAGCTAATGCCTCTCACAATGTGTTGATAAAGTCCTGTAATCAATGTGCATTCATTAAATAATGCTTCTCTCATTGTATTGATAAAGCTCCACAATGTACTCTTACGATAATGCCCCTCTCACAATGTGCTGATAAAGTCCTTCAATAAATGTTTACTCATTGAATTACTGACGCTCATGGTCCTTCAATATAGTCCTACAATCAATGTTAATTCATTGTTCAATACTATGCTGTGATAATCGTCAGTTCATGATCATCAAGACTCTTTCTTTTTCAGAAATACAAGTTATCATTATACCACAATTAATTGTAGTAAAATTGACGTTCCAATTAAGCAAACGATGTTCATTAGTATAGAAACGGACCGCATTAACTCCTAGATTATCATCTCGTTTTGTAGCTTGTACAGCATGGTCAGGTCGTTCTTTATAAGTACGCCCACTTCTTTTAGGTACTTCTATTTACTTCTTTTAGGTAGTTCTAATGGCCATAAAGTGGGATTCACACGGTCGGATTCATGTACCTCACTGGGTTCAAAATATCATGAGATTCTGTCCCTTGTAAAGTAGAATTCACACGGTGGGATTTATGTTCCTCACAGGGTTCAAAATCTCATGAGATTCTGTTCCTTGTTAGTTGGAATTGACAACGTGGGATTCATGTACCTCACAGGGTTCAAAATCTCATGAGATTCTCTTCCCTTTTAGGGGTAAATGTCGCCAACAATTGCAGGGGACAAAAACATGTCTCAAGGAAACGGAACCTTATAATTCAAACGAAAAGATATGGTACAGAATTTCATCAGGATTTGTCTCAGACAAACATCCTGTGAGGAATATGAATCCCTTTGTGGGAATCCCACTTAACGGAATACAGAATTTCAGCAGGATTTGTCACAGACAAACATCATGTAAGGTGCATGAATCCCATTGTGTGAATCCCACTTAACGGAATACAGAATTTCAGCAGGATTTGTCTCAGACAAACATCATGTAAGGTAATTGAATCCCATTGTGTGAATCCCACTAAGCAGGATACAGAATTTCAGCAGGATTTGTCTCAGACAAACATCATGTAAGGTACATGAATCTCTTTGTGGGAATCCCGCTTGATGGAATACAGAATTTCGGTGGGATTTGTTTCAGACAAACATCCTGTGAGGTACATGAATCCCATCGTGTGAATCCCACTTTACAGGGTACAGAATTTCATCAGGATTTGTCTCAGACAAGCACCCTGTGAGGAACATAAATCCCATCGTGTGAATCACACCTTAGCAACCTATACCTCTGTCCAACCCTGTCTAACATTCCCCCTGACTCCTATACGCTGGTGGTGGCTGACATACCCGCTAGGTGGGGCGGCGGTGTTGGAGTGCTGGTGGCGCCGTGCTGCGGCGTGCGGGCGGCGTTGTGAGCAGCGCGCGTGGCGGTGGCGGCGGGCGTCAGTCACATCGATCACGGCCCGCGTGGAGAGAGTTCTCACCTCAGTCTCCAGTCCCACCCTCCTCCCGCGCGCCACGCACGTACGAGCGACGTACGTACAACACGCACGTACGAGCCACGTACGTACACGACATACGTACGAGCCACTTACCCACACGGGCAGTACGTACACACGTACGGTACGCGGGCCGTACGTGAAGTGTGACGTGAAGTGCGACTCCCGGGAGGGGCGAGGAGCAGAGTTAAACCCCGCCGTGGGAGCTGCCCGGCCGCCCGTCAAGGAGTCACCGGCCGCCCTGGAGGTACCGCCCGGCGATCATCGCCCCCTACGCCGCCCGGCCGCCTAACGCCCGGCGCCCGACGCCAGCCTTGTACCCGGGCCCCGCGCGGCCTCCTCCCGGCCTCCTCCAGGGTCCCGCGCCGCCGTCTGAGGACCTCTTTACGCTTGGTGGATAGGGGACCAGTCTGTAACTCCCGGCGTCCTCCCGGCGTCCACCCGGCGTCCACCCGGCGTCTGCCCGGCGTCTGCCCGTCTGCCCGTCTGCCCGGCGTCCACCCGACGTCCTCCCGGCGTCCACCCGGCGTCCTCCCGGCGTCTACCCGGCGTCTGCCCGGCGTCTGCCCGGCGTCCTCCCGGCGTCCACCCGGCGTCCTCCCGGCGTCCTCCCGGCGTCTCCCCGGCGTTCCCCCCCCGGGCGCCCCGTCGGGTTCGTCCGGGTTTGATCCTCCCTTAGTATCCCGCGCGTTCCACCACGCGACGCGCATGCGCACTGAGACGCCACCTAGCGGGGGACGGGGCAGATGCCGAGGCATGCGCAACTTCAACCACCACCACCATCAGCAGCAGTAGTAGTCAGACCAGCAGTGAGAGAGGAGTAGTCAACAGAGCGTGTCTCTACGATCAGCCCTCGTCACTCTCCACCCACACTCCGCCGCTGAGTCTCCGCTGGGAGACTCCATCACCCACTGAGCGGGGATCCTCACCTGTAGTCTCAGATCCACCATCCAAACGGCAGACGTTACGGGATGTTCACTGATACCACAGCTCCTCTGTGTATGTGCTGTGAGAGCTGACGTACATGAGTTTCAATCTCCAAGCTGTACCCTGGATGTTCAGTTAGACAAGACCATAACTCATCTATCTCTAATTCTGTGTATGTGCTGTGAGAGCTGACTTTAACAGGAGTCTCAATCTCCAAGCTGCACACTGGATGTTCAGTCAGAGACTACCATAACTCATCTATCTCTGTGTATGTGCTGTGAGAGCTGACGTGCATGATCTCCAAGCTGTACCCTGGATGTTCAGTTAGACACAACCATAACTTCTTTATCTCTACCTCTGTGTATGTGCTGTGAGAGCTGACTTACAGGAGTCTCACTCTCCAGGCACAGCGCGTGTGACCTTGTGAAAAGACCTCAGCATGTCTTTACGTTGTGATCCACAGCTCTCTGCCCAGGCCAGGACTCGGGGGGGAGACAGGATGGCCGCTGGATGGAGAGTACGTTCCGCGTCCTACTACCTCACCACGGGGCTCCTCCTACTGTTCCTCCAGCAAGCAGGTAAGTCTCTATCATTCAACAACTCCTATGTACCCACTGCTTCAAGCTACAGTAGAACCCCGCGTAAGTGGACACCCTTTGTTCCATGCCAAAGTCTATGCTTACGTGGGGTGTCCACTTACGCGAGGTTAAAATAAACATCTAATAGAAGGAACCGTTCCGAGGAAAAGTGTCCGTTAATGTGGGGTGCCCGCTTACGCGGGGTGTCTGTTAGGCGGGGTTCTACTGTATAGGCCAAAGGCCCTATTAAGGTATCCCATAATTCAGTCTGTTTACAAGTTCAGGTGTTCGCTGGTTGCCAACGTTGTATAGTGATAGACCCTTGAAGCCTAACCAACAGTTGTTGCAGTTTGACAGTTTTTATGAATCTTCAAATTTGAAATCCGATGTCAGAAATGGAAATTTCAGCTATTTCTACATGTAAGTCCAAAATTATATTCAGGTTCTCCAAATATAAATGGGAAAATTGTGGTTCATGTGGTTGTGGTGTGCCCAGCCAGTCGCGAGCGGAACTTGTATTTACCCTGGGTGATAATAGGGAGTTAAGTAACCTCTGGAGGGCGTATGCAACCATATTGGGGACTGAAAACTAGTTATTTCTGTGTACACCAACTCCTATAGGCCATGCAACCATATTTGGGACTGAAAACTAGTTATTTATTTGTACACCAACTCCTATAGGCCATGCAACCATATTGGGACTGAAAACTTGTTAAATTTGACTTGATCTACAAAGGGTCTCATAACTTTTTTTTTTTTTTTTTTGGTTACATTTTTATTGGTTCTCAACGTTGTTTTACATTTCTTCCGTGGTTACACAATTTGTTTTTATAACGGAGCCAATAATAGGATACTCGTCAGCGTTTGCGTACAGTTGCTGGTTTTCTTCGAGTTTCCTTTCGTTACACATCTTAACTTTGTAACACATAAACTTATCACCTTATAATTGTAAATATATAATTCATTTATAAAGATAAGCAAATTGATGTTCCTTGGGATACGTGGATAAAGAACTTCCTAAATCATGGTATTTGAGTAGTAATACTTGTCCTTATTTTATGAGGGTATACTTTCTACCATTATCTTTTTCGATAGATTTTTAAACTGGGCGTAGGTTGGTGTATTTCTTACCATGGGTGTGAGGGAGTTCCATAGGACACCCCCACTATACTCTACACTTTTTTGATATAATACACAGTTTGGTTGGGCAATTCGCAATGTAGGTGCATCATATTGCCTTGTGATACCTATTCTTTGGTCTCTGTATCTGTCTATGCGTGAACGTACATACATGGCATTTAAAAGGTGCGATTTTCTGCGTTCATACAGATAGGGTACACTTGTTCTTCTATGTAGTTCAACTACACTTGTTCTTGGTACTGCTTTTATCACAATATGTAAACATTGGTTTTGTAAGACTTGTAGTTTGTTTTGCAGTGATAAGTATAATTCATTAAACATAATATCACCATAATCGAAATATGGAATCACAAAAGATTTAAAAACTTTTAACAAGGCATCATTACTAAGAAAAGGCCGCATTTTAGCAAGTTGATATGTTCTATATGTTATTTTCTTAATTGTTTCTTCAATATGTTTTCTAAAGGTTAAATTTGTATCCAAATAAAATTTGGATACCCGTGTAAGTGGACACCCTTTGTTACTTAGACTGTAAGAATGGATAGAGATTTGCTAAAGGTAGCATATTAAACCGGAGATTATGGGCTTTATTGTCACATATATTTAGAATTTATTGAGATCATTTATCTGTTTTAACTTTTTAGGTATATTTTCAGAAAAAATCAAAACCCAGTTTTATCAAGTAGAAATTTTTTTCACAATCATACTGATACCTCAACTTTTGTTATACTCAGAGTAGAAGTCAAAATAGACTGTTTTGTTTTCAAAATAGAAAAGTAGAAAAAACCCTCTTTTTGTGATATCTGCCATATGTCAAAGCACTGACATAGTAGGTGGAAAATGGAGAAAAAAGGCTTGGTTATAAAATAATGCAATATCTTTATATTGTAATTTCAGAAAATGTCTTTCCTTTAGTTATCATCCCAAAACAAATGCTTACTTAAACTAATTAGATAAGCAGCACAAGTCAATCTATAAGATCTTCTAGGGAAACACTATTTTAATATGGATCCCACCATAGTCCCTTATATGCCTTCCTGGCCTATAATCTCAACACTGCCTGTCAATCTGCAAATTTACTCCTCTGTGTCTACCCCCTCCTCCTCCCACACCCTCACTCTGTGTAATACAGTGTACACAATACCCAGCATGCATTATTCAAGATGTCGCTCGTGTAGTCTCACTCAATCACCTTGTCATGTGTAAGTGATATTGATGGAGGTTTTTTTTTACTGACAATTTGCTGTAGGCTACAGGTTTGTTTGTTAAGGTGATATAGAACAACGATTCTGGTCCCTGCTTACGAACCCAAAGCTGTAAGCTGGCATCTGTATAACCAGGGACCTGTTTCAGTAGTTTCGTGACATGTCTAGATGGCGTCTGTGACACCATACAGACAGATCACAAGACTGCAATCGATGACACGCGGAATTTCACTGACTTCCCGTATGAATTAAGCGATGACTCTTTAACACCGGTAGGGGATACATATAACCTATAATCGTTCCAAATTTGAAGAAGATTGGCCACTCCGACCCTCTGATATTTGCTAGACTTTTTCCACTGTTGCTTGCACTGTTGGTGCCCCTGTTGATGTCTGTCTAGGCCTAATGTCACGAAACTAGTGAAACAGGTCCCAGTACAACAAACCCAACAGGTACCAGTGGACATGACTCAAGATAACTGCATCGCGGTGCCGGAGCACCAAAATACACATCATCGCAAAATAATAAAATTATCATTGCACACAATGTGTCATGGCAAAGGATGTAAGATATATCGTACTTGCTCAGGATTTTGTGTATGGACATTCATGATTACAAAAAAAATTAAGATAAATTATATTGCAGTGTGACTGGTCCAGGAATCATCGAGGAGAAAAGGGGTAGTTGGATAGATACAGGGACTAGGGCCGATCTACAACATACAAAACAGGATGACTGTAGCATCGTAAAGAGGACAGAGCCATTGTTAGTTCACGAAGCAGTCACTAGGTGGTCGGGGGACAAACCTGTATTCTGGCTCTTTGTTCTTACGAAATTCAACTGCCTTTCAACATTTTACCATGGTTCTCTTGACTCTCTACACCCATCCCAAAGCAGGATGACATAATGATTAAACCCAAGACATGATATTTTCCATATGGAATACTTTATATAAATATTTGAGCAAGGCTAAAATTGTGACATTTCCCAATTATCACTCACTTCTTTTCCACCTCCTTTGGTGAAGAACACCTACTTTTTCACCTCCATTAAAGCCTGCACCCACCTACCACGATTCTGGTCCCGATTGGCCTTACGACGGCCTTCCGGACACCATTCCGATTCTATCGTGGGGTCAGCCAAAATCGTGGTAGGTGGAACAGGTTTCTGCGATTCACTCTACGATACCTCACGATAGGCTGCGATTGAAAACATCAATCATAGAGGTCCCGATAATTTCCAACATGTTGGAAATTTCGTAGCCTGTCGTAGGGTATCGTAGCAGCCGCTGGTTTTGTCGTGGAGCTATCGTGACCATAGTTTATGTTATTGGTCCTACCAAGGCATTGCCACCCTCTACGATTTCAAACTGTTGGACCTATCGGGGACCTCCCGATAGGTCCCGATTTCCCCATTTCAAATCGTAGCGATCGGGAAGCATGTCGTGGCCTATCGTGGTAGGTGGGGGTCCCCTCTTAGTGAAGAACACCTACTCGGGGGGCGTCATGGGGGCGCCCATGAATCATAGACTATATGCCGTATAGTCGTTCTGTGGAGAGAGCTTGTACTGTAGGGCAGTTACCTGATAAAACAACATGCCCACCTAATAAAACAGGTCCGGCGCAGATCGATGGCTGCCGTATCAATATTGACGTCTTCCCCAAACACTGCCTTGTTCACGGGTCTCGACATCTGCTATAGGTCCATTCCCACATTATGGTTTATACATACCCCTCCAGGGGCCTAATTTATTTATAACCACGGCTTTATGTGATCTGTGCAATGGGCGCAGGTTGTGAAGGGGATGGAGGATTAGGAGAGCGCTTTTTGAATAATAACCCTTGAACTAGGTTATGTATATACAGAAGCCATTCCTAGATCTATTTTCTGAATTATAATTAAGAACTGAAGAAGAAACCAACAAGTTTTGGTCAAAGTCGTCGTTCTCTACGAGTTTGATGTGAACGAGGTCACAGCCGAGTAAACATCACATAGCATTCAAACGAGTTGACGAACAACTACTTTGACCAAAACGAGTTGCTTTCTGTATTTATCTCACCCCTGTACACACTTAAAGAATGGACAACATACAGGATATAGACCATGGAGAACGGGCTGCAATACTTGTAGGGCTTGGGGAACGAGTATCTAATGTTAAGCCTATGGACATTTATTCCAGGAGTGAGATAAAAGCTGGGCTGCCCTTTAAAAACAATTTTATTGTACAAGAGATAAACATAAAAGTCAAGGTAAAATACGACATTGTGAATACAATAAAATTGTTCATTGTAAATTTGAAAGGTAAAAGTACATGGAAAATGAATATTAAGTTAATGAGATGCAAGATACTGGATACAAGGCTTAGAGCCTTGAGAATCCACTGGCCTGCCTTCCGTGCTAAAGATGTACATTAATGCAACCAAAGATTCCTATAATATCAATGATGCCACCTAGTGGGAATACTGTGTGCCAGTGGATTCTCAATGCTCTAAGCCTAGGTCGTGAAGAATTATTCTCTCATAGCTTCCCAACTATAATGATTTCATTCATGTCAATAGTGAATGCCAAGACATGCCCCGAAAAACAATCAAGAAATCGAAAATCATCTCATTACCATATAACATGACTGCATTTACTAACCACTTACTCAAAGCCATAAGCCTATGTACTATGTACCATTACAGATCTTGAATACCTTTGGATTGTAATTATATATGTTAATCTACCGTCTGATAGACAAGCCACATTGAGCTGGAATTTTGTAAGACAGGCCCAGAGCCTAAATCTCTCCAGGATAAATAAACAAACTAAAAAAAAAAATTAAAAAATGAGAACCTTGTACAGAACACGACTTAGAGAGTGTGAGATCTTATGAGAGGGGTGCACCAATATCGGTCAGTGTTAACTGAGCCCAGTCTAGCCTGTAACATCAGCCCGTGAGATGTCTAGCGAGCAGCTCAATAACCCATTTCCTCACAGAGCAGCTTCCATTGTCGCGCTCACCTCAGCGACTGCCACAGGAAACCGCCGACCTAAAAATCACCACCGGGAAATCCCTGCCACTCTCTGATCTACAACTCCACTCCTCATAGGAGCATTTCATCACATCTTCCTACTCAATATTTAAAAGAAGATTCAAAGTGGAAAATCACCAAAAAAAAACAGACACAATAAAATTCTTTTATGGCGTTATTATTGAACCAAGTATTCCTACATATGAAAGAACAACCTATGATTACTTAACGCTGCTGGGGGTGGAATAACTTTTGTTTACTGCCCAGGTTGAAGTTACTGCCCAGGTTGACGTTTACTGCCCAGGTTGACGTTTACTGCCCAGGTTGACGTTTACTGCCCAGGTTGACGTTTACTGCCCAGGTTGACATTTACTGCCCAGGTTGAAGTTACTGCCCAGGTTCACGTTTACTGCCCAGGTTGACGTTTACTGCCCAGGTTGACGTTTACTGTCCAGGTTGACGTTTACTGCCCAGGTTGACGTTTACTGTCCAGGTTGACGTTAACTGCCCAGGTTGACGTTTACTGCCCAGGCTGACGTTTACTGCTCAGGTTGACGTTCAGAGACATTCGGTTTTTATCGATATTAGCCGACAATTGAAAGTATATAGGAATAGGGAAACCACGTACCAGTGGAAATAAGATAAAGTTACTCGGTAAGGCTTGGAAACTCGTAACTTTGACTTATTCCCACCGTAACATAGTTTCCCTCTAGTACATTCGGTGTTGCATATGACACATCAAAGCTAAGGTCACGACGTTTCGCTAGCGTGGAATCAGCTTCATCAGATGATGGATTTAAAAAAAATTTATTTGTTTTTTTATACCGTAAAAGTGTCAGCTGTGGCTGCTATGAGTGGCCTTACAGTTATTAACGTTAGGAGCTGCTCCTCCTACAGGCCCGAGACTGAGGGTATTGAGTAGCCGGGGCTCTCTGAGGATTCACGCTCATAAAACTCACGCCTGGCTAAGCCGAGAAGAACTGGCGCCTGGAAGAAGGTCGTAAAACAGGGAATTAGCGATAGAGATGAGGCTACATGCATCATACGTAAAACATGGAATTAGGTACATCCATCATACGCAAAACAGGGAATTAGCGATAGAGATGAGCCTACATGCATCATACGTAAAACATGGAATTAGGTACATCCATCATACGCAAAACAGGGAATTAGGTACATCCATCATACGCGAAACATGGAATTAGGTACATCCATCATACGCAAAACAGGGAATTAGCGATGAAAATTAGGTGACATATATCATACGCAAAACAGGGAATTAGTGATGAAAATTGGGTGACATATATCATACGCAAAACAGGGAATTAGCGATAAAGATGAGGCTACATGCATCATACACGAAACATGGAATTAGGTACATCCATCATATGCAAAACATGGAATTAGGTACATCCATCATATGCAAAACAGGGAATTAGCGATAAAATGAGGTGACGTATATCATACACAAAACAGGGAATTAGGGATAGAGATTAGGTGATGTACGTCATACGCAAAACGGAATTAGCGATAAAAATTAGTTGACGTACATCATATGAAAACAAGGAATTAGCGATAGAAATGAGGTGACATACGTCATACCTAAAACAGGGAATTAGCGATAGGGATGAGGTGATTTATATCATACGCAAAACAGGGAATTAGCGAAAGAGATGAGCTGACATCCATCTTACGCACTACAGGGAATTAGCGATATAGATGAGGTGATGTATATCATACGCAAAACAGGGAATTAGCGATAGAGATTAGGTGACAAACATGCATCATACGCAAAAACACTGAATTAGTGATAGAGATTAGGTGACGTACATCATACGCAAAACAGGGAATTAGCATTAGAAATGAGGTGATGTATATCATGCACAAAACAGAAAATTACAGATAGAAATGAGGTGACATACATGCATCATACGCAAAAACACTGAATCATCGATAGAGATGAGGTGATGTGCATCATACAAAAAACAGGGAATTTGCGATAGAGATTAGGTGACGTACATCCAGCATACAACATGAAATTAGCGATAGGGATGAGGTGAGGTACATCATACGCACAACAAGGAATTAGCGATGGAGATGAGGTAACGTACATCCTTCATGCGCACAACAGGCTGGTTTTATTTCACCCCTGTAATTTTGTACCAATATACTAAACATTGGGAACTCGTACTCAATGTCCATGGAGTATTGTAAAAGAAAAATACTCAATGAGTGATGATTTCACCAATGTAGGCCAATTAATGAGTGATAGCGGTGAGATAAAATCTGAACCGCACTCGATCCATAACATAAGAAAACATGCCATTGCTACATAATCTCACCCGGCTTTGCCTCGCCTGATTACGCCGCCACCAAAACTCATGGCATATTTTCCGCAACTATGGATCTCGATGCAGTTTAGACTCAAATACAGTCCTTTGTCGCCAGGCCAGGGCATACAGGCTCAGACTAAGACTCTTATGCACTGCCATGTGAGTCAGGAATTCCTGCCTCCACTGGTACTAAGCTGCCAGTTGAGCTGAGTGATTTCCCAGTAACCAGAGAATTACTCTTCAAGCATAGGTCCTAAAATTAGAACAGCCAATCATGAAATTCCTTTCTCCCATCAGGCAGAGGGAATTGGCAAATGGGAGCCTTGCTCTGATAGAGCCTTACGAACTGTAAGCCTAAGGTGGCGCCAGAGGAGGTGTCAAGCGCAGTGCCCCCTATTGGAACCCAACTCATATATGCCATCACGGCAGGGTTCAAGGCGCCACTTTCAACCCTGCAAGCAGAGGGGAAGGATCTCTAGACAATGGACTGTGTGAGGCTTGTAAGCCATAGCCTATGTGAAATAAGGCTGTATTCAACAATACCAAACAGCCATAAAACGTGGAGCTCTATTGAGCTCTATTGTGGTTTGGAGTACATTAGATATCACTCTATCAATATCTGAAAAGATCTAACAGTTTGTATGTAGTAGCTGTTACTAGTTAGGCTATTTTTGTATAGGAATCTCCATTCAGCTGTCATTTGAGACCATGCCAAAACAATAGGGGGCGCTACGCTTCACACCTCCTCTGAGGTGGCGCGGTCTGAAAATGGACTAGATGCAGTATGGTGTATTTATACGATTCTCAATCCAGTTCTATATGATTGTGCGTGTGTAGTAGAGACAAGTGTGGGTCAGAGCGGTGACGATCTAAGTCCATCCCAACTCGTGGAGTATGGTGTATTTATACAATTCTCGATCCAGTTCTTTATGATTGTGAGTGTGTAGTAGAGACGAGTGTGGGTCACAGCGGTGACGATCTAAGTCCATCCCAACTCGTGGAGTATCGTGTATTTATACGATTCTCGATCCAGTTCTTTATGATTGTGAGTGTGTAGTAGAGACGAGTGTGGGTCAGAGCGGTGACGATCTAATTCCATCCCAACTCGTGGAGTATGGTGTATTTATACAATTCTCGAACCAGTTCTTTATGATTGTGAGTGTGTAGTTGAGACGAGTGTGGGTCAGAGCGGTGACAATCTAAGTCCATCCCAACTCGTGGAGTATGGTGTATTTATACGATTCTCGATCCAGTTCTTTATGACTGTGAGTGTGTAGTAGAGATGAGTGTGGGTCAGAGCGGTGACGATCGAAGTCCATCCCAACTCGTGGAGTATGGTGTATTTATACGATTCTCGATCCAGTTCTTTATGACTGTGAGTGTGTAGTAGAGACGAGTGTGGGTCAGAGCGGTGACGATCGAAGTCCATCCCAACTCGTGGAGTATGGTGTATTTATACGATTCTCGATCCAGTTCTTTATGATTGTGAGTGTGTAGTAGAGACGAGTGTGGGTCAGAGCGGTGAGGATCGAAGTCCATCCCAACTCATGGAGTATGGTGTATTTATCTCACCCCTGGTACAAGCTTCGCCATAGAAATAACATTAGGAAAAAATACTCAACGATCACCCTCGTAAAGTGACAATACTACGCCACGGGACGGCCGTGGCGTAGTGAATTTGAGATGACATCATATAGATTCGCTAGGTATATTCGAGCTGTTCTGATATTCTGATACTATCTAACATCATAGAAATGGGTGAGATAAATCCAGAACCGCACTCGAATCGTAAAATAGTCAATATTCCACTCGTTTGGATGTGCCATAATCGTCACTCGGCTTCACCTCGATGACGATGCAGGCACATCCAAACTCGTGGAGTATTGTCTATTTATACGATTCTCGATGCAGTTCTATATAATTATACGATTCTCGATCCAGTTCTTTATGATTGTGAGTGTGTAGTAGAGGCGAGTCAGAGCGGTGATGGTCGATGGACGTCCGTGCAGGAAGCAGGACACAGAGTGGCCGAACCCCTACAGCTGGGACTCATTGACGAGTGACACACTTCAGCACATCTGCCGACTGCTTCACTCAGCATTGGTGTCCTATCTAATACTGAGCCCTCTTCCAGTGTTAGGCCTGGTCGCATTACCTACGATAAAACTTTCATCATATTGAGTTAAAGACAGATCCTACCATACAAATGTTGTCAATTATCAAAACTGGTTCTTTGTGGTCCATTTTAATTCTAAATGAGTGAATTTAAATTTCTCCAGGTTATGCAATCTTAATTAGTAAAATAGGCCAATTTACATTTGCTTGATTTACTCATAAAATGTACTGAAAAATAAGGTTTTCCTCAGTTCTTTCAAAAACAAGAACGGTAAACTATGAATTTTAAACCTTAAATGTGTAGTACTATATATCTGCTATATTATGTGGAAGTTTTAAGAAAATGACAAGGGGTGAGATGATATATTAGTACAATCAGGGATACATAGACAATAATCTATAGTTCTGTGGACAGGCAGCTGGGAATCAGCTGGCGCTCGTGTATTATTACTTGTCAACCACTTGTAGTTTAATACAACCTGTCCACATATTTTGAGTATCTATTTTCCATCTTCTCCGATAGAAGAACCCAAACCCAGGAATTGCCATATCATAGGGAATGTCACTAGGGATTATATATTTGTTCTCCAGCGCAAATATACTATTTTCGAATACTCAAGGGCTTTTAGGCTGTTATCAGTTGATTCAAATCTTTATCCTACCCCTAATATAAAATCCCATAGGCTTAACATTGAGTTTCAGTATGCCACGCTGACTGGCATACGGAATTATATATGCCACTAGTGGCATACAGAATTGTTATCACGTAATATTCCAAAATCGAGGAGAGGGGGTAGGATAAAATCAAAACCTGATTCGTTTTAATCTTGTCGTGGAATACAGTGGCCAAGATTTAAACTCATCCAGTTTTAAGATAGTAATCAATGGTTAGTTTTTTTTATAATATAGAAACAATGGGTCGTGGTTTGCTGTGCCCCATACATTTTGAATGGGGATTTTGTAATCGAGGGATAAAAAAAACCATGCAAATTGTATCTGTTATTCCCAACAGTTTAAACCCTCCTGCATCAAGAAAGCTGTTCTCAATAGAATATTCTCCTCCAACTCTTTGTCTTGTGACCGGTTCTGTGTCCCAATAGACGCGCTTCAGGATGTAATCATCCAGTTAAATTCCCTTTCATTAGAAAACAATTGTTTTCTAAATGGGAGAAAGAGGGCCGGATATAGAAAGGCATTAAGTGACGGAGATCTTGCTTTATGAATGTTTAAATTGAGGAGGTCATTGTTATACGGGGAAATACACGTAGGCTGTTATTTAATTACATCCCCATTTATTTCCTGTCTCTCAGCCCTTCAGACCAGGATACATCAATCATTAAGAGAAAGCTCCGTAGTTAAACATAAAGCCCTGTTCACACTGTGCGATTATATGGAGAAACCAAACAAGAGTTAGTCGTGTTGTTGTTTATCGCACGACGGCAAGATCGCATATTACTGCGCGAGGCGAAGCCGAGAGCAGTAATATGCGATCTTGCTGTGGGGCGATGAACAATAACACAACTAACTCGAGTTTGGTTTAGAATTTATCCTAACCCACCCGTCTAAATTACTTCTACATTAACAAATGACGTCATTTGTCAAGTTTATCCCACGAGAGTGATATTTTTCATTTTTCTGAACTCCAGACCGAATACAGTGACCCAATGTTAAGCCTATGGAGTTTTTTATTAGGGGTAGGATTAAGCGTACCTCCGAACGGCCAGTCGCCGATTTTGCACAGCTGGCAGGGACTAGCGCATCAGATAAGACAGTGTGAAATCGGTGTTTCCCAATAGTTGCCGATTGGGCGTACCTTGGTATGAGGGTTATCGCTAAATTATATGTATAACTGCGAAAATAAGATATAACTGGACATCCTGAGCACTAACGTTGTAATATCCTAATGGATATCAGCTGAAAACCAGTGTCGGATATCTCCATAACTGAGCTGATATCTTTGGTTTATCTTTTATTGGCGTGACTTATAGATCTATCACCCAATTAAACAGATGTAAACTTTTTTCTGTCAATAAAAGAATTTTGAACAAAAAAAAAACAACAAAAAAATGATATTCAGGCTCGTTCAGCTGAGACAAAAGGTACCTGACCAAAGGCCGTCCATAAATGTTGAAAACAATTAACTCAAATCGTCCCTCTGTCTCCTTGGAGAACAGAAAATGGTCTACATGTACGAGCCTAGATTACTAAACAGGCCCCTGGTACGCCCAGTCGGCGACTATAGCTGTACCTGGGGTACGCCCAGTCTTTTGCAATTTTAATATCAAACATCACCGACAAGCGGTACCTCCACCCCACAGGTTCACACACATATTTGAGTGTACCTCGGAGTTGCCACGCGAGTACACCCAGTCGCAAGCCATTAGGTATGCCCAGTCTCAAACTAGTTACCACTGGTCAGCGACTATAAGTACCCAGTCGCAAGCCATTTATAGTCGCACAGTGTGAATAGGCCTTAAGATACATATTTAGTTCAAATCGTAATAATGCAACTATCATATTTGTTATTTGTGACCGGATGACCTTGTCAAAGATGTTGTTTCCGCTCTACCAGAATATGCTATTTTAACTGTTTTCGGTAAGTGATGTTCATTTAATGCCACATTCACTTGCGATAGGACGTGAAGCGTACAGGGTGTTTTATCATTATTTGTAGCACCGCTCGTATTTCTAGTATTAAATCTACTGTGCGCAACATTGGCCACGTTTTCATGGCTGTTGATGTTACTTAACGAAAGTGGTACATTGGCTAAGTGGGAAAACCTCCCATTGTTAGAAAGACTTGGCATGTCCTTTTTACGCTAAACATAGCGTACATCCAGGCTCTTTGTGCATCCTACATGTCGGACATTGCTCAATTCATGTGGCACTTAGCGTACGTCATGTGGCACTTAGCTTAAGTCATGTGCCACTTAGCTTAAGTCATGTGCCACTTAGCGTACGTCATGTGCCACTTAGTGTAAGTCACGTGCCACTTAGCTTAAGTCACATGCCATTTAGCGTAAGTCATGTGACACTTACTGAAAGTCATGTGCCATTTAGCGTAAGTCACATGACACTAAGCGTAAGTCACGTGGCACTTAGCACAAGTCATGTGGCACCTAGCGCAAGTCACGTGGCACTTAGCGCAAGTCATGTGGCACTTAGCGTAAGTCACGTGCCACTTAGCGTACCATCCTCATCATAATGTAAATCTAAACGCCCTTTTTAAGGATTCCCTCCAGGCTTTCTTTAGGCGCTTCCCTGGCCTTTTTCTGCTTGAATTGCTTGAACATAAAACACCGGCAGTCGTTAAAAGCAGGTTTATGCACTCCGTAATCCTCAATACTTAACAAAACAGCCTACATTTGAAAAAGCGCCGGAGAATTATGCCCTGTTTCATCACAGTGGCCCGCCCATGGGAGCGCCTAAAAGCCTGTAAAATGTTACGACACTGGAATGCATAATTAACCGACGGGAGAGCCAGTAATTAGAGATGAGCGTTAATCTGCGTTAATCCCCCGTTCCGCTTGACCTCATCCTGACCCCGTTACGTGCCCAGTGCCGCGTGTGACGTCACGAGAACTACACCACAAAATGTGTGACGTCATAACAATTATCTCAACCCTGGTGGTTTCTCTCCATAGACTTAATATTGGGAACTCGTATCCAACTCCCATGAGATATTTAGGACAAATATCCAATGGGGGATAGAGTCACAAATGTTAGCCCATTAGTCAATGTGAAGGGTGAAATACATTCAGAAACCCATTTAAGTGTAGGGTCAGAGCTCGATCCCATCTCGTTTGAATCGCTACGTAATTCACGTGGCTTCACCTTGTGAATTACTACACGATTCAAATTCGACGGGATACGAACTCTGACCCTAAGGTTTCATAGTTTTCCTCTATAGTATTACTCGACCTTATCATATAATTATTTGCATATTGATGCTTTTCATATCTGGTGCATAGTCTGTAATAAAACAGCCTAGTGACGCGTGTGACGTCACAAGAACTACACCACAATATGAGTGACGTCATAACAATATACAGCGCGCAGCGTCTGATATCACAAGTACACAACGACCTCACCGCCCGCCATACGTTTACTTATTATTATGTGCATTTATACCTTTACCAGACACTTTTTCTGGTGACACTCTTTGCTATCTGTATATTATCAATCTTGTTCATAGAAACCTTGTAACTGGGCTTAATCTCTGCCAAATTTATTTAACTCATAGTTATCTTGTGTATCAAAGATGCGATATTCAATGATAACAGAATAACTTGAACTGAAATTGTAAATATGTTTATTAATCTATCAATAAGACGGAATTAGTAATGCTCAACATTGTGAACCCACTAGTTGGGTATCAGAGCACACTCAATTGGATCAGCTGGAGAGGGTGGAAGATAGGTGCTAGTCACCTAACCTAAACTCCAGGGTAAATAAACACCTTTAAAAAAACACGTCACAGGAACAAATTCTGATACCAGTTTTTTTAAGAGATGAACCTCGTTTATTAATCCAAAAATCAGGTACATCAAACGATTATCTCATCTAGCCTGTATTAACATGTGAACAATCCATCGATGCACAATTGTATATCCAATATGCCACACTTAATCATTCCAACGCTGAACAAAAAATGGAAGAAAAAGACATACTAGATCTTCTTATCAGAGAAACAAGTATATAATATTCGTACATTGTTCATTCTTTGCCACAAAAAACTTGGATGATGTTGCACCAAAAATATGTATCCACCCTGACAACAGGATAACCTTTACCTATATGTAAGTCGGGTGTACGGATCCCAGTTTTTACTTTTTGAGATTTTAACATTCTTTTCCAAGGTTGATGCGGTCTCAATTTCTCCTTGATAATTGGTAGCTCCCTTAATTAGTATGGAAACAATATTGTTTCCCGTAGATATTGTTCTGAGACTCATCTATTCACGGAATTAAACAAGAGTCTCCCACGCCTTTAAAAGGATACCAACGTGGTAGTGTATATTGAAATATAATGATCATAATATAATAAATAATATAATGACCGATTTCAGCATCTCCCATGTGAAAGTCTATTTACTCCCTGCTCATTAGGGGAGTTGTGTAGGCGGGCGGCTGACGTGACAAAAGAGAACGGTCTAATACAACTGAAGGTGTGTGTTTTTTTATCCATTCCCTTTCACAATGTATGGATCCATTGTAAACCACTGCCCGTTGTTTCTAAGATGGCAGCACCTCTAACTATTGATTATAGATTTTAAATGCATTGATTACGGGATTCAATGTCATTGACTATGGGAAAATACACTCCCCGAACAGATTTTTAGTCCCTTTATGCCGCAGAGCTACATGATTATCCCATCTGATGTACCTTATTGTATGGCTATCCCTGGTTTAAATGTATTCAAGAATATGGATGATAAATACAAACAAACAATAGTTATGTGGCCAGGCGTCCACTCGAAGTTGACTTCTTATGCTTGTGTATTACTACGCGTCAACCCGTGCATATAGAATCATCGATTATTGACTCTGAAAACACAACTGTTCTACACATTATCCTACGCCTAATAAAAAAACGCCATAGGCTTAACATGGGATTTGTTTATGTAACGGGTGTGATATAAGGTGTTGTTTATGCCACTTCTTTCTGATACTGAAAAAATGTGGAAACGGGGTAGGATAAAATCTAGACGCCACTCGTTTGAGTTTGAGTTTACTTATGTCACTCATTTTGTGGCCTCTGCAATATCACTCGTCTTCGACTCGTGAAATTATGGAGCCCACAAAATGCGTGACATAAATAAACCCAGACTCAAACTCGTGACTTCTCTTCATATTCTTGTATGTGTTGCCAACTTCTGGTTTTGTCTCACAGTATCAAAGTAATCTGAAAAGAATACACAGAAACAGAGTTTGCCATATGGTCGTATGCAGAGTGATGTGGTACTTGAAACAGGGTTGATCTTGGGTTGATGCATTAGAGGGGGCGTCCACCAACCACGACAGGGCTGCGACACGCACCGACAAGAAAGTTCCAATCGGTGCCTTGTCGCAGTATTGTCGTGAGGAGGGGAGCTGTCATGACCCCTTGTCGCAGCCTGTCAGGAAGTGCACACTCCACCTAAATACCTCTGCGACAACCTCCCGACATGCCATGACACGCCACGACACGGCTCCAAAATCGAACATGTTCGATTTTGTCGTAACCTTGTCGGAAGGCCCCGGACAAGCTTCATGTCGCAGCCTGTCGTGGCCTTGTCATAGCCTCTTGTCGGGAACTGTGGTCCACCAACCACGACAAGGCTACGACAAGGCTTCCAATCGTAGAGCTGTCGTGGACCTTGTCGGAAAGCCATTGTCGTAGCCTTGTCGTGGTTGGTGGACGCCCCCTCTAAAGCCCCCCTTCTTACAACAAGGTTGCGACAAACAGCGATTGGAACTTTCTTGTTGCTACTTATCGTAGCCTTGTCGTGGTTGGTGGACGCCCCCCTTAAAGAGGGACTACAGAGGGGGTGAGGTTCAAGACTGCTGCCGAGTGGCATTACTTATTACCGAGAGCTCGCCAGTGTTTCCACTCGAGGTGCCATCTGGCTAGAGTTGTTAAAATCAGTGAACATGGCAGGGAGGTGTGAATACAGGACCGAGTCTGAGGTGTGAGGGGGAGGGGGAGGTGTGGGCGCAGGAGGTGTGAGTGCGGGAGCGTAGAGGTGTCAGGACTAATCTGTGCGCAGTGCTGAGGGTGTTGGAGTATCTGTGCATAATTTAACGCATAGCGACTCTTAGGTAAGACATGTAAATACATGCTGACTCAGGGATTTTACTCAGTGTCAGGACAACTCCCACATGGACATCTATATATATATATACACACACAATATTGAGTGGTTTCAGATACAAGCGGCAGTATGCTCCGAGGAGTTGACGCGTAGTAATATCCAAGCATATGCAAGGATATTGCGCAGAGTCAACTCCGAGGAACATACATCCGCTTTTATCTGAAACCAGTCTATATTGTATTTATTATCCACCTATTCTGGGCAAGTGGCATGTCGATATCAGTTCATTTTAGTTATGCACTATTTTCCGGGACGCACTACTTTTCCGTATGCGCCACCCGGAGCATACAACATCTGTATGCGCCGGGTATGTCCATACAAACTCCCTATGTATTTTTTATGGACACTTTGTATTAGGTGGATAATAATTATTTACAAGATTTTTTCCGTGATAATTACTCGAAAGGTGAGTAATAAATACAACATTACCATGATTTCGATCTGAGTGACCATATTCTCCTTGTAGTTGACACTACGTAATACTCCCCGCTACCACTCGGAGTTTTACTACGCGTCAACTACGCGGAGAATACGGCCACTCAAATGGAAATCATGGTAATATTGTGTATATACCCCACCCCCCATGAGGCCCAGGGGCTTTTAGTGAGTACCCCTTAACACTAGACATCTACCCCCACCCTCATGTAAAGCAGGGGCTTTTAGTGACCACCCCCTCCTCTCCGGATATGTACCCCCACCCCCTTGAGAACCAGGGCCTATTAGTTACACCGTCTCCTCGCACTGAACATCCCGCACCCACTACTTACATGAGAACCATGGGGCTTTAGTTACACCCCCTCCCCTCAGGCTCTTAATCAACACTGGATTAACACCCACGCTTTTCCTCATGGTCAGGTGGATGATTTGGGTTGGGATTAGGGTAAGGGTCAGAGTAGGGATTAACTGAGAGGCGTTAAATCAGAGGGTAATTACCCATGGAGGAAAGCCAAGGGGGTACGGCAATGTGTCAGCGGGGTGGGGTGTCAGAATCCCCGCCCCCCCTCCCTCCATACACACACGCATCAAACCCATAGCCTTAGTTTAAATTAACCCTTTCCCTGCAGCACCCAGTTCCCCTGCTCAGCATTACACGACAGGCATTGCCTGCATAAACGACCCTGCTATGGCAGGCATCTTTTTTGGGAAATATCAATGTCACATGATGTGTCATGTGATTTGCGTAATTTTTTTTTACCAAATCAAAGGTAAATATGGCTCTGATACTTTGTGAAAATTTATTTTCATTCAGACATTCGTTTTCATTTATTGAATTTTGTGGTGTTCATCAATGATGCCTCTCAGATGCCTGGAGACATCTTCCTGCTGTAGCCAGGGGAATGCCTGGAGGCATCATGCTGCAGTTAAAGGGTTAATAACCCAGTGGCAGGGACACTCGTTACGGGGACCACCCCTCAAGTTAGACCTACCCACTTAGAAAGAAAACCTCCTTTTGCAGTGACACCTACACACACACAGAGGATCTACTCAGACCTTACTATTAACTCAATGTATAGTCAGTAAGAAGATCGAACCATGTTCACTACATCTGCAATCAACCTAGCTGTAGCAGATGGCAGTATAAAAATGGAAAATTAAAAAATTGAAAAACCAAGAACGGGGAAATTCCAAATACTCCACTCGTAGTTTGTATGTTACCTGTTTAACAGGGATTTGTTAACATACTACTCACAGGAAAATTCTCCATACTCCACTCATAGTTTGTATGTTACCTGTGTAGCGGGGCTTTGTTTACACACTACTCACAGGAAAATTCTCCATACTGCACTCGTAGTTTGTATGTTGCCTGTGACACAGGGCTTTGTTAACATACTACTCACAGGAAAATTCTCCATACTCCACTCATGGTTTGTATGTTGCCTGTGACACAGGGCTTTGTTAACATACTACTCACAGGAAAATTCTCCATACTCCACTCATGGTTTGTATGTCACCTGTGACACAGGGCTTTGTTAACATACTACTCACAGGAAAATTCTCCATACTACTCTCATGGTTTTTATGTTGCCTGTGACACAGGGCTTTGTTTACATACTACTCACAGGAAAATTCTCCATACTACACTCCTAGTTTGTATGTCACCTGTGACACAGGGCTTTGTTTACATACTACTAACAGGAAAATTCTCCATACTCAACTCATAGTTTGTATGTCACCTGTTTAACAGCGCTTTGTTTACATACTACTCACAGGAAAATTCATCATACTACACTCCTAGTTTGTATGTTGCCTGTGACACAGGGCTGTGTTTACATACTACTAACAGGAAAATTCATCATACTACACTCCTAGTTTGTATGTTGCCTGTGACAGCGCTTTGTTAACAAACTACTCACAGGAAAATTCTCCATGCTACACTCATAGTTTGTATGTTGCCTGTGACACAGGGCTTTGTTAACATACTACTCACAGGAAAATTCTCCATGCTACACTCATAGTTTGTATGTCATCTGTGACACAGGGCTTTGTTAACATACTACTCACAGGAAAATTCATCATACTACACTCCTAGTTTGTATGTTGCCTGTGACACAGGGCTTTGTTAACATACTACTCACAGGAAAATTCTCCATTCTACACTCATAGTTTGTATGTCACCTGTGACACAGCGCTTTGTTTACATACTACTAACAGGAAAATTCATCATACTACACTCCTAGTTTGTATGTTGCCTGTGACACAGGGCTTTGTTAACATACTACTCACAGGAAAATTCTCCATACTACACTCATAGTTTGTATGTCACCTGTGACACAGCGCTTTGTTTACATACTACTAACAGGAAAATTCATCATACTACACTCCTAGTTTGTATGTCACCTGTGACACAGGGCTTTGTTAACATACTACTCACAGGAAAATTCTCCATACTACACTCATAGTTTGTATGTCACCTGTGACACAAGGCTTTGTTAACATACTACTCACAGGAAAATTCTCCATACTCCACTCATGGTTTGTATGTCGCCTGTGACACAGGGCTTTGTTAACATACTACTCACAGGAAAATTCTCCATACTACACTCATAGTTTGTATGTTGCCTGTGTAGCGGGGCTTTGTTTATCGAGATCTAAAGGACGATTCCCACTGGGAGATTCTTGACCAAGAAACTGGTGCCCGGTAGAGTCGCTGGGAAACGCCAGTCGCACAGCGGGTGGGAGGGCATAGTCAGCAACTAGCGGCCCGAAAATTTCAAACACGTTTTAGATAAAATCCCAAGAGACCAGTGTCTTTTTGGAATTGATTTGAGTCGCCGACTTGGGCTCGCACCATGGATGGGGGGGGGGGGGGGGGCAGGGGCAAGAGTCGCCGATGAAACGGCAGTCGCAACGCTGATGGGATGGGCATAGTCAGCGACTCGTCTAGGTCACAGCAGGGGGTCGTTTATTATTTTTTTTATTCATTTTTTTATTATTCAGGTAACAAACTTTTACGACATTCATTTTTCGCAAAAATGGTAGCGATCTTCCACAATGAAGTCACATATAACATTTAAGAGGTCACAAGACAAAGTACAATCACAACACAATATTTACAAGTGTTGTCTTAATCATATTTCCAGCTAAGCTAATCTCATACATATGGTCTTTTGACCTTCCTTACATCAAAAGATCTTCTGGTTATAAAAGGGTGTGCAAAATCCCTTTTTAATTTCATTTTAAAACTTTCTGCAATTGGAAGTGCTTGAACATCCTTAGATAATCTGTTCCAGTAGTGTTTACCTCTACAGATAGGAGATTGCTTGAACTTTTCAATTTTCTCTCTCGGTATTTTTACATTTATTTTTGTGTCTTATCTAGTTTTCCTATTTTCATTGACAAAAATATGAGAGTCGTCCTCTGTCAACCATTTAATTAGCATTAATAAATGTGTTGCTCGTCTAGCATTTAACGGGCACAATTTACACATCTCATGTAATTTTACCCTGCTCATGTCTTTTGATTTTTTCCTTCCTATAACTATTCGCATTGCTTTATTTAATATATCTGTAATTTTTGTCTATGTTGTTTGGTCATGCAATATTGCGTATGATCAGCATATTCTATAACGGGTAGGGTCATGTGCTTTAGAATTTTCAAGCTCGTCTCAAAATTGATCATGTACCTAATCTTTCCAAGTCTAAATAATTTTAAATTAACAGCCCTAGATATCTTTTTAAATTGGTCCTTGAAATTAAGCTTGTCATCAAATAAAATACCTAAATATTTATACACTTTTATTGCTGCTAATGTTTTATTTCCAAATGCAATCGTCTTTGTTATATCTAGCCTTTGCTGATTACCGATCCACATGACTTTAGTTTTGTTATAATTTATCAATAACTTATTTGATAGTGACCAATCATCCAATACCTGTAAGTCAGCCTCCATTCGATACTGAGCCTCATCCTGGTTCTGCCCAGAGGCTATCAATACAATATCGTCAACATAAATTATTGGCTTTACGTTTGTTAGATTTATTATTATATCATTATACTATGCCCTGATATATTAGAATATCTTTGAAATTGATAATTTATAAAATTATACAGTTCACGAACTTATTATATACCTGTGCCAGTATGTTACACAAATACCAACCTCTGCTAGGGTATTGGTATTAAATATATACAGGCACAGTATGGTGGTATAAAATGTAGTACCACCCTACTTTGAATACAAAATCTGAGTGGCTGAAAAAAATTGCATTGACCTACTTGCACAAGGATCACAGGAGTTGAAGGGGAAAAAAGAGTAAAAGATGTGCTTGGAGTATATTCTGTGCTTGGCTTTCACTAAGATGTCAAGAGATATACCAGCACACTTTGAATCCAGCTCTCATGTTGTCATATTTCCTTATGTAATTCATCAAATACTAATATTTGAAGGTATATAATAAAATAAAAATGTATTACCCTACTGGTACATACTCACCTTGTTCCTTTTGATACAAATATTCCACTCGCTCTGCGAGAAACGCGGTATGTGAGTATGTACCAGTGAGGTATATACATTTGATCTTATTACTTGACCAATACAAGGCTATAGCTGAAAACCAAATGTACATTTGAACTCATGACCAATAAATAAATAAAAGAAAATGACACACACAGACGTTCGTCTTTTGAGGTATCCGCTATTTCCACCTCACTTTCACACTCGACCTCTCTCCTCGTTCCCTCCTCCACCGAACACCATCCCTCGACCACCTTCACCACTTGTTCTCATCCCCTTCCCATCCCCGGACCGTTTTTCTCGTCAGTTCTCGTCCGGCTCTCGTCCCGCGTGATATCGATCTCGAAACCAGCCTCGCTTTGATCTGGGTTCACGCTCATCTCGGCGCAAATCACCTTTTGTGAATCGAGATCCCCCGCCGCCGCCTGCCGGCCGCCGACCGAACTACGTGTGTGGGGGGAGGGGGGAGTAACAGTTTGGCAACCAACCCCTTCTACGATATGGGGGTTGGTCGGGTTAAATCCCACACGGGATCACTCGGGGTGGGCCTCAAACCAGGTAGTGTTGTTCTATGTAGGCTCTAAAGACAGAAATACTTGATAGAAAAATCTATAGTTTAAACTATTGATTGTGAAATCTAGCTTTATGGTGGTTCTATTCTTAAAATACACACAAAAGGAAATAACAAAATAGTAAATTAGCTTTGAGGTTATGACTAAACACACTCTCCAAGCAGTAGGAAAGATCCGGGACCTGTTTCATTAGTTTCGTGACATTTCTTTGACACCATACAGACATTTAGGTTTTCTAGTTTCGTGACAACACAAGTAGCTGCCCTTAGGAAAAGACAGACCCCAAACATAAGAATTAGACAAATCTACACATCATGGACCTGTTTCACTAGCTTCGTGACATTTCTGTGACACGTCTATTAAACTGGACACACCATCTAGACGCCATCTAGACATGTCACGAAACTAGTGAAACAGGTCCCAGGGACCTGTTTTACTAGTTTCGTAACAAAAGTGTTAGACAGACATGAAAAGCAGCACCAACTATGCAAGCAAGAACGGACAAAACGAAGTCTAATGTCTAGTTCTTATGAAACCGGACACACCATCTAGACGCCATCTAGACGTGTCACGAAACTAGTGAAACAGGTCCCAGACACACCATCTAGACGTCATCTAGATATGTCACAAACTAGTGAAACAGGTCCCAGACACACCATCTAGACGCTATCTAGACATGTCACAAACTAGTGAAACAGGTCCCTGACACACCATCTAGATGCCATCTAGACATGTCACAAACTAGTGAAACAGGGACCTGTTTCACTAGTTTCATGACATGTCTGTGACACCATACAGACATTGGGGTTGTCTAGTTTGGTGACAACACAAGTAGCTGCCCTTAGGAGCTAATCGCTAGTCTAATGTCTAGTTCTTATGAAAACGGACACACCATCTAGACATGTCACGAAACTAGTGAAATAGGTCCCTGGTCCCTGACCCGCTATTCACCCCCAATTACCCGCTGTGAGGTGAGACGGGGGTTCACGTCAACCCGGGGCTGGCAGCGCGTGTATTATGGATACACCCGTTCACATCCACCCAGGGCAGCCACAGCCTCACGCGGGCCAGGTTCAATGAAGAGTCACGACATTTATCCTACCCCTAATATAAAATCCCATAGGCTTAACATTGGGTTTCCGTATGCCACGCTGACTGGCATACAGAGTTTTATATGCCACTAGTGGCATACAGCATTGTTATCACGTATTATTCCAAAATAGAGGAGAAAGGGTAGGATAAAATCAAAACCTGATTCGATTTAATCTTAGCCACCGCATTCCACTCCTGAAGTTTTGGCTCCGGACTTCACTCGGCTTCGCCTAATGAAGTCACTTTGCCAACCTCCAGTCGTGAAATACGGTGGCCAAGATTAAACCTCATCCAGTTTTATGATAGTTCTGATCCCAGTCAGAGGTATACGTCTCTGATACGTACATGATACGACATCGATGGTGATATGTTGACAAAACAATGGATATCAGTTGTTAGTGAGATGCTAAACTGGCCATGTGTATCGCAATTTTATTTTGGAGTTTCTTACTAGGGTAGGGCTACCCTATTTTTAGTAGGCTCCAGGGCTTTGTTCTTTTTGAGTTTTGTATACAGACGAAAAAAGATGTTATCTACAAATGATTGAACATGACATACTAAACAGTTGGTATATATTCATGTCTATTAGTCGAACGCGGAGGGAAGTGAGTTCCACACTTTGGGCATTTTGTCCTGAGCGATTCTCCTGACTCAATCCTTATAGGTTTCTCTTATAAGAGTGGTGCTGCCCCTAGTCTAGTGTTAGTATAGTGAGGCAGGGTATATCAGAGTACACTGGACCCGGGCCTGGCAGCGCGTGTATTATGGATACACCCGTTCACATCTACCCCGGGCACCCACAGCCTCCCGCGGGCCACGTTCGGTGAAGAGTCACGACATTTATCCTACCCCTAATATAAAATCCCATAGGCTTAACATTGAGTTTCCGTATGCCACGCTAACTTGCATACAGAGTTTTATATGCCACTAGCGGCATACAGAATTATCATCATGTAATATTGCAAAATCGAGGAGACAGGGTAGGATAAAACCAAACCTGATTCGATTTAATCTTGGCCATCGCATTCCACTCCTGGAGTTTTGGCTCCGGACTTCGCTCGGCTTCGCCTCGTGAAATCACTATGCCAAACCCCAGTTGTGGCATACGTTGGCCAAGATTAAAACCCATCCAGTTTTACGATAGTACTGATCCCAGTCAGAGGTACACGTCTCTTATAGGTACATGATACGACATGGATGGTGATGTGTTGACGGAAGATATCACGATATTATATATACCGAGCCCTCATATATTTTCAATGAAGACTTTGTATACTCTAGATAATAGCCAGGACCAGGACTAAAGAGGAAACCTATGAGAGTTTAGGGTCAGAGCTCATATCCCATCGAGTTTGAATCGCGTAGTAATTCACAAGGTGAAGCTGCGTGAATTACGTAGTGATTCAAACGAGATTAGATCGAGCTCTGACCCCAAACTTGAATAGGTTTCTGAATTTATCTCACCCTTCACATTGACTTAAAATTCCTGACATAATCCCCATTTAGTATCATTTTCTAAATACCCCATGGGCATCGGATAAGTGTTTCCAATGTTAAGTTTATGGGAAAGATACCAGGGGGAGATAGCAATTGTTAGTGAGATGCTAAACTGGCTCTATGGTGTATCGCCACAGAGTACTTGGGAATTTTAAACCAGTATGAAAATTCTTACGGATTTTAAAGAAGAAGATTTCGATCCTTTTGATTGACTATTTCTTGTATATATTATTCAAACTGTATTGGTTGTCAGTCGATAACCGCCACATTCTCTCAGGTATGTCGTCACCAAGCTCGGTGGCCAAGTGGTATGGGTGTTCGCCTCGAGCATGGGAGGTTGTGGGTTCAAACCCCGGTCGGTCATACCAAAGACTTACACAAAAATGGTACCCACTGGTCTAGGGCCCGAGTGGAAGAACGACTATATGGCCGAATTCGGTGATTGTGTTGTAACACAATATTCCCTTAAAAATTGCTAAAAAAAAAATTAAGAAAATAAGATAAAATGTATATTGTGATATATTTTATAGTCAGAAGTGCTACCATGTTAAGACTGTAAAACAAAGTTGTATGGTATTTTGCTTCAGCATCGAGATAAATACGAGACTCTATTGGGCACAGAGTGATTGTTAGTTCTGCTGTCATCTGCCCGGAAATTGTCAGATAGCGGTACTGTAGTCGAGGTGAATCAATTGTTTACTATAATCCTTAGATAATACTGAGACGAGATTACTCCATGGCAAGTCCCTAAAATATATTTTTGACAAAAATCCAATGATAATCTGTCACGCCACCTGGTGTTTCGGATGGTGTCGGGGGTGCAAGATGGCCGCCTCTATAGCACGTTAGCTTTGTGCCCTATATTAGGCATGCTCCACTATGTTGTGATGAAATGCTGCATCACAGGTAGAGTCAGGAGTGAAATGTCAGAACACTATCTCCTCTCAGGGGGCTGCCGCTGTAAGCTATGTGGAGTCTGTGTCATTACTTCTGGATCATTAATGGAATAGAGTCAATATGGAAGGCATTGTGACTATAACATCTTTTCTCCGTCAACTATTGGAGATGTGCTGCTTGATTGTCTCAGCAGCTGTTCCCTTAGTTTCTCTCAGAAAACGACCTCATATTCGAGAACGAACCACTCACATTATCTCCTTGGTCCACAGACTCTGATAGATTACTTTTGAAGTGTAGTTTACCACTCGTGTTGTGTGGTATCGTTATTTTCACGTTGTATTGCTACCTTTTACAATACCGTATTTTCAGTGTCATAGGTAATAGGTTCATAGGATCTTTAATTCGATAGATATGGCTACATAGTTATGATGCGATCCGCAAAAATCTGGAGGAACGATTTCGACCCCCACCGCCTCAAAACGCTGGCTGATTGTGACTACTCCAAAGATTCTACAGGTTTTGATAAAACCATAGTCATGTTTGCTGCCCCACTGGGTATCACAGTCTTAAACTGGTGACTGAGTAACCAATTGGCAGATTCTACAGTCATTGATAGAACCGTGGCCCTCTTTCCAGACCAACTGGGTAATCCCAGTCTTAAACCGCGGCAATGTTTTCTGCTCTGGTGTGGCCAGGTTCTACTTTGATAGAACCGCGGTCCTGTTTCCTGCCCCACTGTGTATAACCACCTCATAGCGCTGACTGACTGTGACCACTCGGCAGATTCTACAGTCATTGATAGAACCGTGGTCATGTTTCCTGCCCTACTGGGTATAACCGCCTCAAACCACTGACTGACAGTGACCACTCGGCAGATTCTACAGTCATTGATAGAACCGCGGTCCTGGTTCCTGCCCCACTGAGTATAACCGCCTCATAGCGCTGACTGACAGTGACCACTCGGCAGATTCTACAGTCGTTGATAGAACCGCGGTCCTGGTTCCTGCCCCACTGTGTATAATCACCTCATAGCGCTGACTGATTGTGACCACTCTGCAGGTTCTACAGTCGTTGATAGAACCGTGGTCATGTTTCCTGCCCCACTGTGTATAATCACCTCAAAGCGCTGACTGATTGTGACCACTCTGCAGGTTCTACAGTCGTTGATAGAACCGTGGTCATGTTTCCTGCCCCACTGTGTATAATCACCTCAAAGCGCTGACTGATTGTGACCACTCTGCAGGTTCTACAGTCGTTGATAGAACCGTGGTCATGTTTCCTGCCCCACTGTGTATAATCACCTCAAAGCGCTGACTGACAGTGACCACTCGGCAGATTCTACAGTCGTTGATAGAACCGCTGTCCTGGTTCCTGCCCTACTGGGTATCACCGCCTTAAACCGCTGACTGACTGTGACCACTCGGCAGATTCTACAGTCGTTGATAGAACCACGGTCCCGTTTCCTGCCCCACTGGGTATCACCGCCTCAAACCACTGACTGATTGTGACCACTCATCGTTGATAGAACCTGGTCATGTTTATGCCCTGGTGTGTGCTCAGGGAATCAATGCCGTCTGGATGTATGTTGTCAGCCACTTCTTCACCATCGTCTCTACGACACAGGGTTCATACTGCCCACCTCATGACCCTGACAGCCCCAACCCTCACACACCCCACACCCACATCCACCCTTCACACCCCAACCCTCACCCGCCACCCTGACAGCCCACACCCACGTATCAATGTTGATTCCTGGGTCTGCCGAAGGTCGCCGACTGATTGGTCGCGGTGCAGGATGTGGACTTCTCTATGACACTTAAAATGCATATCCTACAATTCACAGTAACGCCACTTGGTGATTTTTAAATAATTTCAATTATCAGTCAAAACTGGTTTTGTGGGATTCATTCTGGTTCAACATGGGTAAATTTAACATTTTTTCCACTTTATCCAATCTCAATAGGTAAAATAGGCCAATTTGTATTTGCTCACTTTACAATAGAAATCTACTGAAAAATATGGTTTTCTTCAATTCTATCAAAACAAGCACGGTGACCCATGATTTTTAAAACATAAATAAGTAGTATCATATATGCACTATATTCTGTGAAAATTTGAGGAAAATGACATGGGTTTTACTATGTGAAAAAATACTTTTTAGAATCTCTATATGTTCTTATATAAAATTATCATCATATTGATCTCTAAATCAAAAACTAGCACGGTGACCCCCGATTTTTAAGTTCCACAACACTTGGAGATTATCATACTCAATTTTCAGGAAATTGACATGGGTTTAAATTTTCAAGACACATTGTCCGATATGCCTTTAGAGGCATATCAGACAATTTACATTGGCGCCACCTGGTGATTTTCAAATATTGTCAATTATCAGTCAAAACTGGTCCCTTGTCATTCATTCTAATGCCAAATGTCCAGTGTATCCAAACTTGATGGGTAAACTAGATCAATGCACATTGGTTTGATTTACATTGGAAATGTACTGACTAATATGGTTTTCTTCAATTTCTTCCAAATGATGAAGGTGACCTACATATTTTAAAACTCGTATGTGTAGTATTATGAATCTACTATATTCTGTGAAAGTTTTGAGAAAATGACATGGGTTTTGTGTTCCACAACACTTGGAGATCATCATGATAGATTTTCAGGAAATGGGCACTGTTTCCTAGGTTTTAACTTGGAGTCTAGCCTAGTTTCTCAGACTGTGAAACAATTGTGGTATTTATTATCGATCTTTTGGTATTGCCATATTTTCCAACCACATATATGTTGAAAACGGTAAGATATCTGCTAGGAGTTGTTCTCCTTATCTCATGATTTGTTTATATGCTTGTATAAAGTGAAATTCTCATTGTGGGATTTATGTACCTCACATGTAGACAAACACCCTGTGTGGTATGTGAATCCCACGGTGTGAATCCTACTGTACAGGGGACAGAATATCAGCAGGATTTGTCTCAGACAAACACCCTGTGAGGTACATGAATCCCACCGTGTGAATCTCAATTGACAGGGTACAGAATCTCAGCAGGATTATTCGTAGACAAACACCCTGTGAGCTACGTGAATCCCAACATGTTAATCCTGCTTTACAGGGGACAGAATCCCAGCAGGATTTGTCTCCGACAAACACCCTGTGAGGAACATGAATCCCACCATGTGAATTCCACTTAACAAGGAACAGAATGTCATGAGATTTTAACCCTGCGAGGTACATGAATCCCACCTTGTGAATTCCACTTAACAAGGAACAGAATCCCATGAGATTCTGAACCCTGTGAGGTACATGAATCTCACTGCATGAATTCCACTTAACAATGAACAGAATGCCATGTGATTTTGAACCCTGTGAGGTACATGAATCCCATTGTGTGAATCTCACTCAAGGTATATCAGCAGGGCTGCTGTGCTCGCCATTACAATGGGACTAAAAATGTGCTTGGGAAGAGTTTAATCAATGGATACAATCGATGGATAATAAACGGTTTCATTACGACATGGAGACTCCCGTTTTGATCTGTTTTTGTGCATCAGGGGTTCGTTCTCCACGTTTTGCGGATCGCAGAATAGCTACCAGATGCGAAACCATTCCTTCATAGTTTTTGCAGATCGCATCATAACTATGTCGCCATCTGTATTCAATTAAAAATCTGATGAACCTTTCACCTATGTCACTGAGAATGTGGTGATGTGAAAATTAGCGATAAAACATACAAATAACGATACTACACGATCTGATATTACTGGATCAACGCTTTTCCCACATTTCTAGGAGCAACTATCCCCTGACCATAAAGGCTTACCCCCGCCTAGCTGATTCTGGTCCAGATAGGCCTTAAGCCCTGTCTCCACTGTTCGATCCAATGTACACAGGTACGCCCAGTCTGAGACTGGAGGTACCTTCAGGATCGCAACGTGGCAAAACGCACAGTGGAGACAGCAAGTTTCCCTCCAGTCTCAGACTGGGCGTACCGGTACACCCAGTCTCAGACTGGAGGTACCGCATGTACCCCGGATCGCAAGCGTTTTTAAATATCAAACTTGTTTGATACACCCAGTCTGAGACTGGGCGTACCTCTATAGCTATAGGATCGCAAGCGCTTCAGTCGCAAGGGGGGGGGGGGGGGTTGTCTCCACACAGAATCGATGTAACCTTGCGATCCGAGGTACATGCGACACGCCAGTCTCAGACTGGAGGTACTGGATCGCAAGCCCCCTCAGTCGCACAGTGGAGAAAGGCCTTTATGATTGACTTCCCGCCAGGAAAACGGTTTTATTCTGAGGTCGGACAAAATGGTGGCAGTGGAACAGGTTTCTGCGATTGGCGATTGATAGCTCACGATTGGATACCGATAAGCTGCGATTGAAAACGCCAATCGTAGAGCTCCCGATGAAATCCAACATGTTTTTTTTTTCGTAACCTATCGTAGCCTATTGTAGACGATTTATGAAGATAATGTATCTTGCGGGTGAAATACTTGGCAGAAAATAATGAAATTCTGGAAGACTATAGATATATAATCTTAGTGAATTTGATATCATTTGATAAAGTCTAAGGGTCTGAAAGTAATAGTTTCACAACGGAGATTTGATTCTACCACAGTTATATCTTTTAATTTGATTATTTTAGTGTCTGAATCGCCAACACAAAATGGCTTGTGTGGAAGCTATCATTTCATATTTCACCTGATTATTGCTTCTAGGAGGTTATTGCTTCTTGGTGGGAGATATTATTCTGAAGTAATATTTCACATTTTGTGTTGGCGGTTACAGAGATCGCTGGCGTTTCTCCCATGGTGTGTCTCTGGCCTCATGAAGAGAGAAAATAAGTGCACAAGCGTTAACCCTTTAAGGGCCTTGAGGCATCATCCAGCCTAGGGTGAATGATGCCTTGAGGCATTAACCGGCCCAGGGCGAATGATGCCTTGAGGCATCATTTCTCAAAAACACACAAGCATATCAAATTTTTCTCTAACATCTAGGTCTAACATCACAATTATTATTTCTATTCAGAAGCAAAAAATTATTTATGATTATATTTTGTATCACGTGATTAAACAGTCAAATTATGAGTTTTAATCATTATGTGCCCGTCCCCTAGCGGGACAACCTGGCAGCAGCACTCGTCCTGAAAGGGTTAAAATACGTTTATTCAATAACAGAGGCTACACTGTCTGCCTCAGGGACCAGTCAAGATGTAACGTTCAAAGGCTTCAATATATCCAAACCATAGGGCCTCGCTTCAAAGAGCTGGCACCAACACTGTTTCTAGAACCAGAGTACCTCCAGGAGGAAGCAGTGTGCTACCCATTTAAGTTTTAAAATTTAAGTCTATGAAAAAAAAAGTATTTCTCCAATTATACTTCATATTAAGTAGCCTACATATTCGCTCTTTCCAGAAGTCATTGCCTAAATCGGGCTGTTTGGGAGAAATCAGGAATTAGTGGCGATTGCTGCAATTGTGCAATACTAACGGCCCTGACATGGCGTAGTGAACTGCTAGGGATACCAGTTTTCCACTTTTCAGTGGAAATTCACTTTTTTATTTTTAGAAAAGAAATTAAAATTTCAGCTTATACTCTTGCGTGCTGGGCTATAATAGAATGAAGGACGAGACAATAACTATATCAATATGATCGATATCAGCGATAAAATCATGTTAAAATTCCCCAGTCAATCTTAAAGAATGGAAGGCCAATATTGACCATAGTTTGTTTTGATAATATGTCTATAGACTATAATGGATCATGAATTCATCTTGAAATAAATGCATAAAACACAGTATCCTTTGTGTTTTGAATTTGATCAATTAGGTCACCAAACACATGATGCTAGTAAGTGTATGCCGCCATTTTGGTTCAGCAGACAGACAAATATTACAACTTCTTAAAACCTCGATTTGGTGAGTAATAGATATAGTACTACACTGGGTTTGGATTGTTCTGCCACTCAATACACAACCGTATTGTACGAGGTCCATACGTCCGCTCCTGTATGGCACTTAATGAAGTCCACAGGGAAATGTCTTATTGCCGGGAGTCCACTTAAATTCCGCGTAGCCCTCATTAGACCCACAACCTTCCCGCCTCTCCCTCTACTCAGACACGGAGCTCCGGGAAGCCACGAGGGAAGCCATTAAGACTGGCTTCAGGCCGGGTCTGTTTATACGCGGCACGTGTGTGGGGCTTCACGCCTGAGTGGACTCGTAAGACGGTTATCGGGGGCTCCGATCAGTCACGCTCTGCTGCGTGGGGTATAACGGGAGACCCCCCCCCCCCCCCTCCCTCCCTAACCCGCCCCCCATTCTGTGAGATAGATTATAAACACCTGGGGCCTGCGGAATAAATTAAGCTCCTACATGAAGACCTTATGTTTTGTATTGTATGAAGGGTTTATACAAGGGCAGTTTGATGTTTAGGTTTCATACTGCTTTATTACCCATCGTATACACAGACCCCATGAAAATGTATGGGGACTCAGTAAACCAATACCCATTGTATAAAACCTGTCAGATATCATAACTGAGGTATACGGATTCAAACCTGTGATATATGGCCACAAAACTGTGGTATACGGAAAAATAGTCCCTTTTGCTTTAGAGCAAAGAAATAGGTCTTAATGTTTTACCCGTTAATATGGCAAATACTGGGTTTAATTTATTCGAAAAGATGGATAATAAATGCAACAAACGATGATTTTGTGGACAGGCAGCTTTGTAAACCACTCGCGGTTGACCTCGTAATACACTCGCTAGCGCTCGTGTATTACTACGCGTCAACCTCTCGTGGTTTACAGCCGCCTGTCCACAAAACCATCGATTATTGTCTATATAAACACCTGGGTTCTGCTGAATGAATTAAGCTCCTACATGAAGGCCTTATGCAGTATGGCACCATGAATTTTGTTCACTGTCTACAATTACCTTTAAAGTTACCAATATCCTAATAATTATTCAATCATTCACTTCGTTAGAAACGCTTATACAAACACAAGTATATTTTACTTAACCTCATGATACAAATATATTGTTAACCTCGATAAAGGGCAAATCCGCTTGAAATGTTGGTTCAAATATAAAATGCCTATAAAAACAACTTTGCTGCCTTATGGTGGTACTGTTCCTCATCATATTACCTTTTTTAATTCATTTTTATTGTATGAAGAGTGTATACAAGGGCAGTTATGCACGTTTTATGTGCCGCTGTAGGGCAAGAATACAATAATTGGCAGTAAAAATATACGGCAGTACTTACATATTGACACAGTAAGAGTGCAGACAAATACGCTATATTACCACGATGCGTAGTTGACGCGTAGTAAAATTCTGAGCGATAGCGAGGAGTATTATGTAGTGTCAACTACAAGGAGAATACGGTCACTCAGATCGAAATCATGGTAATGCTGTATTTATTACTCATCTTTCGAGTAATTATTAGGGGGAAAATCTTGTAAAAATTAAAAATTCGACCCAAGCGCCGTGCATTGTTTATATAAATTAATTCTTATGACCCAAAAAGCCGTATTCTCCTAGGAGGTTCCGGAGGTCCGTATTCTATTCAGTAGCGATCTGGAGGCTCCATAAATATACGGCAGTACTTACATATTGACACAATAAGAGTGCCGACAAAGCAAGATAATGGGGTTGATGATCGAACATGTTTTATCACATCTATAACATACATCTCCTCGCATTGATATGAGCATATAAAATGTAAACTAGTAGCAAATGATATGTTTATCATAGATGAATGAGCGTGCAATTATAAATGAATAACAATTAAAAGGTTTGAGTTAGATTTATCCTATTGATAGTTTTCTGTAACCCACTTGCACCCATTTAACTTGCCATTTCTGCAACTACCTAAGATTGAGGATCCAAACATATCAAGCACCAATGTGTCTTCAGGTATTTTGGTCTTGAGTGATTGGTCATGGTCAGCTGGGCATGCCTCTAAGAGACTGTGACACTGGCTCCCTGCTCTGTTCTGAATATCACAGTGAAAAGCACACGGATAGTGAAGGAATAGTTTGTATGCAGTACCCTGAAAGTCTATATGGGCCACTCTAACCTCTATATGATGTATTTAGCGCGTGCAAGTACGGTCTAATAAAATATACACACGCATTACAAGACACAAGGCCAGTAGACCAGGCCATGTTTTCCTTCTTGCCATAGCACTTGATAACTGTTCCCGCAAGCTGGTGTTTTGTTTGTGGACGGGTACAAGATGGCGGCCCCCATAACGCCGAGTTGGTCAGGTGTTGAGCGCCCATAACCAGCCTGGTCCTATCACGGACAGCAGCCGGCCATCGATCATCACAATCTGATTACTGACAAGATGGCGGCCTCCATACCACAGAGTTGGTCAGGTGTTGAGCGGCCATAACCAGCCTGGTACCGTCAAGGACAGCAGCCGGCCATCGGTCGTCACAATCTGATTACTGACAATATGGCGGCCCCCATAACACAGTGTTGGTCAGGTCCTGAGCGGCCATAACCAGCCTGGTCCTATCACGGACAGCAGCCGGCCATCGATCGTTACAATCTGATTACTGGCAAGATGGCGGCCTCCATAATACCGAGTTGGTCAGGTGTTGAGCGGCCTTAACCAGCCTGGTCCTATCACAGACAGCAGCCGGCCATCGATCGTCACAATCTGATTACTGACAAGATGGCGGCCTCCATACCACAGAGTTGATCAGGTGTTGAGCGGCCATAACCAGCCTGGTACCGTCACGGACAGCAGCCGGCCATCGATCGTCACAATCTGATTACTGACAAGATGGCGGCCTCCATAACACAGTGTTGGTCAGGTGTTGAGCGGCCATAACCAGCCTGGTACCGTCACGGACAGCAGCCGGCCATCGATCGGTACAATCTGATTACTGACAAGATGGCGGCCTCCATAACACAGAGTTGGTCAGGTGTTGAGCGACCATAACCAGCCTGGTCCTATCACGGACAGCAGCCGGCCATCGATCGTCACAATCTGATTACTGACAAGATGGCGGCCCCCATAATACGGAGTTGGTCAGGTGATGAGCAGCCATAACCAGCCTGGTACCGTCACGGACAGCAGCCGGCCATCGATCGTCACAATCTGATTACTGACAAGATGGCGGCCTCCATACCACAGAGTTGGTCAGGTGTTGAGCGGCCTTAACCAGCCTGGTACCGTCACGGACAGCAGCCGGCCATCGATCGTCACAATCTGATTACTTACAAGATGGCGGCCTCCATACCACAGAGTTGGTCAGGTGTTGAGCGGCCATAACTAGCCTGGTACCGTCACGGACAGCAGCCGGCCATCGATCGTCACAATCTGATTACTGACAAGATGGCGGCCTCCATACCACAGAGTTGGTCAGGTGTTGAGCGGCCATAACCAGCCTGGTACCGTCACGGACAGCAGCCGGCCATCGATCGTCACAATCTGATTACTGACAAGATGGCGGCCTCCATACCACAGAGTTGGTCAGGTGTTGAGCGGCCATAACCAGCCTGGTACCGTCACGGACAGCAGCCGGCCATCGATCGTCACAATCTGATTACTGACAAGATGGCGGCCTCCATACCACAGAGTTGGTCAGGTGTTGAGCGCCCTTAACCTGCTGGTACCGTCACGGACAGCAGCCGGCCATCGATCGTCACAATCTGATTACTGACAAGATGGCGGCCTCCATAACGCCGAGTTGGTCAGGTGTTGAGCGGCCTTAACCAGCCTGGTCCTATCACGGACAGCAGCCGGCCATCGATCGTCACAATCTGATTACTGACAAGATGGCGGCCTCCATACCACAGAGTTGGTCAGGTGTTGAGCGGCCATAACCAGCCTGGTACCGTCACGGACAGCAGCCGGCCATCGATCGTCACAATCTGATTACTGACAAGATGGCGGCCTCCATACCACAGAGTTGGTCAGGTGTTGAGCGCCCCTAACCAGCCTGGTACCGTCGGGGAGTACACGGTGCACACCAGCTGGGCAGGTCGTTTACAGGGGCCTGTTGAATAATTTTGTTGGTTATTGTTATTCAAAGCAGTCTATCTAGGGGGTGTTCCACTGGACCGACGGTAGCCGATTCCGTAGCCAGACAATCGCCGATTATTATCGGATGCCCTAGAATTTCTCAAATCTTTGAAAATGGTCATTTATTAAACTATTATTATCAGAATTAAATTAATTACAATACGTGAGCTTCCCCTTAAGGGCCCAGGAACAATTGATCGGGTGAGAAATCGGCCTGGTGGATTTTGCCCTTTAATGGGTTGTAGAATGGCATTCTTAATGATTTCTAGGTATATGATAATAAAACGACATGAATTGTCTATGAATTGTGTGACTGAATTCCATCTGTCCCTCAATATTTTGTTAAGAAATACTCACCTCATTCTTCGAATTCAGTGAGTTTTTCTGACCAAAATATCTCTGAACAGATTCCATTCAGGCACACTAACCATGTCTTTCTATAATATAACGTTTAACAGTAGAGTTGGGAGTGGGTGCTGAGACATACATCACGCACAAGCCTGTGTTCTGTAAGTGTCAAGCATTTATCCTACCCCTAATATAAAATCCCATAGGCTTAACATTGGGTTTCCGTATGCCACGCTGACTGGCATACGGAGTTTTATATGTCACTAGTGGCATACAGAATTCTTATCACGTAATATTCCGAAATCGAGTAGATGGGGTAGGATAAAATCAAAACCTGATTCGTTTTAATCTTGGCCACCGTATGTCACGACTGGAGTGATTTCATGAGGCGAAGCCGAGTGAAGTCCGGAGCCAAAACTCCAGGAGTGGAATGCGGTGGCCAAGATTAAAACGAATCAGGTTTTGATTAAAGATTAAAGCTCATCCAGTTTTACGATAATATTCCTACTTGTCTACAGGTCAGCAGAATGAGATTGATGTCCAGCCTTGCGGGGGGTATATTTGTGTCTCCCGCATTCCCACATATCTCCCTGTGTTACCAAGGTTTATGCTACCCTAATAAAAAATGGCATAGGCTTAACATTGGGTCACTGTATTCAGGTGAGCGTGCAGTAAAGTGCTATTTATTGCACGAGGGCAATATAAGAAATTCACCAATTCGTGGCCAGAATGTGAGCAACATCACACTAATGCGGTCTTTGAATTGTTGACGACCTATGGCCTTACTTGGCAATGCAGCTCACTCGCTCCACCAACTATAATGGCTAATTACGCAGTAATAACTGGATATCGCTGCTACGATTTTGTCTGACGTCACAATAGAATAGTCTTCCTGTCGGGAAGTCAATCATAAGGCCTAGCGGGACCAGAATCGGCGTTGGTGACAAGGCTACGACAAGCGCCGACAAGAAAGTTCCAATCGGCGCTTGTCCCAGCCTTGTCATAAGTAGGGGGGCTTTACGACAGCATTGTTGGGGCATGTCGGGAAGTGCACGCTCCAAGAAAGTTTCCTATTGTAGACCTCTGTAACACGCTCCTGACACGCCATATCACCCCACAACAAGGATCCAGTCTTGGGGAAAATCGAACATGTTCGATGTTGGCGTAGCCTTGTCAGAAGGCTCCCAACAAGCTTCCAATTGTGGCCTTGTCTTGGCCTTGTCATAGACTTTTGTTGGGAACTTGGCTCCACCAACCACGACAAGGCCTCCAATTGTAGGCCAATCGGAGGCCTTATCGGGAATCCATTGTCGTAGCCTTGTTGTATTTGGTGGATGCCCCCTTTAAGGTGGGCATCCACCAACCACGACAAGGCTACGACAATGGCTTTCCGACAAGGTCCACGACAGGCCTACGATTGGAAGGCCTGTTGTAGCCTTGTCGTGGTTGGTGTACCCTAGTTCTCAACAAGAGTCTATGACAAGGCCACGACAGGCTGTGACTGGAAGCTTGTCGGAAGCCTTCCAACAAGGTTACGACAAAATCGATCATGTTTGATTTTTCCTATAACTGGACCTTTGTTGTGGAGTGTCATGGCATGTTGGGAGCATGTCACAGAGGTCTATGATAGGAAATTTTGGTGGAGCGTGCACTTCCCGACACGCCCCGACTATGCTGTTGTAAAGCCCCCCTTCCTACTACAAGGCTGCGCCAATTGGAACTTTCTTGTCCGCACTTGTCGTAACCTTGTCGTGGTTGATGGACGCCCCCCTTTGTTGTGGTTGGTGGATGCCCCCCTTTATTGTGGTTGGTGGATGCCCCCCTTTATTGTGGTTGGTGGACGCCCCCCTTTACTCTGCCACTCAGTAATCCCCGACACGGACATGTATCAAGCTCTAATCAGAGTTTTTTCTCCTTATCAGAGTGTAATTAACACCCGTGAGTTTCTTCACGCTCACCGCACTGCCTCGTGCAGTGATGACTGATGAGTCCTAATCCTGATATCCCCCCCTCATGTCTTATCTATGGTAATCTCGTCACGGAATGCTAATACGTGATTTTTAAACTCGGTGAGGTGTGTCAGATTTAAGCACGACCTGTCTATAGGACGGTAATACTCGTCGAACCACCCTTCACGGGGCACGTTAACAAGATTTGAAGTAATCTGAGAGGTGGTTATTTTTAAACTCTGAGAGGGGATTATCGTTATCCCACCATGTGATATCCTTAAAGCCCGTTTCCATTGGTCGATGTGCATTATTCTGTTTAGATTGGCCACCAACCCCTGTCTGCGTTGAGCTGCGACTTACGGGTTGGCACAGTCCCATCTGGAGTATCTCCGAGTATCTCCGAGTATTCCCGAGTATCTCCGAGTATCTCCGAGTATTCCCGAGTATCTCCGAGTATCTCCGAGTATCTCCGAGTATCTCCAAGTATCTCCGAGTATCTCCGAGTATCTCCGAGTATTCCCGAATATCTCCGAGTATCTCCGAGTATCTCCGAGTATCTTCGAGTATCTCAGATCGTACACGTAGACCCATTTCTGTACGCCATAGAGACACAGGGATGATATGAGTCAACTTTATTCAACTTATGGATGACATTATGGTTGGCTAATACTGTCCGAGCAAACAAACTTAAATATTATTAAACGATAACCCTTGCACGAGGTACAGATAAGGGTCTTCACTTACGATCCTAGATTATTAAACGGCCCCCAGGACAACATTTATGAAATGAATTCTGTGATAGGTCGTTCACACTCTCCTTTATCGTGAGTTATATCTTATCATAATGCCAGGATATGTCTTCTAGATTATTAAACGGGCCCCTGGCTCATTCAGATGTGTTGTTTGCGCTGGGTTACCTTAAATACTTAATAAAAGTGCGAAACCAAAGTGCACTAGTATTGGCGCACCATCGAGCGGAGAAAGAAAAATATTGAATACAAAAGGTGTATTTTGTTTATTGCAAAGTAATTCACCTACTTTGTCTTCAATTACAGCATGCGGTGCGATAACAAAGTCCAGCGCATTCGGTTATATTGCACTTGTAGAATTTACATAAAGATAGTTGTATTAAGCTTATAATACAACTGTCATACATCGTATGCTCCTCGGAGTTGATTCCAATCAATATCCTCACATGTGCTCGAATATTACGCAAACCAGTCTATAATGACTGGTCGTGGACAGCCTAAATAAAAAGTATTAAAAAAAGAGAAAAATTACTAAACGTCAACTCCTCAGAATACAACTGTTTGTATCCGAAACCAGTCAATATTGTATATAAGAATATATAGTTCAAAACCAGAATTAGGAACTGTGCCACAGTGGTCTCATCCTGACTGTTGCCGTTACGTAGCTTTCCCTCCAACATGGAGTTGTCCCTATGCGTTCACTACCATATAAGGAATATAGAAGGCAAGGATTTACCCAGCAGCCACTGACTGCATTCCAGCAAACCACGACCTTCACCCTGACCTCCTTACAGAGTGTTAATAGCGCCTTGGGACGGTTCTTAGTCTATAGTTGAAATGAATATCTTGGGCCCAAACCACCCTCTTATATAATGCTGCTTTTGGATAAATGCTCATTATGATAATAAAGACCTAGTTAAAGACCTATTCAAGAAAACCTAAGACTAAGAGGTGACCCTAGTAGGTACTCCGAATAAATCCTTTCATGTTTGGTGAAAGTTCCTATAGAAATCGCATAGCGTTATGTGAAACGCTCCCAAACTGGATTTCCGTACATAGTATTAATAGCGCCTTCGGACGGTTCTACAGTCTAACCCGGCGTTTACATTAGACGATTATAGGCAGCGATTCTTCATTTTAGCGGAGCCTGACGACTTTCAGCAGTAAAAGGCTAGAAGTCGTCTAATGGAAACGCCAAGAGCGTGGCGACTGCAGATCGTCTGGTTACGCAATACGGCACCACCTCATGACTATTAGACATGCTCTGACCTTGGCGACTATTTTAAGCCGGCTTGAATTAGTCGTCTACAGGGGCGGCGATTCTGTGAAAACACATAGTCGTCAGTGTGAACGCTCTGGTAAATTCTGACGTAGGCAACTTTTGCGGTGGATATTGCCACCACCTGGCGACTATTGGCTGACGATCCACAGTCGCCACGTATTTAGTCGTCCAATGTAAACGCCGGGTAAGTATGTTGGACGTTTGGCCCCGCGGCCTTCCACAAAGTTCACTTTGCGTGCACTACTCCTGGTGATCTACAGGAGGGCGCTGGGATGTGCAGAGAGCACCCTGCCTCGCCAGACACTCAGGAGAACTTTGATAGCACTGAAATGTGATTATCCCGATCCATGAAATATTCATAGCTTCAAGAAGAAACGTCTTTTATAATTGTGGCAATTTCTGAGCGCAGGACTGGCGTGTTCCCACGGTGAACGGGGGAGTCTACCGCCACATCCATAACCCCTACCGCCACATCCATAACCCCTACCGCCACATCCATAACCCCTACCGCCACATCCATAACCCCTACCGCCACATCCATAACCCCTACCTCTCACGGTGACTGGAGAACTCGACCCGAAACGAACTCTCAGGAGAACTCGACCCGAAACGAACTCGACCCGTAGTGGTCAGGAGAACTCGACCCGAAACGAACTCGACTCATAGTTGTCAGGAGAACTCGACCCGAAACGAACTCGACCCGTAGTTGTCAGGAGAACTCGACCCGTTACAGATACTTAGGGATAATCATTTACATATCTAAAAGGAAAGGTCTAAGTTAGCCTTTATACAAATAGACCAGTGGATATTGAAAATAAAACAAGTTATGTTTAGGTGTAAGTTTAGGGATAGGTTTAGAGTTAGGGTTGGGGTTAGGGATAAGGTTAGTGTTAGTGTTAGTGTTAGGGTTAGGGATAGGGATAGGGGCAGGGGTAAGGGTAGGGGTAGGGGTAGGGGTAGGCCTAGAGATAGGGATAGGGTTAGGGATAGGGATAGGGTAGGGGGTAAGTTTAGGGGTAGGGGTAGGGTTAGGCTAAGGGTTAGGGTTAGGGTTAGGGCTAGGGATAAGGTTAGGGATAGGGATAGGGTTAGGGATAGGGATAGGGATAGGGTTAGGGATAGGGTTAGGGATAGGGATAGGGATAGGGATAGCGTTAGGGATAGGGTTAGGGATAGGGTTAGGGATAGGGTTAGGGATAGGGATAGGGTTAGATATAGGGATAGGGATAGGGATAGGGATAAGGTTAGGGATAGGGATAGGGATAGGGATAGGGTTAGGGATAGGGTTAGGGATAGGGATAGGGATAGGGATAAGGTTAGGGATAGGATAGGGATAGGGATAGGGTTAGGGATAGGGTTAGGGATAGGGATAGAGATAGAGATAGGGATAGGGTTAGGGATAGGGTTAGGGATAGGGTTAGGGATAGGGATAGGGTTAGGGATAGTGTTAGGGATAGGGATAGGGATAGGGTTAGGGATAGGGTTAGGGATAGGGTTAGTGTTAGGGTTAGGGATAGGGATAGGGGCAGGGGTAAGGGTAGGGGTAGGGGTAGGGGTAGGCCTAGAGATAGGGATAGGGTTAGGGATAGGGATAGGGTAAGGGGTAAGTTTAGGGGTAGGGGTAGGGTTAGGCTAAGGGTTAGGGTTAGGGTTAGGGTTAGGGCTAGGGATAAGGTTAGGGATAGGGATAGGGTTAGGGATAGGGTTAGTGTTAGGGTTAGGGTTAGGGATAGGGGCAGGGGTAAGGGTAGGGGTAGGGGTAGGGGTAGGCCTAGAGATAGGGATAGGGTTAGGGATAGGGATAGGGTAAGGGGTAAGTTTAGGGGTAGGGGTAGGGTTAGGCTAAGGGTTAGGGTTAGGGTTAGGGTTAGGGCTAGGGATAAGGTTAGGGATAGGGATAGGGTTAGGGATAGGGATAGGGATAGGGTTAGGGATAGGGTTAGGGATAGGGATAGGGATAGGGATAGGGTTAGGGATAGGGTTAGGGATAGGGTTAGGGATAGGGTTAGGGATAGGGATAGGGATAGGGATAAGGTTAGGGATTGGGATAGGGATAGGGATAGGGTTAGGGATAGGGATAGGGATAGGGAAAGGGATAGGGATAGGGATAGGGATAGGGATAAGGTTAGGGATAGGGATAGGGATAGGGATAGGGATAGGGATAGGGATAGGGATAAGGTTAGAGATAGGGATAGGGATAGGGATAGGGTTAGGGATAGGGTTAGGGATAGGGATAGGGATAGGGATATAGTTAGGGATAGGGTTAGGGAAAGGGTTAGGGATAGGGATAGGGTTAGGGATAGGGTTAGGGATAGGGTTAGGGATAGGGATAGGGATAGGAATAGGGATAGGGTTAGGGATAGGGATAGGGATAAGGTTAGGGATAGGGATAGGGTTAGGGATAGGGATAGGGATAGGGATAGGGATAGGGATAGGGTTAGGGATAGGGATAGGGATAGGGATAGGGATAGGGATAGGGTTAGGGATAGGGTAAGGGATCGGGTTAGGGATAGGGTTAGGGATAGGGATAGGGATAAGGTTAGGGGTAGGGATAGGGATAGGGATAGGGATAGGGTTAGGGATAGGGTTAGGGATAGGGATAGGGATAGGGATAGGGTTAGGGATAGGGTTAGGGATAGGGTTAGGGATAGGGATAGGGTTAGGGATAGGGATAGGGATAGGAATAGGGATAGGGTTAGGGATAGGGTTAGGGATAGGGATAGGGATAGGGATAGGGATAGGGTTAGGGATAGGGTTAGGGATAGGGATAGGGATAGGGATAGGGTTAGGGATAGGGTTAGGGATAGGAGACTGCTACCTCCTTCACATGACCTGCCTACACTGGCCGCCAGAGCTTCACAACGTTAGCTCTGGTCGGGTTAAATCCGTGGCCGCCTTAATCACTACAGGGACATATTGATATAGAACTACATCGAGAATCGAGAATAAATAGACAATACTCCACGAGTTTGGATGGGCCGCAATCGTCATCGAGGCGAAGTGAATTTGCTAAGTATATTCGGATTATTCTGAAGTTGTGATGATATCTAATGTCATAGAAACGGGTAAGATAAATCCAGAACCGCACTCGAAGATTCTCGATGCAGTTCTATATAATGTCTATTTTAAGATTCGAGTGCGGTTCTGGATTTATCTTACCCCTTTCAATGACATTAAATGTCATCACAACTTCAGAACAATCAGAATATACTTAGGAAATTCACTACGCCACAGCCGTGGCGTAGTATTGTCACTTTACCAGGGTGTTCGTTGAGTATATTTTTCTAATGTTATTCCTATGGCTAAACTTGTACCAGGGGTGAGATAACTGTTACTCTCCTGCCTGAATTTTTATACTGCTTGGTGAGTGTGTTACAATCATAATCTCGTGGCCAATTCTCCGTTTTTCTATTTCTTTTCCTGTGTATTTTTTTCAAGATATAATGAACATAAAGCTTCTTTATCAATCTGTTAGCCATGAATATTTCTCACCAAGTATGTAGGTATATCAAGCCTACATAGAACAGAACTACTTGGTTTGAGGCGAACACAGAGGGATACCGTGTGGGATTTAACACATGCCAACCCCTATGTCGTAGCTCAGCGCAGACAGGGGTTGGTTGCCAACGTTCGACCTACACTGGCAACCAGAGCTACAAAAGTTACCTCTGGTCGGCTTAAATAAGCGGCCACCTTGACCCATTAGCGGGACCTATTTGTTACTCTCCTACCAGATCTTTCGTACTGCTTGGAGATTTTATTATATCATAATCTCGAAGCCGATTTTCAATTTTCTTATTTCCTTTTGTGTATCTTTCTTGAATACAATCAACAATAAGCAAGGTTTTATTGTAAATTTGTTTAACTATGAATATTTCTCACCAAGTATTTTTGCCGTGATAGCCTACATAGAACAAAACTACATGGTTTGAGGCGAACACAGAGGGATACCGTGTGGGATTTAACCCGACCAACCCCTATGTCGTAGAAGGGGTTGGTTGCCAAACTATGTTCGACCTCCCTCACAGTCAGTGAGGCGACGTCTAGTGGGCAGCCGGTGAACTAACCCACCCGACACACACAAACACACATAGATTAGGAGCAAATAGAATGTTCATCATTGATGAATGAGCGTCCAATTATACATGAATAACAATTAAAAGGTTTGGGTTACATTCAGTCTATGGATAGTTTTCAGTAACCCAATGGAACCCAGTCAACCTGTTATGTCTACAACCACCTGAGTCTAGGATCCAACAATATCAAGGTCAAGCACCAGTGGGTCAATGAGGTATTTCGGTCTCTAGCGATTGGTCATGGTCAACTGAGCATGCTTCTAAGATTCGAGACGCTGGCACCCTGCTCCTTTCACACTATCACAGTGGATAGCACGCAGATAGTGAAGGGATAGTTTTCTGGCAGCACGCTGAAAGTGTATATATGTGACCACTCTAACCTCTAGATCTCTACAGAGGAGGTGTGAAGCGCAGCGCCCCCTATACCGACCCTATACCGACCCGACTCATTGGGGAAGGAGCTCTGGACAATGGACTGTGTCTGGCTATATCAAGCCCTAGCCTATGAGAAATAAGGCTGTATTCCACAACACCAAACAGCCATAAAACGTGGAGCTCTATTGAGCTCTATTGTGGTTTAGAGTACATTAGATGTCACTCTATCAATATCCGAGTTTGTATGTAGTAGCTGTTACTAGTTAGCCTATTTTTGCTATATTTTCGCATAGGGATCTGCATCAGCTGTCATTTGAGTCCATGCCAAAACGATAGGGGGCGCTGCACTTCACACCTCCTCTAAGGTCTCTAGATGATGTATATCGCGCGTGAAAGCACGCTCTAATAAATGTTAAGATGACCATTGCTATAATGATCCCCCACACTGTTGTAGGATGTGTTTTTTGAACATGTCCTTGTCTCACGACCAAAGATGTTGGTTTTCTTTCTTCTTGTAGGAGCATCGAGGAACGGAGCCAAGAGCAGGGAGGATTTTTATAAATTAGTTAAAATTAAAGGTTTTTAATTTTATCTTATTAATTAGCTAATAACTCTGGGTTCTGAGATTAGTTGGACTCCTAACTGGCTGGTTTACCTAACGCTTTATGTTTCTTGGTTGTGGATGTTTTAAGAAAGAAACTGATGAGTGTTTGGTCTGTGTCTCATATGCCATCGAGTTGCGAGCGCTCAGGGATATGTACGAGGCAATAGCCGAGTGAATATTGTTCTGTTCTGTATTAAGCTAGTTATACCAATGATGTAATATAACAACAATGTTGTCTGAGATAAATGTATCTCAGAAGATATGAGATCAATTTGGACTGAAATCATTATATGGCCACTGGAGCCTACCGAAAACAGGGACTTGCTCCCTACGTAGATCCTCCAGGATAAGTAAAAACTGAAAAAAAATATATATATTCTGAGGCTCTTCAAAAGAGATGGTTAACGGGGACACAGACCAAAAACGAATATGTTTCTGATTTTACTTTAGCCTGGATATATTTATCACCCATTGAGTATGAGTTACCGTACTCGTAAGCCTGTTGAGAAGCCTATGGGCATTAATACCAGGCTAAGACAAAACCTGGTTTCTGGCCTCTACTTCTGTCTACCTCTTCCTCCTCACAGAGTGTCTGCTTTGAGAGCAGTTCACCCTGAAATGATTGACCCAGTCACAGTAACAAAAACTCTCTATTGATCCTGCTTCCCTTACAGAATTACACTCGCTTGTGTTATTGCATTGCTCTAATTTCTCCAAGCCTTCTCTTTTGAAATTAGAAAAGAAAAGAAGTTTTAACAGCGATGCCTACTTTGTGCTACTATTTCTGGCTGTGATGATCGATTTTCTAGATGAGGATTGGAGTGCATTGTTTGCCTGTGGTCTGGGTTTGTTTGATTCTTTATAATTTCTGTGTGTATCCTTCACTGTATGTTAAGGTGTTGGTAGTTGTTGGCAAATTAACAGATACTATCCTTAAATAATCAAGAAGTGTGTGTATATTGGAATGTCTTAAACTTGTCTTACATGAGTAATTAAAGCTAAAAATAGTTGCTGTATTTATAAAGAAATAGTTGCTGTATACATATATATATATATATATATATATATTTATATATACATATATATATTTACATACATACATATATATATATATATATATATATATATATATATATATATATATATTTACATATACGTATTGCAGTTGCAATAGTGCTTGAATAAGTGGTAGCATTGTTAACTGCCAGTATGCCACTAAAAACATTACACGGCTAGATTTTAACTTTTGCACCATTCTAAACCTAGTTATAGTAAAGGCAGTGATACAGTGTCACTATCAGCCATTTTCCACGGGCCGACAAAAACTGAAACGGCAGATACCCTTAAATATTTGTATCTTAGATATGCTGAAAACAGTATTTCTGGATGCTGATGCTCAATACTTTCCCTCTATGTGGTTCAATTCTCATTCCCCAGTCTTTCAAATGCATATTTTAGTACACTCAACAATTGTCATCATAACTTATCATGAAACTTATTCAGAGACGATTGTAGTAAACTTCAACTGTAAATAAGCAAATAAGACAATAAACGATATGGTAGCCTCAAACCCCGACTGATTTTTTGTACGACCGACGAAATCTTCCTCCATTGAACTTATCGGTGATGGAAAGAACTTGAATATCAAAAGTCAGTCGGGAACTATCTGTTTCATTTAGAAAATAAAAAAAATTCTGACAAATTATATTCACCAATGATATCTCAAATAGTACCACCGACTGACTTTTGTACTGACTACATATCATCAGTGGCGTTTTGGTTGGAAGGTAGAAACGCCATGTTAGCCTCATTCTTACTAGCATCCGGATATTTTTGTTAGCACGGGTATCTGCCGTTTCAGCGGGCTCACTTTGGCTCCCATAGTGGTCGGTATATTCTCAGTCTTCACGAAGGGTGATTGTGGAGAACACGGGTGGGTTTTGACACGGTAGGACTGGCCACGTGACACCCATGGGGTATCACATTCTACAATACTGCATTGTACTACACGGGGGCAATATCAGCGTTTAGGTCATGTTCCACAAAATGCACTGAGGTGGATTGTCATTCAGACGAAAGAAATAGCAGAGGAATTGTAAAAGGAAAAAGAAAAATCCACCCAATTCAATTGGAGCAGTGGGTCGCAGTTCGTTGAGCCATTCACAATTAGAAGGATTCTTTATAGTGAATAGATTCCAAATCCCAGGCAATTTTTGGATATTTGGAAATATCATTTTGGAATTATACAGTATATAATAAAATCATGTTATAGCTATCTAATTTAATTGTATTATGATTATGTAACTTAATTATAATTATATGATTTATTAATTTATTATGATTATTTTCATCTATATTTATTAATCTATTATAATCATAATTATATGATTTAATTATATCATCATAATCATTACGATAACATATATATATCCTCGTCTTAGCTGTTTCTATTTTTAGGTACCTAGCTTATATCTGAATTAACCATTATAAGGAATGTTTATGCTGTCTGTGACCTAAAAGCAGATAAAAACCTCCTAGAACGTACGCTCAAAGTGAAGGGGGTTAAAAATTTCTTGACATTTTCTGTACATCCCGGCGTGATTCCATATAACCGATTTCACTCCCGATGTGGTCAAGATGTACCCCAGTTTCAGCCCTACTTCAAAACTGGCTTCTGTCTGGTCTCTGTATAGAGGCCATTTGCGCAATGGAATACGGTATGTGGGCGTCAGCACCAAAACTGAAGTGAAATCGGCTTTATGGAATCAAGGTATAACGTTCAAGATGGAACTGGGGTAAAGGATAAAATCTTTCAGACCTTTTTCCTCAGAACTCCATGGTGGTGTCAAGTTTGCATGCAGGTCAGCATCCACCCGAGTAGACGACGAAAAGCTGCACTAACAAAAATCTATTTTTTCCAATATGTCTGATATTTTGTTTGAGGTTTCCTCATTGTCATATACCTCAAAATCACAACAAAAAAAACTGTTTAGCCCTATCACGCCGGGTACCCGCGTTAGGGATACAGTCATAGAGCCTTGTACTAGTGCCAATGAATGCCGCTAGAGGCCAGGTACATAGGCCTATTGTGAAAATTTCGTTTTTGGATCACGTGACCTGACACGTGATACTTATCATTATTTTTCATTTCACATAGAAAAATAAAATATGATGTTATATCTACATTCTCCAAAAGTTTCATATTTATTAAGCCATTATTTTCAGTTTTATTTTAAAAAAAAACGTATATTTTGTAAATGATGCCTCAAGGCATCACCCGGCCAGCACCGGTTGATGCCTTGAGGCATCACCCGGCCAGCCTTGGTTAAAATCATTTTTATTTAGATATTGATAGTGAGCCAGATTATCATATTTTACATCATGCCCAGTGGGCAGTATTTCATAGGAGTTCATGCATAACTACATAATTATAACTATTTACTAACATCCTGTTGATTGCTGTGTTAATAGGTATGACGGATAATAACTATTTACTAAACCTACTTTTGGTTGTTGTGCTAAAAGGAGCTTAATAAGAGTACTGCTCATCCGTCTTGTCCTGTATTTGTCCGACATGTTTTAGTGCAGAAGATCGTCCGTGTGTATGGATGAGCATTCTTTCCTTTTCACTTTTTGAAATAAACATATCTTGATAAAGAGACAAAGTTTGTCTCATAATAACTATTTACTAAACCTTCCGTTGGTTGCTGTGCTAAAGAGCGATTAAGAGTACTGCTCACTTGTAATGCCCTGTATTTGTCCAATGGGTGTTAGCGCAGTAGATCATCTGTGTGTACGGATGAGCACTCTTTCTTTTTTTTACTTTTTGAAATAAACATGTCTTGATAAAAAAAGGGTATGTCTGATTATAACTATTTACTAATCTCCTGTTGGTTCCTGTGTTAGTAGGTATGACTAATAATAACTGTTTAGTAACCTCCTATTGGTTGCTGTGGTAATGGTATGTCTGATTATAACTATTTACTAATCTCCTCTTGGTTGCTTTGGTAATAGGTTTGTGTGATTATAACTATTTACTTATCTCCTATTGGTTGCTGTGTTAATAGGTTTTTCAGATTATAACTATTTACTAACCTCCTGTTGGTTGCCATGTGAACAGGTATGTCCCATAATAACTATTTACTAATCCTCTGTTCATTGCTGTGTTCACAGGTATGTCCGCCGCCCGGTCATCCTCAGACGACCCGCCCGCTCGGGTCTCCTTCACAGCCAACCCGAAAGGTGTTGAAAATCAGCTGATTCAGCGATTACTGACCAACTACAGCCGGTACGGACGACCCATCTCGGACGTGTCGCAGTCCGTGCACGTCTCCATCTCCTTCTACCTCACACAGCTCATGAGTCTGGTGAGTAACTCTTCGTGTTAATCCTGTATGAGCAGCTCGCGAACCCTCACCACCCGCCACGCACCCTCACCCCACCCTCACCCCACCCCGCAACCCACAAACCCACAACGCATAGCATCACCTGCATCACATGCATTTGCAATGTTATCGTTTTGGTATACATGTTCTGGTTTTTTAAAATTGTTTTATCATATTTTTTTATTGGTTAAAAAGGATTTCATTACTTTTTTAAAATGCAAATAACCCCAGCTCAGCTGCATCACATGCATTTGCAATGTTACTGTCTTGGTATACATGGTTTTTTCACCTTTGGGTCAGTCAGCAACAGTATGTTTTTCTTAAATACTTTTTTATCATATTTATTTATTTGTTAAAAATCGATTCCATTAGATTATTTTCGAGTACAAATTACTTGATGCCCAAGCACCCAGCAGATCTTAAATCATACGATTAGGGAGATAAGGAATCATTGAATAAGCATTGAAGTTATGTCCATTTTGTATAGCTTCAAAATGTCTATTTCATTGATAGAAAGGTCGGGAAATTCAGTTTTCAGCCAAAATTTGTCCATCTATTTCTTATCATATATATAATAGTTAAATAAAGCCAATCAATATCTTCGATCGTCTTGCTAGTTTTGCTATATTCTACTCTACAATACTCTAAAATTATTGGCCTTTTCTCTTTATTTTTCTTCATTATCTTTTCTGAGAAGTCATGTTTATTCCAGTATGACTAAGTCTCTGAAGTCAAGATACTGAATTATTCCGCAGAGCCTAATCATAACACAGGAAATGATAGAATGTATTTTTATTCTCGTTAAAAACATACACTTTATAATTCTATGACTATCACTACAACAACAAGGTAATCAAATGGATGATATTGTATAAATGATATAGCTTTAATAGCAAAAACTTAAGATCTATATGCTAGACCTGCCTTCTACTCTGAGGCCACAACTGGAGCTACTGAGCTATACAATAATTGTTCAGGTATTTAGAGTGTGCATGCACTGGTTATATACCTTGCCTAAAGGTTAGGGTGGTCACATATAGGTTTCCAGCGCACTGCAAAAACACTATCCCTTCACTATCTGCAAGCTGCTCACTGTGATACTGGGAAAGGGGCAGGGTGCCAGTGTCTCAGTGTCTCAGCTGACTGTGTTTCAGTGTCTCAGTGTATTAGAGGTGTGGCCAGCTGACCTTTTTTTTTATATTTTTAGTCATTTTATTTATCCCGGAGGAGATAAGGCAAGGTATGCCTGTTTAAAATCTGGTCCAGCCATGACTAACACTCAAGACCAAAATATCTGATTGAACCACTGGTGCTTGATATGTTAGGATCCTAGACTCAGGCAGTTGAAGAAAGGGCAAGTTGAATGGGTGCAACTGGGTTACAGAAAACGATCCATATACTGAATGTAACCCAAACCTTTCGATTGTTATTCATTTATAAATGCATGCTCCTTCATCAATGCTGAGCATACACTTTGTTCCTAGTTTTTGTAGATCTAATGGCATTGAGTAGGAGCTACTGAGGTATACAATAATTCTTCAGGTTTTTCTTGTAGCTTTAATGGCACTGAAGTGCGGTCTTTATTGTTATAGCTTGGAGGGGAGTAGTCTATGAGGTATTTGTTTGGAAGAGCAAAGCATATCGTTGAGGCCAAATTCCACTGGCAAATCGGTCGGCAGTGCAAAATGCCATAATCGGTGGGAATAATCGGGAGATGGAAACAACGTATTAAGCTGTTGGGGTTCGAGGCTACCATTTCGTTTCTGGTCTCATTCGCTACTTTTGAAGTATACAATCGTCTCTAAATAAGTTTGTCAATATGATGACAATTTCTTGAGATTTGAGATTTGAGAATGACACATAATCTCAACCACATATAGTCAAAGTACTCAGTATCAGCATCCTGAAATGATGTTTTGAGCACAGGTATCTGTAGTTTCAGTGGGCTCACGTTTGGCTCCCTATACGGCATATAGCCTATGATCCATGAGCGCCGCCATGATGCCCCCCGAATAGGTGTTCTTCACTTATGGAGGTGAAAAAGTAGGTGTTCTTCAGTAATGGAGGTGAAAAAGAAGTGAGTGATAATTGGGATGTCTCAACTCTAGCCTTGCTCACATATGTAATCATTATGTCCTCCTGCTCTGGGATGGGTGTAGAGAGGCAAGGGAACCATGGTAAAATATTGAAAGGCAGTTGAATTTTGTAAGAGCAAAGAGCAGTGTCACAAGACACAGACTTGAGCAGATAGAATGTGCGGCTGTGGTTTGCCGCTGTTTCTGATTGTGTTTGGTTTGTGATGTCAGGACTTTTATCAGCTCCATAACGTTTATTTCTGTTCTTACCAAAGCACGCTTAAGAATTAAAGAGACAGATTTAACGCCAAATGTCTCTTCTTAAATATCAGAATTTGATTATTAATTATTTCCTCGTATTGCAAGACAGTAAATCGAATTTATTCCACATCAGGGTGATCGAGCGTTTTGCCGAATTAAAGTGAGGTTTCGGAAAAAGCATTAATTCTCATTGCTTGCACTGAAAGGATTTGAGAATGACACATAATCACAACCACATATAGTCAAAGTACTCAGTATCAGCATGCGGAAATGGTGTTTCGAGCACGGGTATCTGTTGTTTCAGTGGGCTCTCGTTGGCTCCCTATATTACTGGCAGTGTCACAAGACACAGACTGGAGCAGACAGAATGTGCGGCTGTGGTTTGCCGCTGTTTCTGATTGTGTTTGGTTTGTGATGTCAGAACGTTTATCAGCTCCATAACGTTTATTTCCGTTCTTACCAAAGCACGCTTAAGAATTAAAGAGACAGATTTAACACCAAATGTCTCTTCTTAAATATCGGAATTTGATTATTAATTATTTCCCCGCATTCTGAGACAGTAAATCGAATTTATTCCACTGCAGGGTGATCGAGCGTTTGGTCGAATTAAACTGAGGTTTCGGAAAAGACCAATAATTCTCATTACCACTCATGAAAATTAAAAATTAAAAAACTTAGACATTTTTCAGTCTTTAAGCAGTGACAGCGGAAATAGTCCCTACATTCCTCCACATGTATCCCGGAAATTACCCACAGTGCACTTGACTCCCCCACCCGACCTGCCACCTACTCGTGAACGCGGAAATGACTAATGACATATTCCCTGAGCGATAATTGGGGATGCGAAGGGGAAGTGTTGATGACGTCACATCCGGTAAGGGCGACCGCCCGATCCATCATTGTGCAGTGAAGTGGCTTTCCGCGAGCACAATTAGTCGTGACGTAATACGCACGGACGCTGCTACGTCACGTGTGTTGTGCGTGGTTTTCAGGGAGCGGTCATTGCGCAAAATCGATCTGCAGGGGAGCATCACAGGATTCCGCATGAATAAGACGAGATTATCGCGAGATTAAGGTGACTTCCGGATACCAGTGGATGAGGCTGGGAGGGGGTCTTGAAGGAGGGACATTTAGAAGCGGGGAGTTATCATCACATGCATCAAGGGCCATCCACATGCCCGGCTCATGCATTAGAGTCAGAGAGGGCGGGTGGCTGACATAACGGGGCGGATGTGGGGAGTGGCTTGACCTCCTCCCAGGGGGACGTTTTATTTACTACAATAGCGACTTCGTCGTCGTATTTGCCCCCCCCCCCCCCCCCTTCACACGCACACACACCCCTAGTGTGTTCAAGGAACGTTCCCTGCCATACGGCATATAGCCTATGATCCATGGGGGCTGCCATGACGCCCCCCGAGTAGGTGCTCTTCACTAATAGAGGTGAAAAAGTAGGTGTTCTTCAATAATGGAGGTACAAAAGAAGTGAGTGATAATCGGGAAATGTCACAACTCTTGCCTTGCTCACATATGTAAATAACGTGTTCCATGTGAAAAACATCATGTCCTGGGTTTTAGCATTATATCTTCCTGCTCTGGGATGGGTGTAGAGAGTGAACGGAACCATGGTAAAACATTGAAAGACAGTTGAATTTGGTAAGAACAAATAGCCAGAATACAGGTTCTGTCCCCCGACCACCTAGTGACTGTTTCATGAACTAACAATGGCTCTGTCCCCTATAGTGCTCTCCCCCTAAAGATAAGGGGAGAGCTTAGTGGAGCCCCCTACTATTATCGTATCGTGGGTGATTCATATTAAGAAATAAAAGCTTACTTATTAATCTTAACTAGCGGAAATATATTTATCATCACTCAAATACAAACTGGAGGTGTTAAATGGAGAATCATTGAGATATTTAGTTAGATTGATTTCTAATTACAAAAGATGAAATTTATTATCAGAACACCCCCTTTCAGTCATTAGAACCCCTCGTTTAAAGGCCCGGCCCCACTGGTGCGATGCGATTGTCGCAAGTCAATAAAAAGTCATAAACGGCCGCCGAGGGTCATAAAAACGGCGCCACCCGTCGCATCGCACACAATCGCTCCTGTGGGGCCGGACTTGCGCGCGTGTGCGATCGTGTGTGATGCGATCGATTCATCGCATCGCACATCTTGAAATGTTCATGATGTGCGACGGATTCATCGCACAGGTATGGAGTATTTAGTATATTTCCTAGTAGGAGAATGTGGTACACCAAGAATCAAATTTTTTAACACCCAGGTGTCAGATCTAAGGAGGTGTAGTATCAAAGAGCAAGCTGTATAAACAGCGGGCTGAAACCGTGAATGCACAGATGTCAGTTGGGATCAGAAATATGCAGTGGAAATATTGTTCATGTAGGAGAAATTCTCAAATAATATCATCTTTGTTTTATACATGAAAAAACAACTTTGAATACAGAAAATAAAGTCATTGTATGCTGTTGGCAGAATTATTTTTACACAAGTGGTGCCACACATGTTGCGATGAATCCATCGCATCAGTGGGGCATACCCTGGATTTTCTATGCGATTGAATGCGATGAATCCATCGCAATTGGGGTAATAAACCCCGCCGAGGGGGCATTTATGGGGTCATAAAATGTGTGCAACGATCGCATCGCACCAGTGGGGCCGGGCCTTTAGTCTCCTCCAAAGTGTTTCTCTCAAACGAGACTATATAAATGAGGATTTCTCTCACTTTGGACGATATGGGTAATCAAACACAATTGACGAGCTCGAGTCACATGTGTCGTCCGTGGAGGTCTCCTTCGTTGGGACTCCTTTCCAATGAGAGCTCAGAATAAAACCTGCCCCAGGCTTCACAATGCAGGAATTAGTAGAAACCGAACGAGAGTTAGACTTGACAATGTTTATGCCACGACGGGAAGGTCGCATATTACTACATGAGGCGTAGCCGAGTGTAATGAGGAACAGACCTGACCAGAGTGGCATAGACATTAACAAGTCGAACTCGAGTTCGGTTTCGTATTCATCCTACCTCGTCTATGCTTTTGTATTACTAAAAGATAAATAATGAGTCAATGACCAACAGAACTTTTTTTCAGAGTAGCTGACATCCTGCTCTCTGATTGGTCAATATTGTTATTACTCTAGTGGCATAAAAACACTTTATGTCACGGCCTGCCACATAAAATTTCCCTATGTTAAGTCTATGGCGGTTTTTTATTAGGGGTAGGATAATTAGCAGTTTAGTTTGGCCCCCCAGTTAACACAGACCGGTTTTAACCACTGGCGGTAGAATCTGGCACCGCCGACCGATTATTACACATTCCCCATGAAATATCAGCCGTTAAATCTCAGATATAACCTCTCTGATGCCTACAAGGAGCAAACATAGAGTCTATCTGATGTACCATCCCTATGTTATTACTATATACCTGTGTGCGAATGTCTATGAAATACTGCCCGCTGCTAGGGATGTAGTATAATCAATGTTTGAGCCCGCTGTAACAGCGGGCCGTAGTGAATCGCAGTGACTTTTCTTAGAGCAGAAAAGTTAATAAAACGGGGTTTTAAACGAGAAGGAGGTATATAGCAATAAGAAAGCGTAGTGACTGAGTCTGTATGGTGTCCGTTCTTGGTCATTTGATGAAAAAATACGACCCTCACGCCTACGGCATCGGGCCGTATTTTTCATCAAATGACCTCGAACGGCCACCCGTACGGGCTCAATAACCACGTTTTCTCATATTACCCCATCCCTGGATGAAAAAAGAGGAGGCCGGAGTTGGGCAAATACAATCTTATTGAATTTTATCTAACATAAGGAATTTTGTTTGTCCTTCTGGGTATTGATTATTAATTAGTGAGATTGATAATTGATAAATATAAGATAATAATTGACTAATAGAGTATGGAGTCAATTATATTGAATATATAATGTAAAAAAAAATAAGAAAAGGCCTACGAAGGTATTGTTATTTTGAACCACCCATGATACCCCTAGACGTTTCGCCCGCCAGGAGAGCTGCAGGACACTTTTTTAGGAGCTCTCCCGGCCCGAGGATTGAAAATAAAACGAAATTTGAGGAGATCTCCTAGATTGTCGCCCACAACTCTCCTTCCCCACGATACATTGAAATATCGAACCCAAACTCTTCTAGGACCTCTCCCCGGGCATTTCAAGCCTCCTCGGGCGAAAAATAAAACAGGGCCCAGGAAGTGAGGTAAGGGATGAAGTTCCTGGTTAAGACACGGGGGGGGGGGAGTACATGGGGTGCGTAGAAACTGAACGAGAGTTAGCAGTGCTAGTATTTGCTGCACTTTGGGCAGGTCGCGTATTACTGCACGAGGCGTTAGCCAACCACAGTGAGTAGCTGACCTAACTGGAGTGTGATAAACACTAACATTGCTAACTGGAGTTCAGTTTAGTATATATACTACCCTAGTCTCCACATCTTTAGAATACTAATTATTAGTTCCTTCAAGTTGCTCGAGCGAGTGAAATTCTCAACTGCCGCCTTGCCAAGTAAGAACATAGGTCTTCAACATTTCATAGATCGCATTAGTGTGATATCACTCAGGTTCTGATCGCTGATTGGGCTATTTCTTTTATTACCCTCGTGCAATAAATAACCCTTTACTGCATGCTCACCCGAATACAGTGACCCAATGTTAAGCCTATGGCGTTTTTTATTAGAGGTAGGATAAAGTCTAGAGCCCAACGCAAGCCAGGGACCCGTTTCAATATTTGTAGGACGTCCGTTATTGGGTGTAGTGACACTATAGCGACAGGTTGCATTGCAGTAGTTTAGTGACAACCCATTCCGGGAGTCCTTGTTATAGACAGGCGCTAATAGTGGCTCGACTATTTCATAAAACCTATGTCCGGTCACTATCGGGGTCACTGTTGTGTCCCAAATAGCGAGAGGGTATACCCTCTCACTTCTATTGTCACAAACGAGTAACTTTACTTCCTGTAGGAATTAAGCTATGAAACGTTAACCCCAGTTAGGGACACATACAACTTATGGCCACGCAAAAAAAAGGAGATCAGCCCATCCAAAACAACGATATTCACGTTTCAATTTTGTCATAGCAAACGCTGCTCTGGTGGCCAGTGTAGAATTACTCAAGCACAGTCGTTAATTTATGAGGCGACCTTCACCTTGATAGAACTTGTTCCCGATAGCAGTAACACCATCCATTGTCAGGCCCAGGGTGCAATGTCACTCTGTCACCAACAGTGAACGGACACACCACCCCTACAGTAACATGCCTTTTGAAATGAGACTTTAATTTTGTCACTATTCCTGTCACTAGTCATGTCACTAAGTGGCTTAGTGACGCATTCTATTGAAACGGGTCCCTGGTTAGAACACAAGAGTAAGTGGTACTCCTAAAGGTAAAGAAACTTATTTACTGTCAAGTGGAGGATCTTAAATAGTGGCCACAGAAAGCATCTTGCTGCAGGTTGAGCTTGCAAGCTTTGTGCTGTGATTGGCTGTTGAATTAACAGCCAATGAGGGATGAGCAGTCTCATTCTGGTCTGTCACACATGTCAGGAGGGTCACTCACTACGCCAAGAACTCGGAGTGTCATTGTTAAAGCACCTTGCCCCCATGTGGACAGTCCAGGAACTAGAGTGAGCGATAATGAGAGCAAACATGCCGTTCACTACATGGCTGCTACTGTAAATATTATGGTAGGGAGGAGCCGCTACAAAATGATTGCTCTTCTATTTCAGTCCTTTTTGATACTGATAAATATGGACAATTTTGAGGACTAATCTCTTCACATAGAAACCAATGTAATAGGTCACGATAGGGATGTAGATATCAAAACTTTACACTAAAATTGCCATTATCTTTTTACAAACATAAACATTTTTATACCAATATTGATTTGATCAGCGCAAGATGATAGGCTAAATTATAGTTATAAGATGTCATCGATAACGAAACTTATCTTAATGTCCCAACATGGTTTCTTGTACCTTGTTTTGAAATTGTCTTTCTTTGTTAACATTTTTATCTCATGCAATATAACCCCATCACTTTATCCCTTTTATCCAATTGCCAACAATGTCTCCCTCAGTTCCATTTTTTTGCACTTGCATGCAGTTTTGTAGCAAACAGATGGTGTGAGGAAGGCCTACCTACAAGCTGCTACACCTGAAGACAAACACACAAACTGACAGATAAATGGGGAGAGATACAATCACAGAGATGCACCCTGTACATCTTCATCAAAAGCCAAGTCCACAAACCTAGAGGGGGACTGTCAATAAATCAACACTCCCCCGGAAGCTACCCTTCCCAGCGCGCGTTCCTCCTTACCCATAATCCCTCACGTCCTGTCCGCCATCTTGGAATCTCTCCCGACGAAGCAAAGCTCGCATTTTCTGTCCCTGTAAAGCTTTTAACTGACATTTTGTAACCTTTCTTCTGACCTGGCCAACAGGCGATTTCAGTGAGTACTAGCTCTCTTCACCCATCTCCTAGCCTCACCTCGCCACTGTTGTTCCGTCTTGTTTGTCAACTGCTCCGAGTCTGGAGCCGATCAGTTTCAGTCTGAGAGAGTTTTTCGTTTCTCATATTAAGTTCTCAATGTGATTAATTCCATATATAAATGTGTAACATTACCTCCTACACCACCCACACCAATACAGGAATCACTGTCAGTAAATAAAACAGTGTGATGTTGTAAATAAATATATATCTATATATTTGTGTCACAAATCAAAACAAAGATCAATGCAAAGATATATATCCACATAGATTAACCTCACTAATCTGAAGCTTGGTGCATCGGTTTCAAATCGTTCTGTTTTCACTCTTTTTTTAAAATTTTTTTCATGCAAACTTTTATTTTTTATAGTTTTGTGCTTTATCAGGGTTGTCCCTCTGCACTTTACCAAAAGCTTACCCATTAAATCCAGGACACAAATATATAAATATGCCTGATGGCCCTGATTTTTATATTCGATGTCCCAGAACAAGGAACTGCACGGTTTTAGTTCACCTTGAGGGCACAGGAGTCTAGATTATCAAATATTAGTAAGTTTAACTCGCATGGGATATTACATGGTTAAGTCTACTTCATTGTATAAAGACCTGTAGGTCAAATGTAACATCATTTTATAATTTAGTTCATCAAGTTGACCTTGGTTCCCTTGGTTTACAATTCACGAGCACCATAATGGTAAACTGTAAAAAGCACATGTTCGCAATGGTTAAATTTAGGTTTTGCACAGCACAATTTCTGCACCATGATAAATGTTAGATACAATAAGGCTCGATATAATGAGAGTATTATAGGGGAAACCTATAAAAGTTTAGGGTCAGATCGCGTATCCCAACAAATCTGAATCACAAAGTCATTCACAAGGCGAAGCTGTGTGAATTACGTAGTGATTCAAACTAGATGGGATCGACCTCTGACTGTAAACTTGAATGGGTTTCTGAGTTTATCTCACCCTTCACATTGACTAATGGGCTAACGTTTGTGACATAATCCCCCACTGGATATTTTTCCTAAATATCTCTTTGGTGTTGGATACGGGTTCCCACTGTTAAGACTATGGAGGAAAAATGCTAAGGGTGAGATAAAGAACTGAAACCTGGTTGCAGGTAAAAGATTCAAATTGTAGACAGGAAGGATTATGTAGAGTGAAGCAAATAAATACTTATAACCAATGAGTACAAGACACTAGGCTACATAGTCGCCATGCTATGCCCAATACACATCGACCGATCCTGGGTTGAACGATTAGTTCCCAAATTGTATAGGAGTTGGTGAACTTGTCGCAGGCAAATTATGTAATCCCTCGGCCCGTGTCAGCCACCCAATCAGGGGCCATTTACCAACTTTTCATTGTCAGTGACTGGATCTATCAACATGTTGATAAACTTTTGGCAGGCGATTTATGAACATAGACCAACAACTCGTCGGCGACAAAAGAATATATCTCAAGGGGGCGGGATTCACTAATCGTTGGCTGAACTTGCCTACTGTCCTACATCTACGGACTAGGGCCGACTCCTTCAGGATGGCTCGCCTGAGACAAATTACCATTTCTTTGTCGCCGACAAAGGTACATCAATGTTCTGAAATCGGTTGATGTGTATTGAGCTTAAACCAAGCGTCTAGATGAACGTTGCTATCAAACATGAATAATAAACTTCTCCCATTGACAAACTAGCACTTGGGTAAACCTTTTAAAAGCATATCTATGGCATACCTGACATTAGGCTGACATTAATCAATTTTGCATTTTTAGTCACTTTGAACCTATGAAAATAAAAGATTTGGGGTTTTACTAAACATAGCGTAGTGTCTACTCCACGGAAAACGTAGCATGCTGGCGATGAAGCTTAGTGTCTAGATACCTCCCAAACTAATGCAATCAGAATGTGGTAAACCCAGACCTGCTTCTGGCCAACAAGGACTTAGTAGAAACCGAACGAGAGTTAGACTTGACAATGTTTATGCCACGACGGGAAGGTCGTGTATTACTACGCGAAGCGCAGCCAAGTGTAGTGAGGAGCAGACCTGACCAGAGTGGCATAGACATTGACAAGTCTAACTCGAGTTCGGTTTCGTATTTATCCTACCCCATCTATGCTTTTGTATTACTGTTAAAAAGATAAATATTGAGTCAACGACCAACAGAATTTTTTTCATAGTAGCTGACATCCTGCTCTCTGATTGGTCAATATTGTTATTACTCTAGTGGCATAAAAAACACTTTATGTCACGGCCTGCCACATAAAATTTCCCTTTGTTAAGTCTATGGTGCTTTTTTATTAGGGGTAGGATAAACATGAATATCCGGATCCAAAGTGAGCCCACTGAAACGGCAGTTACCCGTGCTCAGAACACCATTTCCGGATACTGGTAAGAATTAGCTTTTTTGCTAATGTGTGGCGTTTCCACCTGCAGACGAAAACCCCAACGATTATTGTGCACCCTGTACAAAAGTCAGTCTGTGGTCCTATATGAGAACTGTACTAGTAATTCTGTGCTAGTAACCGTTAACCCTTAAGAACACACTGTGTTTCCACAGCCGACTGAATTTATATGCCATGTGAACCTATCTTTCTTTATCCTACCCCGCATGTAAATCTCAATGGACTTAACATGGTGGGCCTGTATGCCACGGTCATGCCATAAAATATTTATATGCCACTGGTGACATATGAAGTAAAAAACACATGACAGGGTAGGATAAAATCTAAACATCACTCAATTTCATATAATTGTTTACATGCCATTCGTTGTCTTCTGCTACAGATATCACTCAGCTCCGCTTCGTGATATCATTCCGCGAAGACAATTCATGCCATATAAACAACCATATGAAATTTTGTGATGTTTCATGATAATACGCATTATCGTAAAACTGGACGAGGTTTAATCTTGGCTACCGTATTCCACGACTGGAGTTTGGCAAAGTGACTTCATGAGGCGAAGCCGAGTGAAGTCCGGAGCCAAAACTTCAGGAGTGGAATGCGGTGGCCAAGATTGAAACGAATCAGGTTTTGATTTTATCCTACCCTCTCTCCTCGATTTTGGAATATTGCGTGATAACAATGCTGCATGCCACTAGTGGCATATAAAAATCCATATGCCAGTCAGCGTGGCATACGGAAACCCAATGTTAAGCCTATGGGATTTTATATTAGGGGTAGGATAAATGACCTGACAAGCCTGGAGATAAAACCTCCCTCAATTAACACATACATCGGTGGTGTTGAGAAAAGACGCTGTTTTTAGACTGAAAAGGAGGTGGCCGCCAACCGATTTTTTGGTCGCTGCCACTGATTAATTCAACATGGTTTTATTTTGTTGTTGGCCTCAAAAGTTGGTCGGTGGTGCCATATTGTTGGGGAGAAAATTCGTGGACTCTTTTTGTTTCCACCATATGATTGTTGCACACAAAGTATCATATTGTCGGTCCGCGGTGCTAAATGCCATAATCGGTGGTCATAATCGGCAGGTGGAGACGCCACATTAAGCTATGAAGGTTCGAGGCTACCATTTCTTGTTTGCTACTTTTGAAGTGTACTTTTTACAATCGTCTCTGAATAAGTTTTCCAATACGATGACAATTTTTCGTGTATCAGAAATATGCGCTGAAAGGATTGGAGACATATAATCTCAACCACATATAGTCAAAGTACTCAGCCCCAGCATCCGGAAATGGTGTTTCGAGCACGGGTATCTGCCGTTTCAGTGGCCCCTCTTTGGCTCCCTATATTACTGGCAGTTCTAAAATTATCATAACTATGTTATGAGTTCCCAGTGTTAAGCATTTTGTTAACCCTGTTAACCCTGGTTAGCAACCTAACCGCATTAAAACGACGAGCCCTGCGCTCATCCGTCTGTGACAGAAACTCTATATATGCCCCTTGTTCATGTAATGCAAGGAAAAAATCTAAATTAGGCGAATTCGTTTCAGGGCGAGAAAATCCTGGCACTATCCGTCTGATCTATTGGACTGGTTCCCTGCACTAATGAAATAAGGGACAGGTAACGGGTTCCTACGACCTTCAACTAGGCTGTAGTACGGCCCGTTGTCGCTAGGGCCAGGGCACTAGTTGACTGTGGTTTGGCTGGGTTCCGCATATATCTCCGCCGAGCCCCCTAGTGGAAACCCCGGGAACCAGTGTATCTGGTGGTCTGCCAATCCCACAATGCAACAGAAAAATGGAGGCGTTACCAATAACGCACCACGAAACTGCAACCCGTTACCTGGCCTATAGTCTAACTAGGCCAGGCTGCCAGGCTACTGATCTATTAACCTGGAAGCCTGGCCTAGTTAGACTATAGGCCAGGTAACGGGTTCCATTTTTATGGTGCATTATTGGTAACGCCTCCGTGTTTCTGTGTTTTGTACGCTGGTTCCCCGGTCATACGCTAGAGAGCTCGGTGGAATTACATTGTACACAGACGGGCACCTGCCAAAGTTGAAGGTCGTGCCTGTGGAACCCGTTACCTGCCCCTTATTTCATTAGGGCAGGGAACCAGGGGCCTGTTTAATAATCAAGGATCGTACATGAGGACCCTTCTTTGTACCTCGTACAAGGGTTATCGTTTAATGATATCTAAGTCTGTTTGCTACGAGAGTATCAGCTGTCCATAAGGTCGCCCATAAGTATTGAATAAAGTTGATCCACTTCGTCTCTGGGTCTGCATGGCGTACAGAAAAGGGTCTAGACCTGTATGATCCTAGATTATTAAACGGGCCCCAGGCTACTGATCTATGCACTCTGACGAAGCCTGTGGTTGGAGAATGTACATGGAGTGGGTGATGTGTGATGGTCTGTCTGCCCGTCATTTGGTGTCGTGCCTGTATGAACCTGACGCCTGTTATCAGTGGGAAAGGAAGGTGCAAATAAGGGGTTCAGAGTGTGGGTGGCACCATGAGTAAATACCTGCTGTCAATGATACACATAATTTACTTGTTTTTGTCAGCTATTTAATTTTGTCACAAGAGAGAAAATAGTGTATAAGTGGGCCAGGTGTATCTCACTCTTTCTCCACTCTCCCCCCTGTTTCTGATACTCTCCCAGCAGAGTTTATCTCTATCCTCCTGCCTCCACTCTCCCCCCTGTTTCTGATTCTCTCTCAGCAGAGTTTATCTCACTTTTCTTGTCTTCACTCTCCTTTCTGTTTCTGATGCTCTCCCAGCACAGTCTACAGTCTCCCCCCCCCCCCCCCAAGCTTCTTTCCGCTCTCGTCTATATGCCTGCTCATGTCTCCACTCCCCCCGCCGTTTCTGATACTCTCCCAGTGGAGTCTATCTCTCTCCTTCCGTCTCCACTCTCCCCCCTGTTTCTGATACTCTCCTAGCAGAGTGTATCCCTCTCCCCCTGTCTCCACTCTCCCCCCTGTTTCTGTTACGCTCCCAGCAGAGTCTCGACTCTCCCCCCTTTTTTAAGCTCTTCCAGCAGAGTCTCCCCGCTCCCCTGTTTCTCATACTCTCCCAGCAGAGTTTCCACCCTCCTCTATGCTTCTGATACTCACCCAGGAGAGTCTCTACTCTCCCCCCTGTCTCCACTCTTCCCCCCTGTTTCTGATACTCTCCCAGCAGAGTCTCCACTCTCCCCCCTGTTTCTGATACTCTCCCAGCAGAGTCTCCCCGCTCCCCTGTTTCTGATACTCTCCCAGCGGAGTGACCCATCAACAACCTCCGTTTCTTACCCCAGCTCAGCAAATCGAATCGGTCTAGAATCAAATAACGGCGGATGATTAATGTAATTATTTGGCCGTTAATTGTTTGCTCTTTGCTTTAATCACGGTCGTTCTGTGGACTGCTGGAGGGAGTTCTGTGCTGCAGCCACCATCGTCCCACCTCAGACGGCCGCCTCTCCCGGCATTTACACTAGACGATTCTGTCCGGCGATTCTGGGGCCCGTATTAGGATCGTACATGTAGACCATTTTCTGTACCTCGTACAAGGTTTATCGTTTAATGATATTTAGGCCCGGCGTCCACCTACTACGATATGGCACCGATATAGTCTACGATGCACCTCCCGATACAAAATCAAAATTGCGTCGGAAGGTCACCTGATATAGGGGCAGTTGACCACGTTTCCGCGATTAGACACCGATAAAAACCCCATATAATGCATGGTTGATTGGCATGTCTTGACATATGTCTACGATTTTGCACCTTCCCGATATGTCTCCGATGTTTGCTTTTTGTAGTATCGGTGCCATATCGGTAGGTCTATCTATCGTAGTAGGTGGACGCCAGGCCTTAAGTCTGTTCGTTAAGACAGTATCAGCCGTCCATAAGATCGTCTATAAGTGTTGAATAAAGTTGGCCCACATCGTCCATCGTGATGAGTATCTATTGCATACAGAAAAGGGTCTACATGTACGATCCTAGATTATTAAACGGGCCCCTGGAATTTTGCACCTCCTGACGACTTTCAGCAGTAAAATGATAGAAATCGTCTTATGTAAACACTAAGCATGTGGTGACTGCAGATTGTCTGATTACATCAGATTATACAATGAGGCACCACTTGACGACTATTTGACATGCTCTAACGCCAGCATCTATTTCAAGCCAGTTGTTGTCTCCATGGGCGGCGATTCTGTGAAAATTTAGTCGTCACTGTAAACGCTTAAGTATATTCTGAGGTTAACTCGTCTGGGGATTACACTAAACAACTAAATATGCTACGACTGCAGATCGTCAAGCTAAAAGTCGTCAGGCGGTGGCAATGTCCACCAAAAGTCATCAACCTCAGAATGTACCTGAGCGTTTACACTGACGACTAAGTTTCAACAGAATCGCCGCCTGTCTAGACAACTAATTCAAGCTGTCGTCAGAGCATGTCCAATAGGCGTTAGGGGGTGCCAAATTGAATAATCTGACGTAATCAGATGATCTGCAGTCACCACACGCTTGGCGTTTACACCAGACGATTTCTATCATTTTACTGCTGAAACTCGTCAAGAGGTGCAAAATACTAGGGGCAGTTTCATAATCTAGGATCCTACATAAAGGCCCTTTTCTGTACCTGGTACAAGGGTTATCGTCTAATAATATTTAAGTCTGTTGGCTAAGACAGTATTAGCCATCCATAAGGTCGTCCATAAGTGTTGAATGAAATTGACCCGCATTGTCCCTGGGTCTCTATGGCGTACAGAAAAGGGTCTACATGTGCGATCCTGGGTTATGAAACTGCCCCCAGAATCGTCTAGTAGAATCGCCGGCCAGAATCGTCTAGTGTAAACGCCGGGTGAGTTTGTCACGGTAGACTCTTCTCGAGCTTTCTGACGCCTCCACTCGCCATCACGCTACAGAAAGTAATATAATTAAAGAATTACCCAATCAACATTTAATCGAACCTAGATGAGGTTCCAACTCCAGTGGTATTAGTGGATCATAATGATGAAAGTAAAAAATCGGATCAGGTTTGGCTCCGAGGCAGGTTCTGTCTATGATTAGATGCAGAAAGCGATCAATAACCAGGAAGAAAACAAAAACAAAAAAAAATAAAAAATGATATGATTACAATAACCAGGAAGAACTCAGAGGTTTAGAGTTCGCTGAAATGAGGGTGTATCTAAAAATGATCGGTATTGTTTTTTATTACCCATCATATAAAAGTCCCCATTGAAAATGTATGGACTCGAGCCACGACCCATTGTATAAAATCTGTCTGATACCATGACTCTGGTATGCGGATTCAAATCTTTGGTATAGGGCCTCAAAGCCATGCTATACGAAAAAATAGTCCCTTTGTGGTCTAGAACAAAGAAATAGTCCCTATTGTTATACCCTTTAACATGACAATTACTGGGTTTGATATTTTTGGGCATATGAACATGTTAGATCAGAAACATCTGTGTGCTTTGATTTGTTGAGTGACGTAATGAGGCTGAAAATGATTCCTGTGACCTTGGGTAAGGTAAGTAAATGAATGAAATGGTAAGCTCATGAGAGAAAAAAAGGTTGGTCCATACTCCACTGAGTTTGACATCGCTGTTATTTCCATCAAGAGGGTTTCTGATTTTATCTCACCCATATACATGATCAGAAACATCAATAAAGTAACTCACCCAATTAGCCATTGAGTATTGGGTACAATACCCTCACGACTGTGGAGTATTTATATAGAACTGAATCGAGAATCATATAAATAGACAATACTCCACGAGTTTGGATGTTCCCGAATCGTCATTGAGGCGAAGCCGAGTGACGATTATGGCACATCCAAACGATTGGAATATTGACTATTTTACGATTCGACTGCGGTTCTGGATTTATATCACCCATTTCTATGATGGTAGATAGTATCAGAATATCAGAACAGCTCGAATATACCTAGCGAATCCATATGACGTCATCTCAAATTCACAACGCCACGGCCGTGGCGTAGTATCGTCACTTTACGTGGGTGATCGTTGAGTATTTTTTCCTAATGTTATTTCTATGGCGAAGCTTGTACCAGGGGTGAGATAAAAGTTCCTAACGTTAAGCCTATAGAAAGATGGCGTTTTTTAATTGTTCTCAGGTATCTGATAAGGATGCATAGTGAGTATGTCTGAGTTACATCTGTTAAAACAACTCGGAACAGATTCTATTCAGGCACACTAATCACGTCTCCATATAGTTAGATTTCTTTACCTACATTCACAGCATAAACCTGTTTCTGATACTAGTGTGCGCACCCTTTGTAGGGTTGACGAGTGGTAATATCCGAGTGTGAGTGAGGATATTGCATGGATTACCGTCGAGGGGGATACGCACAGTAGTATCAGAAACTAAATGTATTTATTATCCTGGGGCCCGTTTAATAATCAATCTTATATGTAGATCCTTTTCTATACGCCATAGAGACCGAGGGACGATATGGCTAAACTTTATTCAACACTTCTGGACGACCTAATAGAGAGCTAATACTGTCTTAGCGATCAGACTTAGATAATATCAAACGATAACCCTTGTACAGGGTACAGAAAAGGATCCTAGATCCTTGTATTTATTATCCAGCATTGCAAATCTAAGTTACCAAAGAACAGAATGACAAAATGGCCGCCGATTTTATCTTTGAACCCTATGTGACGTTTCAGGGACTATTTCTGCGTATCCTATATCAGGAGAATACGGAGTCCTCCAGTGACAATAGTGCGAGCCTATGTGTTTACTATTGACAGTTTGTATCAGGTCGATAATTACACTGGCTGCCAGGGCTAACGTAGTGTAGCTCTGGTCGGGTAAAATCCGTGACCACCTTAAACCAGTAGCTGCAAGTGTCTGTTACTCTCCACCCTGATTGTCTGTACTGCTTGGAGAGTATATCATTTTGTACTCTCGAACCCAATTTATCATTTTATCATTCCTTTCCGTATATATTAGAAAAATATATAATGAACTTAAATCTAGGTTTCATTATCAAATTGTTAAATATTTGTTGAATATCTTTTATCTGATATTTCTGCTATGAGAGCCGACATAGAACAAAACTACTAGGTTTGAGGCACACACAGAGTGATACCGTGAGGGATTTAACCCGACCATCCCCTATATCGTAGCTCAGCCCCAACACAGACTGTTACTGGTCGCCAATCTAGTTGATAATAAAATATTGCATTCTATAAGTCTCATCTTCATTTCTCTTCTTCACCCTTACAGGAAGAAAAACATCAGGTGCTCACCACGTTTGGATGGCTGGAGACGGTAAGTCAGCTTTTATCAGATCTATGTTTGTCTTGTTACTGATGTCTTAGTATTAGAGCGTGTTTGAATACCCTATATACATTGCCTAAAGGTTTGAGTGGTCACATATAGACTTCCAGTGGGCTGCATAAAAACTATCCTTTCACAATCTGTAGTAGTATACATAGCTGTATAGACCACAGAATCAATTGTTTAAAATCAGTCATGCGTGGTGCTCCGCAGATTGTTCTTTCGTTTGTTTATTGCCCAATCTATTGTCTTTTGGTCGAGGTTGTTTGTATTATGAGCATACCGTGCCGGGAAGTCTGCGCCGGGTCACCTTAAGGGATTATCTCGGGTATTGTTCGCGTTCAGCGGAGCGTGGTGCTCCGCAGGGGCAAACATTGTGCTCCGCAGGGGTAAACACGGCCGAGTACACAGCCGCTGGTCTGTGCAGCGCCAGCGTGTATGCTTAGCGTGTATGCTTAACGTGTAAGCTCGGCCGCCACGGGTCGGGCTGCACCCCTGAGGACAAGTTGACACCTCTGAGCCTGTACACACATGCAATAAGCAAGCGATTCGCTGCCTTCAGATGTGTATGATGGCTCAGTGTATGAGATGACAACTAGCACAAAGTGCTCAGATATGAATCTGAAGGGATCATATATATATTAATAAGATATTACTATGAAATGGTGTTTACACATCATTTTCGTCAAGAATGCTTCAATAACACTTGCAAAAATTAACAAATGAAGGTCTTGATATTTTGCAATTATCTATTAAGATTTTATAACTAAAACTGCTTTTAAATTAATATTTCATCAAGAATTTGTTATAACTTCCATTAAAAATATTAGAAATCATATTGTGCTGCCCCCTATAGGTAGAGGTTGGAACTAAATTGATAATGCTCAGTCTATGGGAATACGTTCAGAACTGGGAGTACATATTGAAACTCATGTAGTACAGTAAAACCCCTCTTCCAGGACACCCCGCTTAAGGGACCACCCCGCTTAAGGGACCACCCTGCTTTTACCTTTATCTAATTGGAATATCAGCCTGAAATTTGGTACATACAGGTAGAAAGGCAGGCTTTTCATTTCTGACAACGTATTTACAATTCGTTACTATTTGTTAAAACCTTTTCCATAGTAAATCTGTAGCCATATGACCATTTCTTTTAATTCAATCTAATTTCTCCGCTGGTTCAAATTGAATGATATTTCATATACTGAAACTTCAGACAGTTTAGTTTACCCTAATTTAAGTCCCCGTCCAAAGATTCAATGCTGAAAGCCTCAAAGAAACCATTTTGAAAAAGATGTCTTATAACTCAGCTATGATTAAATAAGCCAAAATAGTCACTGCTCGAATCTAATTTTCAAAAAATCAATATCTAATCCCAAATCATCCGAAATACACAAATTTATATCACAAGAAAGCTGAGAATCTGTAGTTTACGAATATTTTGTCTCCAATGATAAAATTTCAGTGAAATCCTCATAATAAATGATTTTCTAAATTGTATCTCGACCAGTGACTGACACCCCCTACCAATTCTATAGTAAAGCTTTAATATTCTAAATTCGATAACTAAATCCCACATTGTCCGAAATACACAAAATATATATTAGGAGAAAGCTAAGGACCCGTAGTTTACGAATCCAAGTTAAATCCTCATAATAAATGATTTCTAAATCGTGCCTGGCCCAGCGCCTAACTCCCCTACAGCTCCCATAGTAAAGGCTCAGCTTAGATGATCATTTCTTTTAATTCAATTCTAATTTCTCCGCTGGTTCAAATTGAATGATATTTCATATAAGGAAACCTCAGACAGTGTAGTTTACCCTAATATAAGTCCCAGTCCATAGATTCAATGCTGAAAGCCTCAAAGAAACCATTTTGAAAAAGAAGTCTTATGACCCAGCTATGGTTAAATAAGTCAAAATAGTCACTGCTCGAATCTAATTTCAAAAACCAATATCTAAGTCCAAAATCACCCGAAATACACAATATTTATATCACAAGAAAGCTGAGAATCTGTAGTTTACGAATATTAATGTCTCCAGTGATAAATTTCAGTGAAATCCTCATAATAAATGATTTTCTAAATCGTATCCTGACCAGTGCGTGACTCCCTACCAAACCTATAGTAAAGCTTTTAATATTCTAAATTCGATAACTAAATACCACATTGTCCAAAACACACAAATATATATATGAGGAGAAAGCTAAGGACCCATAGTTTACGAATGTTAATGTCTCCAGTATGTCTCCAGTGATAAAATTCCAGTGAAATCCTCATAATAAATGATTTTCTAAATCGTATCCCGACCAGTGCGTGACCCCCCTACCAAGCCTATGGTAAAGCTTTTAATATTCTAAATTCGATAACTAAATACCACATTGTCCAAAACACACAAATATATATATGAGGAGAAAGCTAAGGACCCGTAGTTTACGAATGTTAATGTCTCCAGTAATAGAATTCAAGTTAAATCCTCATAATAAATGATTTTCTAAATCGTGCCTGGACCAGTGCCTAACTCCCCTACCGCTCCCTTAGTAAAGGCTCAGCTTAGATGATCATTTCTTTTAATTCAATTCTAATTTCTCCGCTGGTTCAAATTGAATGATATTTCGTATAAACAAACCTCAGACAGTGTAGTTTACCCTAATCCAAGTCCCCGTCCATAGATTCAATGCTGAAAGCCTAAACTAAAACATTTGAAAATGATGTCTTAAAACCTAGCTATGGTACCATAAGCCATTTTATTGATAGAGTACTTTTATTCTCCTAAATCCGATATCTAAGTACCGACTTGTCCTAAATACACAAATTATATCTCAGAAGAAAGCTTGGAACCTGTAGTTTATGAATATTAATGTCTCTTGTGATAAAATTTAATAATTAACTATAAAATAGTGGAACATTTTACGATAAATAAATAAATTGTTTTTCAACCAAATTTTTTCATAATGTCCCAGGAGCAGCAGAATATAATGCTGAACCACCGTGCTTGAACTGTTAGAGGATCTGTTTTCTCGCTTGGTTCGCTCTACGTGGGTGAATTTGGCAAGCGCTCGTTTTTTTTTTTCATCTACACTGTAGATCTGGTTTTCTTTACGCAGACGAACAGCCTCCATTCGTCAATACCTGTGAGCAAAAGGAAGATCATATATATGGAGAATACTGGGGCATGGATAGCAAGTTACAAATGTTAAACCTATGGGACAAAATACTAGGGGTTAGATAAAGGATAAGAAAATAATCAATATCATGAGAAATTAAATGAATGAAAACAATATGACATCACATATACACTTCGAACGAGGTGAATATTTCAGCCAGAAAATAGATTCCATTCAGCCACACTAACTATGTCTCCCTATAATACCATTTGATGTTTATATTTATAGCATATTTATTCCTTTATTTATTTATTACCCACTTGATGCATAGATTAGTGTCCATAGAAACATATGGACAGCGTATATCTACATACCGGAGCATACAGATATGTTATATGCTCTGGGCTGCAAACCCCATCGCATACGGAAAGTTAGTACGTACCTAAATGAACTAATATCTGTACGCCACTTGTCAGGAAAGGTTGATAATGAATACAATTTAGACTGCTTTCAGATAAAACGGTTGTATGATCTTCGCAATGTAAGGTCACAATGTTTCAGTAGTTTCCTATAGGTACCGTCCGAATCTAATTTCATAAATCAATATCTCAGTCCCCCCTTCATGCCTGAATTGCACATTAATATATGAGAAAAAAGCTGAAACTGCCTAGTTTAGGAATATTTCATCCTCCAGTGTTTTTTCTCAGTAAATGCTCGTAAAAAATGTTTTTCGAAATGGTGTCTTGCCTAGAGCCCATCTCCCCTACTGCTCCCATGTTGAAGGTTCAGCGTTGAGTACCATTTTCATTAATTAATTAATTTATCAATCTCTCCTGTTTCAAAGTCTATCATATCTTGTATAATCATACCTGAGACAGTGTAGTTTGCTCTAAGCTAAGTCGCCAATCATCGATTCAAGTAGAACACAGAGAAAAATAAACAAAGTCCTAATCCACTCGCGCCTATGGACGAGTTGAGTTATTCACAGAGCATGTCCCGATACAGCGAAACGATGAACAAATTTTTTGTGAAATATTTCGATCAGAAGCGGTTAAATAGATTATTATATCGACGATAAAGTCCCCCCTACCTCCCACTACCTCGAGTACCAGCTAGACACTGATCTATGTATATCAACCTGACAAATTCCTGCATATATGATTCAACCGTGAATTAAGTCTATAGACACAAACTATATTTGCTTTTGATTCTAATCTCTAGATTAGAAACCCTAGAGTGTGTGTAGATTAACCTAATCCAATTCACCGTTCATAGCTTCATGGTTAAAAGCCTGAAAGAAATTTTTTGAAAAAGATGTTTTATAACCCAGCTATGGCGAAATAGTCAATCTATTCACTGCTCGAATCTAAGTTCAAAAAAATCAATATCTAAGTCCCAACTCGTCCGAAATGGTCAAGATATATATCAAATGAAAGCTCAGTATCTCTCTAATCCAATTCACCGTTCATAGCTTCATGGTAAAAAGCCTGGAAGAAATTTTTTGAAAAAGATGTTTTATAACCCAGCTATGGCGAAATAGTCAATCTATCCACTGCTCGAATCTAAGTTAAAAAAATCAATATCTAAGTCCCAACTCGTCCGAAATGGTCAAGATATATATCAAATGAAAGCTCAGTATCTCTAATTTACGAATATTACTGTCTCCTATCATTTATTTGAAGTAAAACAATATTAAAAAACAATTTTCTAATACTATCCTCACCTGAACTCTACTCCCATACCTTTCCTATAGTAAAGCCTAAGATAGATGAGCATTTCTGTCAATTCGATTCTAAATCCTACACTGGTTCAAAGTGAATGATATTTCGTATAAACAAACCTCATACAGTATAGTTTCCCCTAATCCAGTCCCCATCCATAGATTCAATGCTCAAAACCAAAAATAAACCATTCGAAAACATGTCTTCGAACCTAGCTATGGCAGTACAAGCTATTTTAATCACTGAGTACTTTTAATTTTCTAAATTCTAAATTCTATAACTAATTCCCACATTATCCAAAATACAAAATTATATATATATATGAGAAGAAAGCTAAGAACCCATAGTTTAATAATATTAATGTCTCCAGTGAGATATTTCAAAATAGATCTCATATTAAATGATTTTCTAATCATATCTCTACCAGTGCACCACTCCCTACAAAGTCTATAGTATAGCTTTTAATTTCTAAATTCCATAAATAAATAAATCCCACATGTTCCCAAATACACAAATACCTATAAGGAGAAACCTAATAATCTGTAGTTTACGAATAATAATGTTTCCAGACCTATATTTTAAGTTAAATCCTCATAATAAATTAATTTTGACTGCGTAATGCCTAAGGTTAAATATGAATTATTAAATCGAAACTCGTCTAACCTGGACAATATTCCCATAGATACAATCCTACAGTATGTAGAATATGAATATATGTATTATTAATCATTAATCTAAAGTTTAAACCCTGGGCGACCTGATTTCCAATGACAGCTTGACCACCCTTCGTTTTGAGCAGTGACACGGCTTCCCATAGATTCAACCTTATAGTCTAGACAGTACTCTATAGAGGCTTTGCTGATCTTACTTACAAATCGTTAGGTTAATTCCACCGTCTCAAGTCTGACACCCTCGTACAGCTGCTGATCAGAGGAATGTGATGCTGGTTTCATTTTACACTGTTGACGCCGTAGGACGATATAAATGTCAATTTTGTGACTTGTCGAATCGACTCGTAGCATAGCAGACATGGTTTTGTCACTGGACTTGACACGTATCCTTCCCGGCTGAAAGATCAGAAGTTATCACTGTATTAACCGCACTGTCGTTTGGTTTTCTGCCATAATATTTATATCCTTTTGTAGGTACAAGCCTTGTAATGAACGTGCTGGGTTCCATCTCTGTTCTTAACCCGTTATTTCACCAGGGAAAATGATTTTACACAGTGTCTATTGCGTAGAAGAATCAGCTTAGCCATCCATGTTGACACTGACACTGACACTGACGCTCTCATCACCCCACCAACCTTTTTGTACTGCGTCAAGTTTGAATTTGGCAATTGCTTAGATCACCTTAGAATTTTTTTATTTCGTAATACTTTGTGGATTTGTCTACCGCTGAGAGACCGGAAAGACTTGGATATTATGTCCATGTAGGCCATGATATGGGGCTGAGGTGCTGTGGGGCATGTAAGATAACTGATACCACAAAAGCGTGTTAAATAACGATAATTGTCAACCATCTCTTATCTAGTGACTTTTTTATAAACTACGAATGGGTCTGTTCCCTGGTGGATGGCGTAAAGTATAATCTTCTCATTTTACAAGTATCAATCAGATAATTCTGATTATCATGGCGTCTTTTACGATTTCGGAGCGAAAACAGGCTTTGTATTTCACTTATAGCTCCTAATAGCCTCTGATATCCATTTTACGACATAGCGCCGAACATCGACTTTTGACCCAGATTGGCTTTGACCTAGATTTCATCATTTAAAAGGTTGACATCATGGAGAGCGCACGTATTTGTATCGCTCTCTTTTCGTTCGTCCTGGGAGGTTTTTTCCTCCTTCTCCGGACATGGCCCGCAATTATGTTTCTCTTCGGGCGGCTCATCAGACGTGTGATGAGAATCAATATCCCTTTTCGGTGAGTATTAGATGGTATTAACACAAATAAAATGAATAAGTTCTCACTTAACTTTTCCCAAATTGGTCACCTTCCTATTCAAACGGCCCGCCATAGCAATGAAATCTTCCCCCTCACACCCACTCCCAGCAAGTCAATACTATAATGTCGTATTAGTTCTGTATTCGGTTTGGTTTACAAAATGGTATTGAAAACTTCCTGAAATATGAATTCTCATACTCCCAAGTGTATAATCACCCATTCTCGGCTTAAAACCCTATCACCCCCCTCTCACACCGGTGTTCTGCTTATCTGTCCGAAAGCCGCCGTTTCTATAATCCCTCTATTATCGCCCGAAGTAGTAAAATTTCTACACCGTTCGAAACCCTCATCAAATAACTCAAATGTAAATGAATTCTCATACTCCCAAGTGTATAATCACCCATTCTCGACTTAAACCCTTACCACCCCCCTCTCACAACGGTGTTCTGCTTATCTGTCCGAAAGCTACCGTTTCTATAATCCCTCTATTATCGCCCGAAGTAGTGAAATTTCTATACCGTTCGAAACCCTCATCAAATAACTCAAATGTAAAACTTAACATGTCAGGTTGTGAACTACATTTTTCAAATGAAAAATTCAAGGCACTAATGCCTCTGAGTGAATCTGTGAGAATCTAGCCGCAATTCTTTTCACAGGCACGTGGAAATCGCAGTCGGTATGGAGGAGATGGATGATGGTGAGTTCATCTTATTTAACACGTAGCACAATCAATATTTAGCAATATTTAACAATTACCTATGCATATGATACCACAAAATTAGTTTGTACAAAGGACAATACCAACCATCCTTTCCCTATTCCTAGTACGTGGTACAACCATAATATTTCCTCAGTGTATTTGCGCAGCGGTACCAACAACGGAAGTAGCTTACTGTAGCTTGCGCTAGTACTATACACGAGAGGTCGCCCATACGAGTGGTGTGCCACTTTCCCCGTAGATGGCGCATGCTTCTTCACACTGCGTAACGGGATGTTTTTCTGTATGTAACTCTGCATAGAAGAACCCTTTTTAGGCTTATTTCGAGTATAATCACTGTGAATGAGTAATTATGGTGTGGTTTGACTATACAATGGGATGTTTTACTGTATGTAACTCTGCATAGAAGAACCCTTTTTTAGGCTTATTTCGAGTATAATCACTGTGAATGAGTAATTATGGTGTGGTTTAACCATACAATATATTCAATATAAATAAAAACGATTTAATATTAAACCCTGTTTTTCAATACAATTTTTTACTCAAATGAATAGAACTCAATGCTGACCTTTAGTTGATGTTACATTTAGGTAGCTACCATGGTTACATCCACATATTCCTTGTACCACGGTAAGTAAAAAAGCTACTCTAAACTATTAATATTCCGTGTAGCATGATCAAAGAACTATAACCAAAGAAACCCAACTCCCATAATGACCAAAGAAACCTAACTCCCATATTATGACTTGACACTGCGTGGGCGGTAGCGCCGCACGGTGGTTGGTTTGCATGAACTAAAATCCAGCATAGCATTTGATACAGGAGACTTGTTTAATGGTGTGATATAATGGTGTGATATTCAAAATATATCATGTTTGATACTTTAAAGACCTAGAAATAAGTTATACCAAAGTTATTTCTCGTATTTATGCCTTAGATTTCAAATTATTATACTTAATTAGGCAAACCTAGGTACGAAGCATTTGCTCTGGTGACCATTGTACAAAAGGTGTGAAATAGTCTCCTACCTGTTTCTATTCTGTCATGTGCCGTTCGTGAGCGTAAAAAAAGCAATAGGATGCTTTGGTTATATCAGATATTATCTTTCGAACAGTTACATGACTTCCATTAAACTCAACTTTGTAATCCGACGTGGCTCTGTATAGGTTCAGCCTGTGTATTTACAAAACCGGGGTTTCGTCCACTGCATTGTAGTGTCTCTCCGATGAAGTTGAAATGAATATCCGTAGTTATCACTGTATTAACAGCGCTGTAGTTTGGTTTCCAACCAGAACATTGATATCCTCTCATAGGTAACAGCCTTATATAGGAACTGCTGTGCTCCATTGTGTTTGTTAATAGGCCATTTGACAAAGTCATTGCATAGAAGAAACTGCTTAGCCATCCATATTCACACTTTGACTCCCATCCCCCCTCTAACGGTTTTGCTCGGTTGGGCGAGTTTAAAATTTCTGTATTGCCTAGGTCCCCTTAGCAGTTCATTTATTCCATAATTTCTATTGGTTTCTGCGGTACACACGGGAGAGACATGCGTTTACTATACCAAATAGGATACTTTTCCTTTGAGTATTATCAAAATAAACGAACAAACCCAATTTACTTCTTCTTACAGTTGATGGATAGTTCCCCGAAACTTGGAACTTTTAAAAAATGTTAAGGTGAGTTATTACCCTTTTTTCCTATATATATATATATACTTTTGCCATCAGTGTTAATGCTTCCCTAACCGGCTTGTCTGTGATATGGGAAACACTAGTCAAGTAGTATATATAGGTCGAGGAAATAGCATACCTTACAAAACCTGGGCTGAGTATAGACATAATTTGTACTATGCTATACTTGATCGTATGTAGCTCAGGTGACCAGTTTATCCACTACAGCGTTTTTGCTTATAGACCTTATCGAGGTACCCCAGAATTCAATCTGTTTACAGTTCCCGGTGTGCGCTGGTTACAGACGTAATATGGTAATAGACCCTTGACCCGTAACTCACAATCATTACTTTTTAACGGTTTTTATAAATCTTCAAATGGAAATTCCGATGTCAGAAATGGAAATTTCAACTACTTCTACATGTAAACCCGAAATTCTGTCCAGGTTACTCAAATATAAATAGGAAAACTGTGGTTCATGCGATCGTAGTGTAACCAAGCACTCACGAGCGGAACTTGTATTTATCCTGGGCGATAATAGGGAGCCGAGTAACCTCTGGATGGCGTATATGAAACCTTAACGTCTTATCTATCCACTAGAGGGATAGATAAACAGTCTGCTCATATAAAACATTATCGATCCAAATTAATCTTTTCTAGCGCAGCTATTTCAAAGTAGAATGCAATATGAAAGATGGTTAAAACTGCAATTGTGAAGAGTGTTTAAACTAATATACAACTCCATTATAACTGAAGTGTATCTCACCACATATGGAAATAAGGGGTTTGTGACACCTTCCACAGAACATGAATCTACCCTTCAAATATATACGTACCACTTTACACTATACACCAAAAAAGCCCAAAATAGAACTACGCTTGCAGAAGCTTCACATACTCAATCCAAGGTTTTGCTTCAAACATAGGTAGTGATCGTTTCTCAAAAGGTTTTCGGAAAAAACATAGGTAAAGCACCTATTATATAGCCCATAGAAGTCAATACTTCTAACTTGTTATAGGTTGAGTATAGCACTTATGAGCTATCGCCTGCTTCATATTACTGTGCACTCCAAACTCGATGGCGAACGAGGACACTAACCAAGCACGAATAAGTTTCTGATTTTATCTTAGACTGGAAATATTCATCTCTTTATCACCCGTTGAGAACGAGTTACCGTTTTCGCAAACCTGTTGAGAACGAGTTTGTAATGCTAAACCTATGGACGTTTATTCCAGGCTAAGATAATATGTTATATAGACCGCATTAGTCCTGACGTCATCATTGGGATTTCCCACCTACCACGTGGCATTTTGGTGCCAAACAAGTCCAAACTCTGCGAAGCACCGCATAGACGAAGTATCAAGGTCGATATGCTACCGACTAATAATGAATGTTTTTAGTGTTAATTCAGTATAAATAAAGTAAGTGGAGAATACATCTATGAGGAAACATGTTTGAGAACTGACCTGTGACTGGAATATGAAAATGTTTGCTGGTAAGACTAAAATCAGACCCATGTTTGATTTCAAAACAATGGTGCCAACCTTGAACCATCGAGTCTCTATAACTGTCAAATTGTTCTTCGAAAATTTGAAAGTGTGACAACACTAATAACTACAGTCAGGAGAAAGTTATTATGTTGGTACATTTGTTTCAATGCCATAGAACAGTTATATATTCTGCAGAACTAGATACTTAGAGATGTTGTGATTCGCCGATACTACACTCAGTGAAGGCATACCCCAATGTTTGGCACCAGAACGTAGGGAAACCCCACTCTCGCCAGGTCAAATGACGTCACACTAATACGGTCTATACTCGATCGTATATGTAGCTCAGGTGACCAGTGTATCCACTAGAGGTCGCTTCAAACAGGCTGTTCATATAAAACCATGAATGCAAATAAATCTTGTCTAGCGTCGCTAGGTTAACTAAAAATGCAATTATGAAGGATGGTTAAAACTGGAATTATGAAGGGTGGTTAAAACTAATATACCACTCCGTTATAAACGTGGTGTATCTCACAAAATATGGAAATCAGGGGTTTGCGACACCTTTCATAGAACATGAATCTACCCTTCAAATATATGCTTACCACCATACACTATACACCAAAATCACTTGCTGATTTCTTTTTGACAAAGCGGGAAACGCTTGTTCTTCTTCTTTTTTAGTTTGTTGCTAGCTTGCCGTTCGGTTGCCTACCGAGGGGATAATTTTTTTGCAGGGCTCTTATAAGAGCCCAATTTAAAAAACCAAAAATAAAACTTCGCCTGCAGAAACTTCACATACTCAATATGAAGTTTTGCTTCAAACATAAGTAGTGATCGTTTCTAACAAAGATATTGAGAAAAAAAGTATAGGTAAACCACCTAGTACATAGAGTAAATACTGATGGTGTTCTTACAATGTACACTCATTAATCTGTCTGTATTTATCACTTTCAAATGTAATGTAATGTGGGGTCAGAAGTTTTTTTATCTATGTTATGTAAGTTTTTATCTACGTTATCTAAGTTATTTTACTACATACCAAAAAATATATAACTTGAAACTGATACAAACTTTCTTCAATTTCAGCAGTCCAATCAGAAAGGAACTTGAAGTGATTTTTTGTTTTTTTGTTTTTTTGTAACCTTATGAATTTTAAGGTGAGTTATAAACTTAACCTAGTCATCATAATTATGTAGCTTGTATGCAATAAGTACCGTAGTACCTTATCTTCTATATATTTACTTTTGCGGCTATCTCTGCTATTGGAAACACTAGTGAGACTTCGCCAGGTATGTCTCAGTGATCGCGTAACAAGGTAGTGTCACGTTAAGCGGCGCAGAAGGGCAACACCTGTATTAGTCGGCTTGGGGAGGCGTACTGTACTACATCCAAAAAATTATATAACTTGAAACTGATACAAACTTTTCTCCATTTTCAGTCGTCCAATCAGAAGAACTCCGAAGTGATTTGTGGGTTTTTTTCGTTTTTTTACAACTTTGATGAACTTTAAGGTGAGTTATAAACTTCCTTAAGAAATTCCTTACCCTCATGATAGTTTCACCAAAACATCATTCTTGTCACTCTTTGGTTTAATTAGAAAACGGTACAAATTACACCAGAGGGCAATACTGCTACGACCTTTATTCTAACGCTAGGGGGGACCTAGGACCCGTTCTACACGGATACGTGTCAAAAAAATTCCAGAAAAATTAAAAGAAGGGAAGGTATCTGGGGCAAAAGATTTTCATATCTGTGTACATTCGTTAGGGTCGCTCATGAAAAAAGATGTTTCTTTGTGCCACATAAAATAATAATAATAATAGGAACCCTATCCTTTTCTTCTTTTCAATTCAAATCGTTGATATGACCAGGGAATGGATAGACCGCGATGGTTAGTGTGCTATTCCTAATATTAAAAAACGCCTATAGGGCTATTCACAATGATTACTAGGTTATTTAGGCTATTCACAATGATTACTATGTTATTTAGCACACAGTGATACTATCGTATATGGTGGTGGCACTTACATGCAATCTTGCTATGATTTCCTATTATCATGTAAATATTTTGAGGAATTGTATTCATGACTCAGTATATGTTTGTTGTTTTTCAGATGTGTGGCGGGCGGAGGGAGTGATTACACCTGTGATTAATTGTAAATAATTTTAAAACTAATAAAACCTTGATCCAAACCGAGTTGGGCAGTTGTTGAGTTGTACTTGTTTAAAATCATAAAGTTTGTCTATATTGGCCATAGTATCCAAACAGAAAATCTCGAGAATCAAAACAGAAAATCTCATGAAAAAAAAAATCAGATTGACAGCAGATACTTTAACATAAGATATACTGATAGATAACACGCGAAGTATCATACAATTATTCATAACACAATGAGAAATTGGAGCAATCTGTCGCCCCTCATGAGACAGATGGAAACCTTTCGTGAGTTTAAAAGCCTGACAAAAAAGAATGATGAAGGATTCCATCCAACAAATTTAATAATTCTACTTGGAACTATTGTGTGTGTGTGTGTGTGTGTGTGTGTGTGTGTGTGTGTGTGTGTGTGTGTGTGTGTGTTGTAGGAATTACTTCCAGTTATAAAACATATTGTTGAGACTAGTCCACTATACCAACAATCACAAAATGATTATTCCAAGTAACCAATATGAGTGAATGTTTAATATACGCTATTTAATGAATCTCCAATTTTCTATGTCTCGCTGTATCGAAAAAATCTTGTTCTGTATCCGGAGGAAGACTAAAGGGTATATATCGGGAAGCCGATTGAAACCAGTGATATGTGTCACTAACGGTCTTCTCCTACTGCATTGTTACACATATATACTTTCCCACAAAGGACAAGAAAACACCATGTATTCTCAAAATGTGACAATAAAGTGAAGTTATCAAAAAATTATATTATATTATATTGTATTAGTGCTTTTGTTATACATCTATTTATCATTAATAACATCGTTGAAACTGAATAAATTATTAATATTAATCAATCATTGTCATTAATAGTATGATAATGATATAACAATGATTAATTAATAACTGTCTAACTAATTATCATTATTAGCTAGTCATTGGATAAACTGAATACCAAATGGTGACAATCAATGATACATACCTTTAGTGTTGGGTTTTCTCACGTCGATGATGGTAGATAGAATATGACAATAACGTGACCTCACAAAATTGACGCTCAATCAATCTACGGTGTGGAGAATCCCATTCGGTAATCTGTGATGGTGATGGTAAGGTTTCTCATGGTAGGATTGAAATCAGCAGGTAGTCTAACAGCAAGGATATCCCATAGAGCAATGTGATGAATAGACAGTGTAATACCCCGTATATAAACCAAACATCCACCTTGTTGTGCAGTAAAGAATCAACAGGTTGAGGCATGGATTTAATCGACTGTAGTGTGTTGTAATAATCTAATACCGATTAAAAAGGGATTATAGTAATCGGGTAAACACCTTTGAGAATTGGTAATTTTTTCCCAGTACATCCACAATGGTGAGTAATTTTTACCCGTGTAATAATGATAATGGTAAAAAAATCCTATTGACTGTATACTAGTACAACACGTCTCCCCGGAAAAAATGACGCATTTCCCCTAGCAGAGGGTAAAATTACCATACACCTCTATGAGTTGTATCAATGTCATCAAAATGCGTCACTGTTTACATGTCACCTACTCGAGGTTTTGTAGCTGTGTAGGTAGCCTGTATATGCAGGTGTCTCACATCTCAGCTATACATTAAAAGGGGTTGTACCTTTATGTAAAGTGTCCTTTTAAGACTGAATAACTAAACCTAATTAATCTAAATTGGTATTAGAGTGTATACCTTATCAGGTAATGTCTACAATAAGGCAATGCAATCTTGACTATGTTAAGGTTACATCTGAAATAATGAGTAGGGGATAACTGAATAGTTAAAAATCTAAATCATGAAATAATGAAATATAATTCGTGAGTAGTTTGAATTGAATATTAAACTTTCTATTGAGGAATAATTTAAATACATGTTCAAGAGGCATGTTAAATATTGACATCGTTGTCGGTGTTAATGTCAGTGTCAATACCCATATCATTACCACATTTAGAGATCAGTGATAATCATTGACTATCTACTGCTACAAATGAATGAGTGTGTATTGCAGGCAGCTACCGCGAGCTGTCGGATACAGGTTGCAATCAATGATACATACCTTTAGTGTTGGGTTTTCTCACGTCGATGATGGTAGATAGAATATGCCAATAACGTGACCTCACGTAATTGATGCTCAATCAATCTACGGTGTAGAAAATCCCATTCGGTAATCTGCGATGGTGATGGTAAGGTTTCCCATGGTAGGATTGAAATCAGCAGGTAGTCTAACAGCAAGGATATCCCATAGAGCGATGTGATGAATAGACAGTGTAATACCCCGTATATAAACCAAACATCCACCTTGTTGTGCGGTAAAGAATCAGCAGGTTGAGGCATGGATTTAATCGACTGTAGTGTGTTGTAATAATCTAATACCGATTAAAAAGGGATTATAGTAATCGGATAAACACCCTTGAGAATTGGTAATTTTTCCCAGTACATCCACAATGGTGAGTAATTTTTACCAGTGTAATAATGATAATGGTAAAAAAATCCTATTGACTGTATACTAGTACAACACGTCTCCCCAGAAAAAAATGACGCATTTCCCCTGGCAGAGGGTAAAATTACCATACACCTCTATGAGTTGTATCAATGTCATCAGAATGCGTCACTGTTTACATGTCACCTACTCGAGGTTTTGTAGCTGTGTAGGTAGCCTGTATATGTAGGTGTCTCACATCTCAGCTATACATTAAAAGGGGCTGTAACTTTATGTAAAGTGTCCTTTTAAGACTGAATAACTAAACCTAATTAATCAAAATTGGTATTAGAGTGTATACCTTATCAGGTAATGTCTACAATAAGGCAATGCAATCTTGACTATGTTAAGGTTACATCTGAAATAATGAGTAGGGGATAACTGGATAGTTAAAAATCTAAATCATGAAATAATGAAATATAATTCGTGAGTAGTTTGAATTGAATATTTAACTTTCTATTGAGGAATAATTTAAATACATGTTCAAGAGGCATGTTAAATATTGACATCGTTGTCGGTGTTAATGTCAGTGTCAATACCCATATCATTACCACATTTAGAGATCAGTGATAATCATTGACTATCTACTGCTACAAATGAATGAGTGTGTATTGCAGGCAGCTACCGCGAGCGGTCGGATACACATGTGTCGGTTGAAAGGTGATCTTATCAAGATGTCATTGGATAGTGTCACCCTCTCCGGTATCGCTACCGCCTCGCTGACACCGGGCTGACACCGGGTTTAGTGACACCCCTTTCCTCTTTGATTAGTATAAGAAGATGTCATTAATCTTATTGACTCAGAATACTAAGGACATCGACAGGATCAAGTCAGTCATCTTCATAGCCATCATGAGGCCATTCTTCATACTACCCGTCTTTGCTATATTGCTCATGCAAATTGAGGCCTTACTGGAATGCGGACCTGGTAAAAGATGTGTCTGTTACCCATCACGTGGAGTAATTTCATGCACCAACATTGGATTATACAGCATGCCCGATGTCCGTCACCGAAAATCCACCGGGTATCCTGTACTTGACCTTCGCGGCAACAATATCGGGACTATAGGTGATTTCCCAACGGATAGATTCACCAGAATAGACCTCAGAAGGAATCCCATAGCTGATTCGTGTTCAAGTCTACCAAGAAGCGTGATAGACACTGACCAATGTAAGAGGATAACTTCGTCGATCGATGAACTTGAAACACATATGCAATTAGACACTAACATGGACATCGAAGATCTCATGGATGACAATACATCTACCGAAAAGGTTCTAGGCGGTGTTGAAGTCGTGGTTCATGAAAATACAGTTAAAGTCAGGGATAACACTATCGGTAATAAGGATAAAACTGTTAAACCAAACACCGTTGAGGGCGATTCTAACGTGAAGGGTATTGATAAAGTGGTTAACAGATCCGGTCGAATGATGGTTGTCGTGGTCAGCGCGACCGGTGCCGGAGGAGTAGGTGTAGTATTCGTCATTCTCATAAGCTTATTAATTCATCTTGCCCGGAAAGGAATATTACTTAAATGTTGTGACCGTGTATGTGGAAAATGTGCTTCTGACAATACATCTACGGATAATGTCAATACACCTGGATCATCAAACAACAGTGGATTGGATATCGAGTCCGATAATGTTGATGATATATTAGGATTTGATCATGACCGTGGAACCTCAACAATGCGTGTAAAACATGTAGTGCCTCCAGCAGAACCATGTGAGTCCTTCCGTATAGAAGATACCGGACTCACGGTACAGCTTCCTGAAAAAGATACCTCCACGGGAAATGAAGAGGAAAATGATCGGTGTACCGAACCTATAGATTTGAGGTAAGGTTATTATAATTATCATACTATTAATATTGTTATTACATCATGTAGATGATTCTTTGTAAGTGTCTATTGATATGATACTATTATCATACTATAACCATCAATATATCTCTGTATATCATGTATTCTTGTATACAACTATCAGATGATTATCTATATACATTATATTAATATGTATTGTTATGATATCACATTAAATAGCACCTATGTATTACTATGTATGTATGTAATGTATGTATGATAAGTAATTATCATTATCATTATCTATATTATTATTAATTATTGTATGTGTATTAATTATGTAATGTATATCGATATAATAGCTATGCTATCATATTCTCGATACAGTACCGAGTGCAAGACGTCGCCAGGAATGATACCTTCAAAACTGTGCGGTCCTGATACTGGTCCTGGTCCTGGTCCTGTACCCCGCTCCCACAAAAGGAAGAATGATAAACCTTATGCAAGACCTTCAACCTCGTCACGCCCACCTAACTCTTCACAGATGTCACCACAGCTAATAGAACTCGACTCACTAATTCCACCACCATCACCACTTATACCTAGCGAGTCATCTACAACGGTTGAGAAACCACATAACGTCGGAGTGGTGAAAGGTGTTGTAAAGTATAGTGGTTTCAAAAGACACTGTGATGGAGTACACACAGGTTTGACACCTCCTGATAAAGTATCACACATGGAACACGGATACGAAGATAGTGATTCAGACCAGTGATACAACGGACAATGTGAATAGTGATTCAGTTATGACTTTGTCTGAGCTTTAGCTTTAGCTTTAGCTTTAGTTCCACACTGGATCATACAAACTGGTATTCAAACAGGTGGTGCTGACTAATGGTATATTTCATATATAGTATATACCATTAACTAGTTTTACCATAGTTTTTGTTAAGTAAAACAGTTTCTTAAGACATGATCCCGTGTCACACTTAGCTTAGCTTAGCTCAGCTTTTTAGCTTCATACATAGTAGTTCTCGTAGAACCATACAGATAGGTATTCAGGAGGATGACCGAACATGGTGCAGTTATTTAACTTAATTTACTATAGTTTACTTGGTTTATCTTAACTTAGCTTAGCTTAGCTTAGCTAAATGAATACTATTGATTTATATGAATGGTTCATTGTTATTACCTTTACCTTAACCTACCATAGCATGTCTAAAAGACTGGGAATGATTTCTGATTAGTTTGTGATGTTACCCTATAGTATAGTATAGGATAGTTAAACTTAGAGGTTGTAAATAAATCCTTACATTCAAACCGTGTGTATGTGTATGTGTACACTCTAAAAAATAGAATAGTTTTGTAGTTTGATCATGCCATACTATACCATATCATATGACATTATATATTATATTATCATATTTATAATGTTGTCATTCTGTACCATACCATACCATACCACACTTGTGATTCAGTATGTACATGTATAGTAATAAAGTATCAATACTTAACTAGATGCGTTCTGTTAGGTCTTTATAAATTATTATTATTATATTTATATATATATATATCTAATACAGATATAACTATTAATCTTATATCTTAATACATTATCTATATCAATATCAATATATATTACTCTAAGTATGTCTAATATGTGTTCTATACATACATACATACATATATAAATATACATAATATATACATATATACATTTATATACATATATACATATGTATACAAATAATGTGGGTTATTTGATGTATTAATTACAGAGGTCGCTTGGGTCTACCCTAAATTGATACCTCCACACCTCACCAGGTGGGGTTCGGTATGGGACAGGTGCGCCGGTACAGGTACTGCGCACCAGTCACCTCCCATACACAGAAGGATAGTCATGAGACTCAGTCTCCTCTTCGCATTTATCCTGATATACTTATATTCCATAGACTTAGTGTTATCAATTTAGTTCCATACCTCACCTACAGGAGAGGGGCACACAAGTTAAACACCATGTTAATCATACATACATACACAGAGGCTTTCTAGTTAAACTAATTACGGAGGGATATATATTATATATATATAGTAATAAAGTATTAATACTTAACTATTAACTTAACTGTTCTGTTAGGTTTTATTATTATATTATTTATATATATATGTAATACACATATAATGTTTATCTTATATCTTATACATTATCTATATCAATATCAGTATATATTACTCTAATTATATCTTATACGTGTCATATACATACTTATACTCTAATTATGTCTAATACATGTTATATACATACATACATATATAAATATGCACAATATATACATATATATATACATATATACTATATACATATACATATATACATATACATATGTACATATACATATATACATATATATATATAATACTTATATTCCATAGACTTAGTGTTATCAATCTAGTTCCGTACTTCACCTACAGGAGGGGCGCGCATAAGTTAAACACCTTGTTGATCATACATACATACATACATACACAGAGGCTTTCTAGTTAAACTAATTACGGACGGCAAACACCGCACCCCTCCGAGACGTATTTACCCCGCAGCTCGAGCCGCCCCGAAATGTGTGCTCGGCCGTGTTTACCCCTGCGGAGCACAATGTTTGCCCCTGCGGAGCACCACGCTCCGCTGAACGCGAACAATACCCGAGATAATCCCTTAAGGTGACCCGGCGCAGACTTCCCGGCACGGTATGCTCATAATACAAACAACCTCGACCAAAAGACAATAGATTGGGCAATAAACAAACGAAAGAACAATCTGCGGAGCACCACGCATGACTGATTTTAAACAATTGATTCTGTGGTCTATACAGCTATGTATACTACTATCTGTGTGCTATTCACTTTGATATTGAGAACAGAGCAGGGTGCCAGTGTCTCAGGATCTGAGAGGCATGCCCAGCTGACAATGACCAATCACCCAAGACTGAAGTACCTCATTGACCCACTGGTGCTTGATATGTTTGGCATGGCCGAAACAGGCCTGAATTCCATGTTTTTCCGCATTTTTTATTGATTTTTGACTCTTTACTAAATCCTCTATGAAATATACGTCAAATATTTCCTCTGATTTCAACTGAATAATGCTTTACATAAAGAAAGCACAGCATAGAATGACATACTATACATTCCAGATAATAAGTATCTGGAGTACATAAGTAAGTTTGTAAAATCCTATATCGAGTCTCTGACCCTCCTTTTGCAAATCCTGACTCGAGAATTTAGGATCAAAAGACCATGTGGACAAGCTGTCCTCGGCAATTTCCTACTCATTGACGGGGACAACAGGAATAACTGTAACATTGGGAAGGGCCAGTGTCCCAGGGTCTTGGAGGCGTGCTCAGCTGTCAAGACCGAAATCCTTCATTGACCCACTGGTGTTTGATAGGTTTGGATCCAAGATAGGCAGTTGCAGAAATGGCAAGTTCATTTATAATTCCACGCTCAGTCACCAATGATAAGTGTACTGTTTGCTCCTAGTTTCAAATACCAGAAGCGAATGTTACAGACCACATCTTAAATGGGATTCACACGGTGGGATCCATGTACCTCACAAAGTGTTTGTCTGAGACAAATCCTGTTGAGATTTGGTACTGGAACACAATCTCCTCGTGTGAATGACAGGGTTCCAATTTGCTGAAACAACTTTTTTCCCTTGCAATTGTCGGCGACAATCACCCCTAACAAGGAACAGAATCTCATGAGATTTTGACTTTAAACAGGTTTAAAATCTATAGGGACATTTTGGTGAGACAAATGGACCTGCTGCGACCATGTACCTGCCCTAGCCAATAGGAGGCCAGCAAGCATGATTACATGTTTGTAACACCCTTCACATCAAGGGTAATTGAGTCCTAAGTTGAGTGGTCACTGTGAATATGTCTGAGATTATGTACCAGGTGTGTCCTCCCATGTGAATCAAATTCGCCATTTTTCCTTGAGACTGATAACAGTACTTAGCCATGAGAATTTTTTACCAAACGAGAATTGTCGGAGACTAGAGAAAAGGTGTGAAGTACACCAGTCTCAGGTACATGAGTCTCTTCGTGTGAATCCCACTCCACATTACTTCCCTCATGCCGAGGACACACCAAGCGAGTAACGGCAGCGATCTCCAGAATCGCCAACAGAAATTGGCGAGAATATGGGATATTATTTTATATTGATGTCTCCCACCGTTAATGTAGCATCTCAGAAGCAATAATCTGGTGAAATATGAAATAATAGCTCACATACAGGCCATTTTGTGTTGGCGATTCCTGAAATTGCTGGGTTTCTCGCTTGGTGTGTCTCCAACTAATCTTTCCGACCCTTACATCGTAACTTTAACTTTCTTTGATAGTTTCCCTCTATTTCTGCTTTCGGAGTTAACTCTACACAATATCCTTACATTCGCTACACAATAGAATACAACAATGAGTATACGAAACCAGACCATATTGTATTTCTACTAGACTGTCCAGACGTAAAGTGGTATGAATAATAAACGGTCTGTGAAGTGTGGAGCCGGGAGCCGTATGATGGGACGTCTCAGAGGTCCTGATCTCAATCAATGATGTACAATGGGTAGGCAGTGAATCGGATAGAGTGGATATTGGTATCATTCACACCCAGCAGAATACAGTGATGATGATCTTACACGTGTAGAAGTATACACATAATCTACATTCAAACTCAATGCAAGTCAGCAATGACAATCTATTAATTCATTACCCACCTATTATGGGTCCCCATTATAAATGTATAGGGCGCCTGGAATTCAATATCTGGAATTTCTGACGTACTGTACAGAACTGTACCCCTTGGAGCCAGAGGAGGTGTGAAGCGCAGCGCCCCCTTTAGCGACCTGACTCATATATGCGATCGCGGCAGGGTTCAAGGCGCCACTTTCAAACCTGGCAGCATTCGGGAAGGAGCTCTTGATAATGGACTGTGTGTGGCTAGTAAGCCCTAGCCTATGAGAAATAAGGCTGTATTCCACAACACCAAACAGCCATAAAATGTGGAGCTCTATTGAGCTCTATTGTGGTTTGGAGTACATTAGATATCACTCTATCAATATCTGAAAAGATCTTTGATAGAGCTCTAATAGATTGTATGTAGTAGCTGTTAGCTGTTAGTTACTAGTTAGCCTATGTTTGCAAAGGAATCTACATAGAGCTGTCATTTGACTACATGCCAAAACGATAGGGGGCGCTGCGCTTTACACCTCCTCTGCCTAGGAGCAGTACATATTTATACTGAGTTGGATGTTTGTGCACAGGTATACAATAATAAAATGTGGTATTGTACGGGAACGGGGTGTGAATCACGGAGCAGGAATATGTCGGCTTCAAACGGCCATCCCTACGGGCTCATTAACCATGTTTTCTCATAATATGGGTATACATCATGTATGCTCAACCCCAGTACAGTGATGGCAGCTGGTGTTTGTATAGATATGAGACAGATATCACACTCACGATCTAATAGAGATATGAATAATGCATCCCCTCGGCACCAGAACCGTTTAGCGGGGAATCGGCCGCAGATCGAGCTGTAGCAACACGGAGCAGAGAGATGGATGAGTGATGATGGTAGATGTGATATCTGATAAGAGGAAGCTAGCAGCAACCCTGAGGTGTCGGTTTTTTTCCAGTGCAGTTGTTGATACGTCTCACTATGTCCAGAATACAGGTGTTGCCGTTTAGCGCCGCCTAACGGCCCACTGTGTAGTAACGCGGCCGCTCGGACAAACACGGCCGACTCCAGCCACATGCCCATAGAGCCACACAGTAATCACACCTAAAGTGTGAACGGTGGGTGTGGTTACAGGAGTGTTGTTTTTTGACAGATTAAATTGTTGGAGCAAACTAGGGTATTGTACCAACGAGTCTGAGATGTCTAAACTTTATAGTTGATAATTGTTCTGGTTTTAACTTGGAGAAAGATAAGCATATGATAGCTAGGCCTGCCAATGTATTAAGGTGTATTCAATTTCGATGATCCTATATTATCTCTACTATATCTAAAGTATTATTGAGGCAATATGCATGTATGATATACCAGATTTGAGCTAGAATACGATGCAATCATTATTATGTCTCTGGAAATAATGTACACGGGTAATACAAAGGTATTACTTGCATACACTTAGTGCTCCAATGCTAATGTATACGTTGCTAGGGATATGTTTGGCTGCAGGCACTGCGTATCCAAGTAGATAACGTGCGACACCGACCTGTGGAAAAAGGCCTATTATGGCATTTTGCTTTTAGCGATAAAACTGGACTTAGAAACTAACAACATTTTCAAGGACATCATCATTCTATTTTCATACAATATAAAGTCAAAAAATATCTTAAAATCATGCGGGTCATCATGTTATCAACAAAGCATTACAAGATGGGGAGTGCTATGCTCCATGAACGTTTATGTAACATTCTTAGTTGGCAATTGAAAAAACTATATGCAATCAAGTTGGGAAAAACACAGACCTGCAAAGTACTACTTCAGTACTTAAGTCATTCTCAGATTCCTGAGCCTAGATTAAAACTATGCATCGAACGCAACTTTGCTGCATTTTTCCGCGTTCCACAGCTTCGTTGCCTTAAATTCATTAGCATCCATGTATTTCGTCAGGGGAATGATGCTACAGGTTAAGTTAAGGTGTCTAAGTAGATTCTACATGAAGGGCAAGTGGCGCACCCGGAGATAGATACAGGGAAGGGTTTATAAAACTAAAAACGATAAAAGAATTGATCTTATGGTTGTCTTTGTTGCATTCTCGTAACCTAGAGTGATTCATATTTGTGGAGGACATTCTTTCAAGGCGATCAGAAAAATATCTTTATTTTTAGTCTCTTTGAAAGGTAACAAATCTACATTTTTAGGTGCGTTGCTAGGTGGGTTCAATCCGTCATGATAAAAAGTTTTCCACTAAGAAAGGAGAAAAGTAAATATTAAAAATTGCAAAAGTTACCCTAAATTCTAAAAACCACATATGGTCTGATCGTGGTCGTTATCGTCTGTGGTTAACTAGGCCTAATCGTAATCGTTCAACGAATATCGTTCTTAGTTTTAAAAATACCTCCCAGATGCCTTTATATCTACAAGAGCCCTTCTGATATTTCTGAATCTTGACAGAATACTCGACCATTGAAAGACCACAACTTTTGACAGGGTTTGTGAGAAATGGTCAAAGTGAGATTTATTACGGGATTCTGACATGACCTAGGACTTGAGTGGTGTCATACAAATCGGTATATAATACTTGTTTATCAAACGTAGGGATACATATCATCGGGAACAGTCGGTGAAGGGCATACAGTGTCAATCTTAAGGTTGGGCAGAGTCGGCCATTATCCCCATGCTAGTAATGCCTGACACGATTACAATCGGGTCTGTGAAGTGCGTACAGCGACATAAAGTTCACCGATTGTGACCGACCCGAAGGATTCATCAGGCAAAGGTGTGATCGGGAAGAATCACCGTGTCGCTGTCTTATAGGCTTTAATCGTACTGTTATGGATCAGGCAAAGAAGTTACTGACTTTAATGACAGATGGAGGACATTTTGTATTACTGCAGGTTGAGCTTGCAGTCTATGCACTGTGATTGGTTGTTGAACCAACAGCCAATGAGGGATGAGCAGTCTTGTTCCGGTCTGTTGGTTATGCCATGAGGGCAGCTAAAGACATTAACGTCTCAGAGTGTCAGAGCGCCCTCTCTCTATACGGCCTGTTCGGGAACTAGAATGAGCAATAATGAGGGTAAACATGCCATTCGCTACTATTCATGGCTGCCGCACAGTAAACATTAAGATCGGAAGGAGCTGCTACAAAAAGGTGACTCTTCCAATTCAGTAGCTTTTAATACTAATAAATGCGGACAATTAATTTCTTCGCATAGAAACCAACTTGATTGGTCGTGATAGGGATGTAGTAAAGGAGAAAGGTCTTTGTCAAATCGTCATCCTCTACGAGTTTGATGTGGAGTGATATGAATGAGGTAACAGCGAGTGAATATCATGTGTTATCCTACCCCTAATAAAAAACTCCATAGGCTTAACATTGGGTCACTGTTCGGTCTGGAGTTCATAAAAAATAAAAATATCCCTCTAGTGGGATACACTTGACAAATGACGTCATTTGTTAATGTAGAAGTAATTTAGACGGGCGGGGTAGGATAAATTCTAAACCAAACTCGAGTTAGTCGTGTTATTGTTCATCGCACTCTGGCAAGATCGCATATCACTGCTCTTGGCTTCGCCTCGCGCAGTAATACGCGATCTTGCCATCGGGCGATAAACAACAACATGACTAACTCTTGTTTGGTTTCTCCATAGTATTTTATCGTAAAACTGGATGAGGTTTAATCTTGGCCACCATATTCTACGACTGGAGTTTGGCAAAGTGATTTCATGAGGTGAAGCCGAGTGAAGTCCGGAGCCAAAACTTCAGGAGTGGAATGCGGTGGCCAAGATTAAAACGAATCAGGTTTTGATTTTATCCTACCCTATCTCCTCGATTTTGGAATATTACGTGATAACAATGCTGTATGCCACTAGTGGCATATAAAACTCCGTATGCCAGTCAGCGTGGCATACGGAAACCCAATGTTAAGCCTATGGGATTTTATATTAGGGGTAGGATAAAAACGAGTTCCCAATGTTGACCCAATGGGACAAATTACCAGGAGTGTCCCCATTCTCCATTGAGTTTGGAGCGTAGAGTAATAGGAAGAAGGCGATAGCTGAGCGAATATTTCAAAGTGCCCCAAACAAGATGGCGAACGGGGACTCGGCCAAATACAGATATGTTTCTGATTTTATCTTAGCCTTCAAATACCTATCTGTTTATTTCCCATTGAGTATGGGTTACCATACTCCCAAGCCAGTTGAGTACGAGTTCCTAATGCTAAGCCTATGGACGTTTATACCTGGCTAAGATAGAGACCAGGGCCGCGTTGAATAATCTAGGGTCCTACATAAAGACCCTTTTTCTGTATGCCATAGACAGCCAGAGACGATGTCAGTCAACTTTAATCAACACTTATGGATGTCTGATACTGTCTTAGCAAACAAACTTAAATATCATCAAACGATAACCAACGTACAAAAGTACGGACAAGTGCCTTTATGTAAGATCCTAGATTATTCAACGGCCCCTGGTGAGAATATCAGTGTTGGCGGGTCCCAGGATTCCACCTGTATTCAGATCCCCACTGACCCTGTTTGCCCACCACCAGACAAATCTCACTGTCCCCACAATAATCCTGATCATGTCTGACCCCAGATACTGGTACCCAGCGACCTGCATCGTGACTTCCCCACTGTGTCCATGTCACAGAGCGCACACCAGCCGGCAACCGGCGCAGTATAAGGGTGGCGGCCGGTACCCGTTCGGTAGTGACGCTGATCACAGCCCGCCGGCCGGGGATCAGCGCAGGAGTTTCCGGTCAAACATGGCGGCGGATCGCAAACATGTGATGAAGATGCTTCAATATTGGGCTGGGGCTGGAGGTGGGAGGCGGCTATAGTAAGCACATAGAGAGAGGGAGAAAAGAGAGGGGGGGGGAGAAAAGGAGAGAGAGAGCGAGGGGGAGAAGATAGGAGAAAGAGGGGGAGAAGCTGTAAGAGAGAGTGGGAGGGGGAGAAGAGAAGGGAGAGGAAAGAGGGAGAGGGACGGAGAGAGAGGAATAGAGAGGGAGAGAGAGAAAGGGGGAGAAAAGAAGAGAGAGAGGGATGGAAGAAGAGAGAGAAAGGGGGAGAAGAGAAGGGAGAGGAGAGGGAGAAGAGAATGGAGAGGAGAGATGAGGAAAACAGCACCGAGAAACATAGAAGTGGGGAGAGAGAGGGAGAGATAGAGGGAGAGGGAGGGAGAGAGGGGAAGAGAGAGAGGTAGGGGGAGGATAAGAGAGGGAGGGAGGGGAAGACGATGAGAGAGAGGTAGGGGAGAAGAGAAGAGAAAGGAGAGGAGGGAGGGAGAGAAGAGAGGGAGCGAAGGGGAGAAGAAACGGAAGAGAGGGAGGGGAGAAGTTATGAGAGAGAGGGAATACATATGAGAGAGAGTGAGAGGGGGAGAAGGGAAGGGAGAGGAAAGAGGGAGAAATGAATAGAAGGAGAGAGAGGGAGGGGAGAAGAGAAGAAAGAGAGGGAGGGTAAGAAGAGAAAAGAGAGAGAGGGAGGGGAAGAGGATACGAGAGAGAAAGGGAGAGAAGAAGAGAATAGAGAGAGGGGGACGGGGATAAGAGAATAGAGAGGAGGAAGGGATAAGGAGCACCGAGAGACTTAGAGAGCATAGAGGACGAGAGAGAGGAAAGGAAGGAGAGAGAGGGAGAGAGAGAGGAAGAGAGAGGCAGAGGCAGGCAAAACCTTGGGATCGAAACATAGAAAACAGGCAGAGAGAGGAGAGAAAGAAAGGTAGGAGAGAGCAGAGAGCAGAGGGAGAGCTGAAAGAAAGAGGAAAAGGGGAGAGAGTAGAGAGAAAAAATGGGAGAATGCAGACAGAAAGAGGGAAAGGGGAGAGAGCAGACAGAAAGAGAGTAAGGGGAGAGAGTGGAGAGACAGACAGAGACAGAGAGATTCTGGTGATTTAAATGGGGTTCGCCTCGTGAAATTACTAGGGATCAAACTCATGGCATACTATTCATCAACCAGAACCACTCTCATGGGTTTCCTCTATATACTCTTAGATTGGAAATGTAAATTTAGAATTGCATTGACAGCGGATTATTTAATCAAAAGAAGATAACTATGAAAGTACCTAATCCTATACTGTAGTAAATATGCTCATGTTACCATGATTAAATATGCATGAAATATAACATTGATATGAAATAATTTGTTCGGTAAAAAGAAAATACCAGTGAATTGAATGTTCATTATAGACTATTAGGATTCCTGATTTAATTTCACACATAATCAAACCTGACACTTGTGGATAATTATGACCCTTTGGCCGTGAAAAAGAAAGCCATCTTCAGGAAGCTAAGACTGTAAGGCCCCGCACAATGCTATAAATAGCTCATTGATGATATTCCCTGAGGCGCCCTCTCTCGGAGGTGCTTGGAAGCATTATACCTTCTTTCTCCGGGTTCTTCACAAAGCAATCTTTTCCTAGGAGCGCTTGGGGGCGTAGGGAAAAGGTTAACAGCTAAATAAAGGGTATATTCCTGGGCATGGAAAATAGTTCCGGTACCCCGCCTTCCGGTAATTATGTTTAATTCAGATTAGAATGGTCTATGTTATTTGGTTTTCGAGAATTAAAGGCAATTACAAATCCAAATGATATATCTAAAAAAAAAGAACCATAGAAAAAATTATATTCTAAAGAAAGCAAATAATAAGAGCTAGTAAAGATAAGGATGTTAACATAATTATTACCATTAAATAGATCAAGAATAATGTCACTAGAAAAAGCTTGTGAAATATAGTCATAATATTAAGCAGATCAAAGAAATTGATTAATATAGAGAAGGATATAATATATGTGTAATGACAACTTAATGCTTTAGTGTTTAGAGTACTCATAAATCTTAAAGGCATATCCTATAATTCCCAGTGCGCCATCTGGTGTCAGTTATTTGTCAAAACTGGTTTCTTGTGATTAATTCCGATTCTAAATAAGTAAATTTAATGTTTTGTCCAGTTTATCCGATTTTAATAGGTATAAATAAAGCCTATTCACATTTGTTTGATTTACATAGGAATTGTACTGAAAAATATGGTTTTCTTCGATTCATTCAAAAACAAAGACGGTTACCTATATTTCTGAAAACCTAAATACATAGTCTATGAAAGTTTAAGAAAGTGATATGGTATTTGGTATTTGAAAAAAAAACACCATTTAGAATGTCTATCTATTCTATTATTAAATAATCATGATATTGATCGATAAAACAAAAACTAGTACAGTAACTCCCGATTTGTAAGTCAGATAAACAGAAGTGTTTGGCGGGATGTGTGTTAGGGTCTTGTCTAGTAAAAATTACTCAATGAGGGGTTATGTCACAGATGTTAGCCCATTAGGCAATGTGAGGGGTGAGATAAATTCAGAAACACATTCTAGTTAAGGGTCATAACTTGATCCCATCTCGTATGAATCGCTGTGTAAGGCCCGGCGTCCACCTACTAGGATAGAAATTTATACCTACCGATATGGCTCCGATACAAAAGTCAATATCGGAGACATATCGGGAAGGTGCAAAATCGTAGACATATGTCTAGACATGCCAATCCACCACACATTGCATGGAGTTTTTGTCTGTGTCTAATCGCAGAGACGTGGTCAACTACCTCGATATTAGGTGACCTTCCGACGCGATTTTGATGTTTTATCGGGAGGTACATCGTAGACTATATCGGAGCCATATCGTAGTCGGTGGACGCCGGACCTAATTCACGTGGCTTTTCCTTGGGAATTACTCCACGATTCAAACTCATACGAGCTCTGACCCCAAACTTTCCTAGGTTTCATAGTTGTGGGACAGTGTAGTTCTCCGCCTGACCCTGTAGATAGTCCGCTGCGTAAATATTACTTCGAATTCCTGCCATGCCTGACAGTGCCGAGGCCCAGTGTAGTCATCCTATATGTTGATATATCATTTTCTCCGATAAGTAGCACCACCCACACCCCCACAAGGGACAAGGAAGGCACGAGGAGAGAAATTATATAAAAACAATATGGAGTCATTGGGGTTAAGGAGCATGATAATGAAAATGAACCTGTAATTAACAGAGACTAGCGACTTCGTCGAGTCCGAAAAATAGAGAAAAATGAATAACCCTGCCGATAGTGGGGTTTGAACACCCGACTTTTGCATTCGGAGCCGAACACTCTGCTGACTGCTCCACAAAGATAGATGCTGTAGTGGGGTCAAATACTTAGGCTCTTGCTGGGTGGGGGAATCAGCAGAGTTTCGAAAGGGGTACCAGCGAAATCTTGCGATCTCATTGTGTTCTCACGAGAAAAGTAGATCAGAAAACTACAGTAATAAACTTTGATTTCAGCATGGTTCAAAATGAATCATAAGAGAAAACGCATGTCTGCATATAGAAATACAAAAAAAGAGTAGCTGCTTACAGTTCAAAACTGCACGAGAATCTCACTCTCGTGGCCCTTCAATCTCCAGGCCCAGGTCGGGTTCACTATGTCTCTATGTACGGGAGCAACTTCAAGCGGATTCGACGAAATTCTACCGTTTTAGATATAGTAGGTAACAATGACAATCCTAATCCCAATTCAGTAACTCTTCGATCACAGTCTAAGCTACAGTTTAGGCTGATAAGGCCAGGCAGTGAGTTTCTCAAAAAAATCGTTTGTAAGTCAGATAAACAGAAGTGTTTAGCGGCACTGCACGAAAACCATCATTTTATCAAGTATAGAGGAGAGAAATTGTGGAACTCACTTCCTGAGAATATTTAAAAACTCCCTAGTAAAGCCAGTTTTAAAAGTGGGATTGCAGGTATGCCAGATCTGTACTAAGATTAGCAAGTCTGAAGTAGGCAAAGTAGTTTATTCATCACTCATTATACTCATTACCTTTTCACTCTTTGTACCAATGTTAATTATCATGGGATGTCAATTTGCGAAATGCACTATCAAGCCTACATTTAGTTGGTGAAGACTTTATCTCAATCTTCCAGATTATCCTCACAGTATTGTACTTCCGCTCTGTGCTCTAAGAGGATCCCTTTTCTACTCACTCTGTGTATACTATTAACCACTCATCAAATTCAAATGTAATGTTTATGGTTAACTACCCATACTTATTGGTAATTTTCCTTGTAACCTTTTTGTGTGACTTGGACAACCGTCTTGAAACTCTGCGTATTTGCCCGGATTTGTAATCTTATAATGGAAGACCACCTCCTTCTAGGTGAATTATATGTGAATAAAAAAAAATATATATATATATATTTGAAACATGTGTTGATATATTGTCCATTCTTGTTATTAATCGATTAGTTGGGTACTAAATACGAATGACGGTAATCTCCTTGTATAGTAGTTGACGACGTAATATACTTGCTGTCGCTCGGATATTACTCCGAATTATTGTGTATACATACACAATATTGACTGGTTTCAGATACAAGCGGCCGTATGCTCCGAGAAGTTGACGCGTAGTAATATCTGAGCGTATGCGAGGATATTGCATAGAGTCAACTCCGAGGAGCATACAAACGCTTTTATCTGAAACCAGTCTATATTGTATTTATTACCCACCTTTTCTGCATAAGTGACATGTCGATATCAGTTCATTTTATATAGTTATGCACTATTTTTCCATACGCACTATTTTTCCGCATGCGCCACCCGGAGCATACAACATATCTGTATGCGCCGGGTATGTCAATACACGCTGCCTATGTGTTTTCTATGGACACTTTGTATTAGGTAGATAATAAATATATATACCTGTGGCCATATGTCCTACGTATACCGCCCGCTCCGAACCATGTGATATTTATAGCCGTACGTCACAGTGTGACGTATGGGGTACATCCAGTCGTACACAAAATCAGTCATTATTGTGTATCTATCCTGGTTTTTATCGGGATATTGGTTAGGTGTTATGTTGGGTTTGGGTCAGTGTAGTTGTTCACCTGACTCTATAGATAGTCCCCTGCATCTGCCGAAGTCTCCAAGGCGTGATAATCCATCGCGCATGCGCAGAACGCCCCCTAGCGGCGTCACCGGGTAATCCTGTTGACGGTGGTGCCATCTGCCGGCACGCATGCGCGGCTGTGACGTATTGCCCTTAGAATTGTAACTCCGAGTCTTTATGATCACAAAGCCCGCTAGTCGACGAGGTGTGCTCCGAGGTGCGGTAGTAAATCCCGCCAATATCCTCCCCTCGCCCGCCCATTACTCCGCCCCCACCACGCCGCCCGCCACACGCCGCCCGCAACACGCCGCCCGCAACACGCCGCCCGCCACACGCCGCCCCCACCACGCCGCCCGCCACACGCCGCCCGCCACACGCCGCCCCCACCACGCCGCCCGCAACACGCCGCCCGCCACACGCCGCCCCCACCACGCCGCCCGCAACACGCCGCCCGCCACACGCCGCCCCCACCACGCCGCCCGCAACACGCCGCCCGCAACACGCCGCCCCCACCACGCCGCCCGCCACACGCCGCCCGCAACACGCCGCCCCCACCACGCCGCCCGCCACACGCCGCCCGCCACACGCCGACCCCACCACGCCGCCCGCCACATGCCGCCCCCACCACGCCGCCCGCCACACGCCGCCCGCCACACGCCGCCCCCACCACGCCGCCCGCAACACGCCGCCCGCCACACGCCGCCCCCACCACGCCGCCCGCAACACGCCGCCCGCCACACGCCGCCCCCACCACGCCGCCCGCCACACGCCGCCCGCAACACGCCGCCCCCACCACGCCGCCCGCAACACGCCGCCCGCCACACGCCGCCCCCACCACGCCGCCCCCACCACGCCGCCCGCCACACGCCGCCCCCACCACGCCGCCCGCAACACGCCGCCCGCCACACGCCGCCCCCACCACGCCGCCCCCACCACGCCGCCCGCCACACGCCGCCCCCACCACGCCGCCCGCAACACGCCGCCCGCCACACGCCGCCCCCACCACGCCGCCCGCAACACGCCGCCCGCCACACGCCGCCCCCACCACGCCGCCCGCCACACGCCGCCCGCCACACGCCGCCCGCCACACGCCGCCCCCACCACGCCGCCCGCCACACGCCGCCCGCAACACGCCGCCCCCACCACGCCGCCCGCAACACGCCGCCCGCAACACGCCGCTGCGCCGCTCGTAAACCTCGTCTCAGCCCCTCGTGGGGCGGTGTTGGCGGCAAACTCGTTTTATCATCGCATATTGTCACCTCCAGCATCTTCTACTAGTCACTGTAACGCCCGCCGCCAGCCGCCCGCCGCCCGCCGCCCGCCGCCCGCCGCCCGCCGCCCGCCGCCCGCCGCCCGCCGCCCGCCGCCCGCCGCCCAGCTACACCACAATGCTACTCACCCTCCCTCCACCTACTTCCCCCACATCACACTGCCACAAGCCCCCAGCCCCTAGACCACACTACCACAAGCCCCAGGGCCCTATATCACACTGCCACAAGCCCCCAGCTCCTACACCACACAACCACCAACCCCTAACCCTTACACCTACACCACACTGCCACCCATCCTCCCCACCTACACCACACTGCCACCCATCCTCCCCACCTACACCACACTGCCACCCATCCTCCCCACCTACACCACACTGCCACCCATCCTCCCCACCTACACCACACTGCCACCAACCCTCCCCGACCTACACCACACTGCCACCAACCCTCCCCCACCTACACCACACTGCCACCAACCCTCCCCCACCTACACCACACTGCCACCAACCCTCCCCCACCTACACCACACTGCCACCAACCCTCCCCTACCTACACCACACTGCCACCAACCCTCCCCCACCTACACCACACTGCCACCAACCACCCTCCCCCACCTACACCACACTGCCACCCTCCCTCTCCCACCTACTCCCCCTACACCACACTGCCACCAACCCCCAGCCCCTACACCTACACCACACTGCCACCAACCCTCCCCCACCTACTCCCCCTACACCACACTGCCACCAACCACCAGCCCCTACACCTACACCACACTGCCACCAACCCTCCCCCACCTACTCCCCCTACACCACACTGCCACCAACCACCAGCCCCTACACCTACACCACACTGCCACCAACCCTCCCCCACCTACTCCCCCTACACCACACTGCCACCAACCACCAGCCCCTACACCTACACCACACTGCCACCAACCCTCCCCCACCTACACCACACTGCCACCAACCACCAGCCCCTACACCTACACCACACTGCCACCAACCCTCTCCCACCTACACCACACTGCCACCAGCCCCCAGTCCCTACAACTACACCACACTGCCCCCCACCCTCCCCCACCTACACCACACTGCCAGCCTCCCTCCCCCACCTACACCACACTGCCACCAGCCCCCAGTCCCTACAACTACACCACGCTGCCCCCCACCCTCCCCCACCTACACCACACTGCCAGCCTCCCTCCCCCACCTACACCACACTGCCACCAGCCCCCAGTCCCTACAACTACACCACACTGCCCCCCACCCTCCCCCACCTACACCACACTGCCAGCCTCCCTCCCCCACCTACACCACACTGCCACCAGCCCCCAGTCCCTACAACTACACCACACTGCCACCAGCCCCCAGTCCCTACACCTACACCACACTGCCACCAACCCCCAGCCCCTCCTCCTCCCCCTACACCATGCCGACACGCCCACCCACCTCCTCTCCCTACACCACACAGACACATTGTATTATTGGAATAGCCATTCCTCCCCCTAACACTCCGTACACCTTCATCATCATTCCCTGCTATAGCCACCACTCCCCTGTCAGTAGTTCAGGAATATTAAAGCCGTTTACAGACTATCACGCACACATACAAACACACACACACATCCACCGAACCCCCACCTGCCAAATGATCCCTCTATACACCTCCCACAACACCAATCTGGTCTATCATTGCCTGACATTACTTAATCATCAATTCGCTGTCAGTCGTATTGAAACATTGAAGCCGGTTCCATACGACTATAACATACACATACACACAACACATACTTCCCGCTCACCCCGCCCCCAAACCCCCACCTCAACCAACTGATCTCTCTATACACACAAAAAACACACACTCAACATACAACCGCCCACCCAACGCCCTGCCCCCCAGCCCAAATGATCTGTCTATACACCTCCCACAACGCCAATCTGTTCTGTCATTATCTGCAGTTACTTAACCATAAACAGAACCATTCTCAATACATCTCTCACAAGACCAATCTGTTCTGCCATTCCCCGTCATTACTTAGTCATCACTCCCTTGTCAGTAATTCTGGAATATAGACAACCGTTTATAGACGACTATAACAGACAACACACACCCGCCCGCCCGCCTACCCTCCCGTCCGCCCTCCCACCCACCCACCTACCCACCTATCTATCCTACCGCCCGCCTGCCTACCCACCCATCCATCCTCCAGCCCGCCCGCTTACCCGTCCGCCCTCCCGTCCGCCCGCCTACCCACCCGTCCATCCTCCCGTCCGCCCTCCCTCCCGTCCGCCCGCCCGCCCACCTACCCATCTGTCCATTCTCCTGCCCGCCTGCCCACCTGTCAATCCTCCTGCCTGCCCGCCTACCCACCTGTCCATCCTCTCGTGCGCCCGCCTAAACAACCCACCCGCCTACACACCCGTCCATCTGCCCGTCCGCCCACCCTCCCGTCTGCCCTACCACCCGCCCGCCTACCCTACCGTCCATCCTCCTGTCCACCCATCCTCCGGTCCGCCCTACCGCCTGCCCATCCGCCCTCCCGTCAACCCGCCTACCCATCTAATCGCCTGCCCGCCTTCCCATCCGGCTGCCTGCCCATCTAACCCCACCCCTACCCACCAATCCATCCACCCGTCCACCCACCCTCCCGTCCGCCCTACCGCCCGCCCGCCTACCCTACCGTCCATCCTCCTGTCCACCCATCCTCCCGTCCGCCCTACCGCCCGCCCGCCTACCCACCCGTCCATCCTCCTGTCCACCCATCCTCACGCCCGCCTTACCGCCTGCCCACCCATCCTCCTGTCTAGCCCCCTGCCCATTTAACCGCCTGCCCTCCCGTCTGGTCCCCTGCCCATCTAACCCCACCCCTACCCACCCGTCCATCCTCCTGTCTGACCACCCTCCTGTCCGCCCTACCGCCTGCCCACCTACCCACCTGTCCATCCTCCTGTCCGCCCACCCTCCTGTCCGCCCTACCGCCTGCCCACCTACCCACCCGTCCGCCCTCCCGTCCGCCCGCCTACCCACCCGTCCATCCGCCCGTCCGCCCTACCGCCTGCCCACTTACCCACCTGTCCATCCTCCTGTCCGCCCACCCTCCTGTCCGCCCTACCGCCTGCCCACCTACCTACCTGTCCGCCCTCCCGCCCGCCCGCCTACCCACCCGTCCATCTGCCCGTCCGCCCTACCGCCTGCCTGCCTACCCACCCTGTCCGCCCACCCTCCCGTCCGCCCTACCGCCTGCCCACCTACCCACCCATCCTTCCTACCGCCTGCCTGCCTACCCACCCGTCCATCCTCCCGCCTGTCTGCCTACCCACCCATCCATCCGCCTAACCCCCCGCCTACCCACCCGTACATCCTCCCACCTGCCCACCCTCCCATCCGCCCTACTGCCCGCCCACCTACCCACCCGTCCATCTGCCCGTCTGCCCACCCTCCTGTCCATCCTCCCGCCAGCCTGCCTACCCACCCATCCATCCTCCTGCCCGCCCTGCCGCCCACCCGCCCACCCGCCTACCCACCTGTCCATCCTACAACCCTCCCGCCTACCACCCCGTCCATCCGCCCGTGAACCCGCCCATCTAAGCCCCACCCGACTAACCCCCTGCCTACCCACCCGTCCATCCTCCCACCCGCCCTACCACCTACCCACCCGTCCATCCTCCTGCCTGCCCGTCTACCCTACACCGTCCGGCACGTATTTCTTATCACTCACGGTGTTAGCGCTGTACGGTGTCGGGGTGTAGGAGTGTAGTGGGGAGTGGGGTGTAAATTAAATCACAGCGCGCGAGGCGGGGTTCTTACTGCTGTCCGGGTAGCGAGCTAGACTTGCTCAAGTCTTGGATTATGGACATTATTAAGAAGAAAACTACCTAGCAATATTTCGGGGCCGTTGAATAGTCTAGGATCTTTCACATAGATACTTGTGTACAAGGGTTATCGTTTGATGATATTTAAGTTTGTTTGCTAAGCCAGTATTAGACATCCATATGGTTGTCCATAAATGTTGAATAATGTTGACCCACATCGTCCCTGGGTTTCTATGGCATATAGGAAAAGGTTCTTCATGTAGGACCCTAGATTATTCAAGCCAGTATCCCAGTGAGGAGGGGTGAGGTAGGTGGAGGGGTAGCCATAGGACCCAGGGACTGAGTCCTGGTAAGGAGGGGTGGGGTAGGTGGAGGGGTAGCTATAGGATACAGGAACTGAGTCCTGGTGAGGAGGGGTTGGGTAGGTGGAGGGGTAGCCATAGGATAGAGGGACTGAGTCCTGGTGAGTAGCGGTGAGGTAGGTGGCGGGGTAGCTATAGGATACAGGGACTGAGTCCTGGTGAGGAGGAGTGAGGTAGGTGGAGGGGTAGCCATAGGATACAGGGACTGAGTCCTGGTGAGGAAGGGTGAGGTAGGTGGAGGGGTAGCCATAGGATAGAGGGACTGAGTCCTGGTGAGTAGCGGTGAGGTAGGTGGAGGGGTAGCCATAGGATAGAGGGACTGAGTCCTGGTGAGTAGCGGTGAGGTAGGTGGAGGGGTAGCCATAGGATAGAGGGACTGAGTCCTGGTGAGTAGCGGTGAGGTAGGTGGAGGGGTAGCCATAGGATAGAGGGACTGAGTCCTGGTGAGTAGCGGTGAGGTAGGTGGAGGGGTAGCCATAGGATAGAGGGACTGAGTCCTGGTGAGTAGCGGTGAGGTAGGTGGAGGGGTAGCCATAGGATACAGGGACCGAGTCCTGGGGAGGAGGGGTGAGGTAGGTGGAGGGGTAGCCGTAGGGCGCAGGTACTGGGTCCTGGTGAGGAGGGGTGAGGTAGGTGGAGGGGTAGCCGTTGGGCGCAGGGACTGGGTCCTAGGAGCTGTTTCAGTAGTTTCGTGACACGTCTAGATGGTGTCTGTGATACCATACGGACAGGTCACAAGATTGCAATCGATGACACACGGAAGTTCACTTCCCGTAGGAATTAAGGATGACACTTTAACACGAGTAGGGGATACATATATAACCTATAATCATTCCAAATATGAAGAAGATTGGCCGCTCCGACCCTCTGATATTTGTTAGTCTTTTTCAGCTGTTGCTTGCACTGATGTTGATGTCTGTCTAGGCCTAATGTCATGAAACTAGTGAAACAGGTCCCTGGTGAGGAGGGGTGAGGTAGGTGGAGGGGTAGCCATAGGATGCAGGGACTGGAGCCAGTCTACTAGCTAGTGGCAGATGGTGCGGACATTTCAATGGCATACGGGCGGCCGTACGGGCAGCCGTAGGGCCGGCGAGGGGCCGTGAGTGGGCCGCTGAGGCTCTAACGGGCGGCCCCATTGGTCGTTACCCAGAATGCACCACGGGGGACCAGGAGGGGGCGATAAGCATCCGGATTGACGGCCCTCCCGATAGGCGGCGCTCCGATCGCTGTCAATCTGCCTATTAATCTTAACCACAGGCCTGTTGAATAAACTACAAATGACAAAAAAGTATCTTAGAATTGTCTTTGGGGGCCATAGTGTTGTATGAAATAATGTGTTCTAAGCATGAGATGTTTGACGATAAGAGTAACCTAAAGGTCTTATAAGGTGTTGTATATACTAATGTTCATTTATAGAATATCTATTGTTTTGTCATATAACACTGAATGAAAAAAATCGTTCAGGATGTCGTTTATCGTTGGAGTTATCGTATCGTATCATCTAGTACCAGCACCAGAAACGAACAAACTTTATTTAACAGTCCCCTGGCATTTACACGTCCCTAGGCTCAACCTTATGTACTCATTCTCAACAGGCTTGCGAGTACCGCAACTCATACACAATGGGTGATAAACAAATGAATATTTCCAGGCTAAGACAAAATCAGAAACATATTCGTGCTTGGCCTGTGTCCCCGTTCACCATCTCGTTTGGAGACCTTTCAGGGAGGTTGGGGGTATTTCAGGGACATTCCTGCACGTTTTGAGGACACCTTGGGATATCTAACAAGTGGATCAAACTTCAGTTAGTGATCCTCTCTGGTGAACTGAAGACGGACAGTTTGCATAGAGCGGGCTGAGCGAGCTGAGACGTAAATGTCAAGGGCATTACAGGAAGGAGGAACGAGGAAGAAACTGCTCGCTGTGAAGGTCAAGCTTAAGTCGCACGGCGCTCGCTGTACGAGTCGTTCACTGTGTGTTCGCGGTACGAGTCGTTCGCAGTGTGCTCGCTGTACGAGTCGTTCACTGTGTGCTCGCTGTCTGAGTCGTTCTCTCTGTGCTCGCTGTCTGAGTCGTTCACTGTGTGCTCGCTCTCTGAGTCGTTCACTGTGTGCTCGCTGTCTGAGTCGTTCTCTCTGTGCTCGCTGTACGAGTCGTTCACTGTGTGCTCGCTGTACGAGTCGGTCACACTGTGCTCGCTGTATGAATCGTTCACTGTATGCTCCCTGTACGAGTTGTTCACACTGTGCTCGCTGTCTGAGTCGTTCACTGTGTGCTCGCTGTCTGAGGCGTTCTCTCTGTGAGCTCGCTGTCTAAATCGTCCTCTCTGTTCTCGCTGTCTGAGTCGTTCACTGTGTGCTCGCTGTACGAGTCGTTCTCTGTGCGCTCGCTGTCTGATTTGTTCACTCTGTGCTCGCTCTCTGAATCATTCTCTCTGTTCTCGCTGTATGAGTCGTTCACTGTGTGTTCGCTGTACAAGTCGTTCACTGTGTGCTCGCTGTCTGAGTCGTTCAGTGTGTGCTCGCTGTATGAGTCGTTCACTGTGTGTTCGCTGTACAAGTCGTTCACTGTGTGCTCGCTGTATGAGTCATTCACTGTGTGCTTGCTGTGTGAGTCGTTTATACTGTGCTCACTGTCTAAGACGTTCACACTGTTCTCGCTGTACAAGTCGTTCATACTGTTCTCGCTGTCTGAGTCTCAGTCCTTCAGACTTCACTCGTTGTTTGAGTCGTTCAGGTTCTGCTCGCTGTCTCAGTCGTTCACACTGTGCTCGCTCTCTGAGTCGTTCACTGTGCGCTCGCTGTCTGAGTCATTCACTGTGTGCTCGCTGTCTGAGGCGTTCTCTCTATTCTCGCTGTCTGAGTCGTTCATTGTGTGCTCGCTGTACGAGTCGTTCACACTGTGCCCACTGTCTTAGTCGTTCTTGTTCTGCTCGTTGTTTGAGTCGTTCACACTGTTCTCTCTGTTTGAGTCGCTCACACTGTGCTCGCTATCTCAGTCCTTCACACTTTACTCGTTGTTTGAGTCATTCACTCTGTGCTTGCTGTATGAGTTGTTCACACTATTCTCGCTGTCTGATTCGTTCACACTGTGCTCGCTGTATTAGTCATTCACTGTTTTCTCTGTATGAATCGTTCACACTGTGCCAACTGCCTTAGTCGTTCTTGTTCTGCTCGTTGTTTACTCATTCACACTGTTCTCTCTGTTTGAGTCGTTCACTCCATTCTCGCTGTCGGAGTCGTTCACAAAAAGCACTCTCGACCATTTCCTTGTGGACGATGGCAGAACTAGCAATAAATCTGTGATTGAGGGTAAACGAGGCATTGTACTTACCCCTATTGTTAACACGTCCACGCTAGCAATAAATCTGTGCCCTATGAGAGGTACAACTTAAGTGGTTATCTCAATTTACCTTGAAATCTATGGAGTAAACCAAATTCATGAACATCAATATTTAGCACACATATATACGAGAATAACATTATCTTGAAATTTTGAATCTTCAATGAAGAGTTAAGAGAAATACGTCTAATTTCTTATTAGATAAGAGATAAAGCTATGGATTACTCTTACCGAAAACCAAATAATCTAAAAGATAGTACACGGGGGCAAGAAAAACACAACTGTGAAACGTTGCAATGTGCTATATGTACTTTCGAATGTAACAAACTTTAAAGGAAATTGTGGACGGAAAACTATGTACACCTTACAAGGAAACAAAAACTGCTGCTACCCCCCCCCCCCCCCCCCCCCACAAAAAAAAAAAGGTGAGGAAACGAAGAAAAAAAGTAGGTGCCTCTTCCTGTACACAACTGAGCGATATTCTGTGCTACACCATCCACAAAGACCCTGCCTCAATACGCTCAATCTAAAACCTGGAGAAGCAATATGCAGCAAGACCTCCCTGTGGACGTTAAAGAAGCGGCGATTCACGTTTAATATCCTACGGTTATCAGGAGTTTCAGTTATTAGACATTAACAAACACAATCCCCGCACAGCTTATTGGGCGGCTAACCGGAAGTCGCCCACCTGGCGGTCATTTCTTGGTCATGGCTGTATAGGACGGGAAGCGTCTTTATTGCTTTCGGTATTTTACAATCGTTCTTCCAGGCAATGTAACATGTATGAAAAGTATACACTTTGACTATACAACCCTTCAATATAACATAAGGGTCAGATTCTTTATACAATAAGGGGCTACAATATTTCCAATACGATTTAATCTGCTAATTTTCTTAAAACTTCCTTTTTAAAGGCATTTTTAGAATCAGTAATTTGTGTTTCTTTTGTGAGCGAATTCCATAATACCATCATATATACGCAGGATTTCCTGAATTCTTATTTTAGGTCTTGGTAAATAAATCTTGACTGTATCTGACGCCTTGTGCGGGGTCTGACTTCCTCTTTTTCTCATTCTTAAGGGTCAGTGAAAAAGGCAAATTTCTCATAATAGATGGGAAAGGCAAATTCCTCAAACCAGATGCCAAACAGCTATCAGCATAAATAGGACCTGTTTCCATTGGCCGACGAAAGCGATGTAGATTTGTTTATGTTCTTCTAATAGCCTATTTCCATTGGCCACCACCGATATACAGTCAGGAACCACCGACGGACCTTTAGGACTGCTGACGCTAAATGGAAAGAGGCTATTAGGAGAACACAGAAGATCTACACCGTTTTTGTTGGCCAATGGTAAAAGGCTTCATCTTTGTGGTACATACATCAAACCGTGACAAACATACCTCAAATACACAGCAAACTACTCGGAATTGCCCCAAACCTCCCAAAGCTCTTTCACTGAGCAGCCCCTTGAGAAAAAGACAAGCTACGCGGAACACCTGCCGTTACCTTATCATGGTGCATGTGCTGCTGCCGCTATGTTTTCATTGTGTGTATGATGCCGCTGTTATGTTTTCATGGCGTGTCAGATGCTGCCATTATGTTTTCATGGTGCGTGTGATGCTGCCGTTTTGTGTTCATGGTACGTGTGATGCTGCCATTACGTTTTCACGGTGCGTCTGGTGCCACCGTTATGTTTTCATTGTGTGTATGATGCCGCTGTTATGTTTTCATGGCGTGTCAGATGCTGCCATTATGTTTTCATGGTGCGTGTGATGCTGCCGTTTTGTGTTCATGGTACGTGTGATGCTGCCATTACGTTTTCACGGTGCGTCTGGTGCCACCGTTATGTTTTCATTGTGTGTATGATGCTGCTGTTATGTTTTCAGGGCGCATCTTATCCTGCCATTATGTTTTCATGGTGCGTGTGATGCTGCCGTTATGTTTTCATGATACGCGTGATGATGCAGTTAAGTTTTTATGGTGCGTGTAATGCTGCCATTATATTTTCATGGTACGTATGATGTTGCCATTATATTTTCATGGTGCATATAATGCTGCTGTTATGTTTTCATTGGTCGTCTGATGCTGCTGTTATGTTTTCATGGTGTGTGTGATTCTGTTTTGTTTTCAAGGAATGTGTGATGCCGCTGTTATGTTCTCATTTTGTGTGTGATGCTGCTGCTAAGTATTCATGGCGTTTATGATGTTGCCGTTAATTTTTCATGGTGCGTATACATGATACTGCCGTTATGTCTTCATGGTGCATATGATGCCGCCATTATGTTTTCATGGTGTGTATGATGCCGGCATTATGTTTTCATAGTGCATATGATGCTGCCATTATGTTTTCATGCTGCATGTGATGCTGCCATTATGTTTTCACAGTGCGTATGAAGCTGCCATTATGTTTTCATAGTGCATGTGATGCTGCCGTTATGTTTTCATACTGCGTATGATGCTGCCTTTATGTTTTCATTGTGCAGGTTATGCTGCCGTCATGTTTTCACGGTGTGTCTGATGCTACTGTTATATTTTTATGGCTTGTGTGATGCCGCCATTATGTTTTCATTGCGTGTATGATGCTGCTGTTATGTTATCATGCTGTGTAAGATGCGGCCGTTATGTTCTCATGTTGTGTATGATGCCGCCGTTATGTTTTCATGGTACATGCGCCTCTGCTCGCTCTCTCCGCTTCACTGGTCTGTGAGGGACATCCAGGACATGCGCCGTAATTATCGTCCGCTCCGTGTCTTACAATCTGATTACACATACACCCCGCCCGCCCCACGTTCCCACCAGACGGCGCTACGGCCTTCTCCCGGTTACGTCTCGCGCCCTGTGATCATCACGTGACCATGAACGTGGTTACGCGAGAAGAGGCGAGAAGTGGCCTCCAGCGTTCGCCTCAAGGTGGCGCCCCACTTCCGGTTCCGGCGATGACGTCATCCCGGTCAGCCGAACGCCGGCGTCCGGGATAGAGGGCGCTGTCAACAGTGTTGCACCGGAAGTTCAAATAGACGCCGCCATTTTGTTTCGGTGATTTGGTTGAGCGTGCGCCGCAGAGTCTTGTTGTGTGTGACAACTTCCTCTACCGTAATGCAGGAAGTGGTGGTGTTTTGTAAGCACACAAAGGGCTGGTTTAATCGACGGTTATTTCGCGGGATTACGATAAGATTATCGAGCGGAGGTAATCCTTCAGGCTGCTTCACCATGCTCAGCAAAAATGCTCCGTCTGAGGAGTTCTAGGCTGGAGACGGGATTAACAGATATATATGATTGCCTTACCATGACAAATCACAGGAAGGGAGATTTATCACACCCCTGGTATTCTTGTCCCATAGGCCTAATATTGGGAACTCGTTTTCCATGCCCCTCAGAGACTGAAGTCCATTCTCCATGGTCTATATCCTGTGTGCTGTCCATTCTTTTAATGTGTATAGGGGAGAGATAAATACAGAAAGCAACTCGTTTGGGTAAAAGTCATTGTTATTCTCTAACTCATTTAAATGCTACATGATATTCACTCGGCTGTCACCTCGTTCATATCACTCTGCTCATGCCGATGCCGCAGGCTAGAGGGCTGTATTTTTTCATCAAATGACCGAGAACGGACACCGCACGGGCTCAGTCACTACGTTTTCTTATTACTATACACCTTCTACTCGTTGAAAAATATGCTTTATTAACTTTTCTGCACCTCAAAAAGCCACTGCTATTCACTACGGCCCGCTGCCACAGCGGGCGCGAACATTATTTATACTACACCCCCAGCAGCGGGCAGTATTTCATACATGTTCGGCCATAGGTGTATAGTAATAAGTAGTATGTAGAAAGAATCCTGGCTGCTCATTGGTCAATCGCATTCACTGCACCATAATCGTGCACCATAATCGTCAATTTACCGGGCTGATCGTTGAGTATTTTTTTCTAATGTTATTCCTATGGCTAAACTTGTACCAGGAATGAGATAATGAAAAGTATAGAAATAGGAGTGAATAGTTAGTATCATTGTATACCGATCCGCAAAGGTTCCACATTTACTGGCAAGGATGATTTCCAGGTTTATGATAATATGGAGATATAGTGAGTATGGCTGAATTTCATCTGTTTTTATTTTCTATACAAAAACAACACGGAACAGATTCCATTAAGCCTCCCTATCTATGTCTCCCTGTAGTATGCGGGACAGTGAGTAAGTAGTATATAGAAAGGGGAGTTAGTGTCAGGTGCTCAATGGTACGGCCCGTTTCCATTGGCCGATTTCCCGTCACCGATCTACAGTCAGGAACCACCGACGGACTTTTGGTACTGCTGACCCAAAATCGGTCAATGGAAACAAACAAGGTCGTGAAATGTCCCACAACTTTTTCTGCTTAGATTATGCAATGTGGCACCACCCACCACTGAGTGAAAGCTACGTCACTGAGTGAAATCTACTACCAACCCGCGATCTTTTTCTTTTTTTTATAAATCTTTATTCATTCTGTACAGGAACAGTTCTTCCATAAATGTGAGAATATCGCAACCAGGGCTAGTGACATTGTTATAGTTAAACAAACAAAAGGATAGGGTAAGTATGTACATACGAGGGAGATGGGCAATGGTGAGAGTATACTAGTCATAATGGAGTAGTTGTAGCCAATATGATGATGACAAGGTGAGGAAAATGCGTATCTGTACATATATCTTATATCATATATTCACAGATAGGCGTAAGCCAGAAAATTACTCGCTTTTAGATGGTTGTGCTGGATTGGGTTGGGTAGGGTAGGGTAGGGTAGGCCTGGGCCGACATTTTCTATACCGACGCACAGTCAGTGGCACCACCGACAGACTATCTGTGTAACTCCAAGCAATCTTCGTTGGCCAATGAAAACGGGCCTTATAAACGTCTGCTTTGAAGTGGTCTCCACAACACTTCCCTAGACACCTCCTAGCTGTCCATACAGACCTACACTCCACATCTCCCCTACACACACTCTGACAGGTCATACTACACCACCCACCACCTTGTCAGCGGGTTTACGCTGTGCTACGAGGGCTGGGTCTTCTTTGTAAACCACCTCCTTCTCCACCTCCTCCACCACACAAAGAATGCTCCGGGTGTTTCATTATCACTGAGAGAAGTCTCTTTAAGCTGCCTGTCGTATCTATACACACACCTCCTGAGGCCTTTTATTCCTGCACACAATGTGGATTATCCATGTTTTATTTTCTTGTTAAACCTCTGGGGGTGTATAATATTACACGTGTTATGTCTTGTGGGGGTGGTTTTGTGATTCTGGGGGGCACACTGATTGTATGACACCACCCCAAGGTGTGTAATCAGATACGTATCTCCCTAGGGAGATACCACCCTGGTATCATCCTGATATCACCTTCCCTTCTCTATCCGCTGAATATCCGCCCGCTCAGAGCCATCACTGGGAACATGTATAAGTAATTCAGTGCAGGGCGCAGGGTGGGCGCCGTGCTTGCGTGGCTGGTTCGGGGCCACAGACGTGCACCCCGTCAGTAATGTAAGCCGGGGTATGGCAGGTGCATATTACCCTCCACGGGGGTCAGACTGGCGCCCCGCCCGCCGCCAGGGGGAGGGAGGGGGCAGGGTAGTTCCGGTCTCTATCTGCTCCTAGTTTGAGCCAAGTCTAGTGCCCTCAGCAAGTCGTAGTACTGGACGAACCTAGACATGAGTAGCATATACTGGCGTTCATAGTTAATTTACTTACAGGCCAAACTTTCTAAGTCTCAAGTACTATACATCCGAGAGAGTTACTTTCTTGATGAAGTAAATTTAGATATTATAAAAGATAATACAGCGCAACCACTTTGGTATCAAATTAATGTAGGCATTTATTTCAGATTGTAGAACCGACGTTTCGACCATTACATGGTCTTTATCAAGAGTAATCTGTCACAAATATTTATACTGAGGTACTCACTGAGTCATTAAATCTACTCATTTTGAGGTTAAGTCCTAAATGAGTCGTTAAATACGGTTAGAGTGTTGTAGATGTTCTGTAGATAAGATTTCCATCATGGTGTAGGTGGTGATAGTTGTATAATGTGGTGTTGTAGTGTAGTCCACAGGGACAATCTTGTTTAAACCATGCAGGGCGAAAATGCCTGCAGGCATTATGTACACGGGGGGCGAAAATGCCTACAGGCATTATGTACACAGAATGAGAATGCCTATATGCATTCGTGATATATTCAGGCAGTTTCCAATAAATACAACACAAATTTAAAGAGTTCATGTGAAATAAGGAAAGATATATGTGGAAATCAATACATATTGGAAACTGTTTCAAAAGAATTTCTCTATGGCAATAAAGAGTTTCTATAGGTCACATGACATGTGAAACGTTCCTGAATGCCTCAATGCATTCTCGCCCCCAGAGATATACATAGCTGGGGCATCCCGGCCCCTGTAGCTACTGTACCCACCAACCTGCTCGCCTGGAAAGGGTTAATAGTCTTGTTGCCATCTAACCTTCTTGGAGAGTAGTAAGTGGTGCTCAGTCGGTGTCTGTTGAACAGACTGTTGGTTTCAATATTGTTGGTATTGTAGTATTGTGAGTGTCGATTGTAGATGACTATGTTGCTGAGTGTTGTACTGAGGTACTCTGTGAGTCGTTAGAGTTACTCATTTACTCATTGAAGGTTAAGTACTGATTGAGTCGTGATTGAGTAAATTTAGATATATTGAACCAAGTTCCTGATGATACTTATTAGGCTTCCTTGCTAGGAGATATTATTATTGGGAGACAGAGTTAGTATGTGGGAACGAAGTATGTTTGAGGTATTCTGGCGTTGAAGTATGTGTTGATAATAAGGAACGAGGGACATAAAATGGCGTGCAAATGATATTATCATATACCTAGTATTGCCTCTGTACGCAATGGATATACGGTTTACACTAAGGAGCAGCCTGGTCCTATTGAATAATCTAGGCTCATACATGAAGATCCTTTTCTGAACCTTGTACAAGGGATATCGTTTAATGATATCTACGTTTGTTAACTAAGACTTTCCAAGTAGTCCATAAGGTGTGCTTGTGTCAGCAGTAGAGAATCATAAGTAACAACTTTTAAGCTGTTTAAGCAGTATATTATCCTATTATCTGCAAGGTCAAATACTTAGTAGAAACCAAACGAGAGTTGGCCTTGTCAATGTTTATGCCACGATGGGCAGGTTGTGTATTACTACACGAGGCGTTAGCCGAGTGTAGTGAGTAGCAGACCTGACCAGAGTGGCATGGACATTGACAAGTCTAACTCAAGTTCGGTTTGTATTTATCCTACCCCATCTCACCGATATACAGAGAAAACTTTGTAATTATCCATGTTAGTATCGTGTTGACACTAATTGGAGGATGGCCACATTTATCAATGCTGCCGGATCTACTTTCGTTATCTCGTCCCTGATTGGTCCGGGTTTTTTTTATTCACCTCGGTGCACAAATTACACTTTATTCAACGCTCTGTCAAATACAGTGAGTCAATGTTAAACCTATGGCGTTTTTTATTAGGGGTAGGATAAATAATCTTACTGATATCAGCGGGGATGTGTGCCCATGTCAATACAGAACACTAAATAGAAACTCTGAACACAATACGTACACAGTTTTTGCTGTACATCATCCTCCCACCAGTCATGGCTGTGTACCAGGTCGGGGTCAAACCGTCTGGCCCGACTCCCCGCGCACTAAACACAGGTCTGTGACCTCCTCACGGGTCATGTGTGTTTACGGCCGCTGCCAAGATGGCCGCCAATTACCCGGTCTGCTGTGAAAGGTTGTACTTTATCCTACCCCTAATAAAAAACACCATAGGCTTAACATGGGATTTGTTTATGTCATGGGTAGTGACATAAAGTGTTCTTTATGCCACTACTTTCTGATACTGAAAAAATATGGAAACGGGGTAGGATAAAATCTAGACGCCACTCGTTTGAGTTTGAGCTTATTTAGCGGCATGTCAATATTAGTTTGTTTTAGTCATGCACTATTTTTCCATACGCACTATTTTTCCGTATGCGCCACCGGAGCATACAACATATCCGTATGCGCCGGATATGTCCATATACACTTCCTATGTGTTTTCTATAGACACTTTGTATTAGCTGGATATATCTGTATACTCTGGGTATGTCCATATACACTCCCTATGTGTTTTCTATGGACACTTTGTATTAGGTGGGTAATAAAGAGCATGCAAGCACACTCTAAAAACTCCGAACACAATACGTACACAGTTTTCGCTGTACATCCTCCTCCCACCAGTCATGGCTGTGTACCAGGTCGGGGTCAAACCGTCTGGCCCGACTCCCCGCGCACTAAACACAGGTCTGTGACCTCCTCACGGGTCATGTGTGTTTACGGCCGCTGCCAAGATGGCCGCCAATTACCCGGTCTGCTGTGAAAGGTTGTACTTTATGCCGGGGACACACCAAGCGAGTCAAGGCGGCGATCTCTGGAATCGCCAATACAAAATAGCATATATGTGACATATTATTTCATGGGAACATATCCTGCCCATACTTTAGCATCTTGGAAGCAATAATCAGGTGAAATATGAAATAATATCTCATATATAGGCCATTTTGTGTTGGCGATTACAAAACTTGCTACGTTTCTCGCCTGGTGTGTCTTTATGGCTGCTTTCTGCCTGACAGTGCCACTTGACTATGCCGTCACTGCACGAACACCATCATTTTACTTATGAATGCGCCCGGCGTATATATAAGTAAGTATTTTGCGTATACAAGGTAAACCTATTTTCCGTGTGTAAACGCCTCATCTGTCGGCGTATATAAGCGTGGCGAGAGGTGGCGGGGGTGGGTGTGGGGGCGGAGGGAGGATTTCCCATTGAGGACACCTATACTTCTACCAACACAAACGAGTGGGAGGCGGCAGGGGGAGAGGATATTTCCTCTCATATACGCCGGGTGTGAAATACAGCCAAGACGCGTCCGTATATAAACTCTGGGCGTATATATATATGAAAACAAGTCAAAATTCAGCCAATGCATGCACTTCCGCGTATATATGAATAAACTGGTGGTTTTCGTGCAGTGCGTGTTCCTCTGTCAGATAGTCACCAACGTTGAATACCTTTTCCATAACGCTTGCGTAACAGGAACGAATCCGTCATTTATAAACTAACCCCCATTGCATATATTGATTAAAAAAAAACTTGTTTTTGAAAGAATTAAAGAAAGGTACATTTTCCAGTACATTCCCTGTGTAATTCAAGCAAAGGCTTATTGGCCTATTTTGCTTGTTTGGATAGAATGGCCTGAACGAAACGTGGAATTTACGGTAGGAAGGGTTAGGTTAAGGACAGACAGTGGTTAGACAAAGATTATAGACTATGGTCAAGGAGCTTGACAATAATGGGTGAAGTTGTGATTTGGAAGGAGGGTATGGGTGAGAGGGTAGGGTATGTCTATAAGAGGATGGGGATGGTTAAGAGGTTAGGGTATGCCCATAAGGGTGTTGGGTGAGGGGGAAGGTTAGGTCTTGCCTATATGAGTGTGGGGCAAGGGTAGTTAGGGGATATATAAGGGTGTGGGTATGGGGGGGGGGGGATTGAGTATGTCTATTTGGGCTTGGGGCTTTGGGTGAGAGGGTATTGACGTCTCTAAGGGTGGGGGAGAGGTGAGGTAAGGGCATACCTATAAGGGTGTGGGTTGAGGGGTGAGGTAAGGGCTATGGAATAAGGGGGTAGGCTGGGATACGCCTATAAGGGCATGGGAGATTTGGAGGTAAGGGTATGCCTTTGAGGGTGTGGGGTGAGGGGGTATTGGCGTATCTAAGGGGGATAGCTATGCACGGTATCATGACAACAGACTGACACAGGAGATCTCACGGTGTTTTGTCTCCGTGTCTCTTTATCTCCACTGACGGGCCCACCACCCCGCCCTGCCCTCCCGTCCTGCCGCCCACCCTCACCGCCCACCCGCCCGCCGCCCGCCCGTAACGCCCTGCCCTTCCTGCCCGCCCACCGCCCGCCGCCCGTTCTTTCCCCGCTGGCTCCCCGCCGCCCGCCGTCCGCCGTCTGCCGTCCGCCCTGCCCGCCTCCCGTCGCCCGCCGTCGTCCGCCCGCCGCCCACCATCTGCTGCCCTCCTCGCCCGTCCTTCTCCCGCCGCCCGCCCTCCTCCCTCCGCCCTCCACCCTCCGCCCTCCACCCTCCGCCCTCCACCAGCCCGCCCTGTCCGCCGGCCACCCGGCCTACCCACCTGCCGTACGCAATATACTGCCCGCCCGTCTCCCGCCGCCCGCCGCCGCTCGCTGCCCCCCGCCCGCCAACCTCCGCCCACCGTACAACGTACACCGCCCTGCCCGCCCTGCCTGCCCGTCCCCCGCCCGCCCTCAGCCGCCCGCCGCCCGGTACTGTGAGACCTCACCGTTATCTGCGGCGCTCACCCGTCAGCCGGCCGCCAGCCGCGCTTGTCCGCGGCTTATCTCCCCCCGAGCGGCGCATTGTGCGCTGAACCCGAAGGATCAGTGACGTCTATCCAGGGTCTAACCTCTGATCTGAGATACTCATAGGGTCTGACGTTCACCATGATCTGAGATACTCGTAGTGTCTGAACTCCGCTATGATTTGAGATACTCCTAGGACCTAACCTCCACTACGATCGGAGATACTCCTAGGTTCTAACCTCAACCATGATTTGAGATACTCCAAGGGTCTAACCTCTGCTATGATTTGAGATACTCCTACGGTCTAACCTCCACTACGATCTGAGATACTTCTAGGGTCTAACCTCCACTATGACCTGAGATACCAGCACCCCCAACCACCGCATCCTAACCTAACCATTGACCAGTTACTGATTAGGATGGACGACCACTCCCCAGACATGCTGAGATCTGAGGGTCTAACCTCCGCTGTGATCTGAGATACTCCAAGGGTCTGACCTCTGCCATGATTTGAGATACTCCTAGGTTCTCACCTCCACTATGATCTCAGATACGCCTAGTGTCTAACCTCCGCTATGATCTGAGATACTCCTAGGGTCTAACCTCCACTATGATCTAAGATACTCCTAGGGTCTAACCTCCACTATGATCTAAGATACTCCTAGGGTCTAACCTCAACCGTGATCTCAGATACTCCTAGGGTCTAACCTCCACCGTGAATTGAGATACTCCTAGGGTCTAACCTCTGATCTGAGATACTCCTACAGTCTAACCTCCACCATGATCTCAGATAATCCTCGGGTCTAACCTCCACTGTGATCTGAGATACCCACACCCGAAACACCGCATATTACTCTGACCAGTGACCAGTTTCTGACTAGGATTGGCAACCAGCCTTCGACCACTCCCTAGACATGCACAGACCTGGGACCTGCTTCACTGGTTTCGTGACATGTCTAGATGGCGTCTGTGACACCATACGGACAAATCACAAGATTGCAGTCGATGACACACGGAGTTTCACTCACTTGTCGTAGGAATTAAGCAATGAAAATTTAACATGAGTAGGGGATACATATAATCTATAATCGTTCCAAATATGAAGAAGATTGGCCACTTCGATCCTCAGATATTTGCTAGTCTTTTTCCGCTGTTGCTTGCACTGTTGGTGCCGCTGTTGATGTCTGTCTAGACCTAATGTCACAAGACTACTGAAACAGGTCCCTGAGGTCGGTAGCCAGTCTCTGAGAGTTCTCCAGACATACTGAGACCGGGATCGGTAGCCAGTCTCTGAGAGTTCCCCAGACATAAGGCCTGTTTCCATTGACCGATTTCCCGTTACCGATCTACAGTCAGGAACCACCGACGGACATTCCACACTGCTGACCCAAAATCGGACAATGGAAACGACCAAGCTCATGAAATGACCCACGACTTTTTCTGCTTAGATTACGCAATGTGGCACCACCCACCATTAAGTGAAAGCTTGGTCACTGAGTGAAATCTACTAGCCTTCTATATAGACGCACAGTCAGTGGCCCCACCGACAGACTTTCTAAGTAACTCATAAAATCTACACCCATTTTGTCTGCTATTGGAAATAGGCCTATACTGAGACCGGGCTCGGTAGCCATTGCTCGGCAGTGCTTCCATATCCTGAGACCTGGGATTTGTAATCATTCCATGAGTGTTTCCCCCGACATGCCAAGACCAGGGATCGGTAAAGAGAGCACTGGACTTGTAATCCTTGTAGGTCGTCTGACTTTGTGGGTTCCACTTGCAGCCAATTTCCTCCTTAACCCCAGCAGTGGTAGATGTACTGCTATATCATAGGCCAGTCCTCTTCATAACATGTCTATGTGGTGTTGAAAGTAGAAGAACTCTCACCTTATTAAATGTGTAGGAGTGAGATTTCTACCTAACTTCATCTCATAGATTCAGTCAAACCTATTTGAGAGTCTTGACATGCTGTTTTAGACTTAGGATCGGTAGCCAGTCCTCGAGAGTTTCTCAGACATACTGAAACTTAAGCACGAAATCCACTGAGGCGACCAAGCGAATGCGTCTGCGATCCGTGCGACTGTGCGAATCCCATGCGATAATATTCAATATATTAGATATTGTTGCAAGGCATTTGCATGTCCATGCGAACGTCTGCGAACGTCTGCGAAGCCAAATTCGCATGTAAAATCGCCTTAGCGGATCTGGCACTTTAGGATCGGTAGCCTGTCCCCAAGAGTTCCGCAGACATACAGAGACCTGGGAACTCTAAGATGTCTTGGCAAGATCAGTGACCAGTGACAGGTGACCAGTCTTTGAGTGCCATCGCAAGATCCAAAGCCATTGACAGGTCATAGAATGCCCATCAGTCATGACAAGGCCAGAGAAAAGTGGCCAATCTTTGAATGTTCGCTAGCCATGCTTACACGAAGGACCAGGAACCAGTCGTTGTGTGGTCACCAGCCATGGCGTGACCTAAAGTGGGATTCACACGTTTACATTAAGTGGGATTCACACGATGGGACAAAGGGATCTGAGACTGGTGTACTTCACACCTTTTCACAAGCCGTCGACTATATCCCGCTTGGTACAAAGTTACACAGATTGGGGTGTTCTACAGTCTCAGGTAAACATGGCGGATTCAATTCATGTGGGAAGACTTAACAGGTAAATAGTCTCACCCATACACCCCTACACAGGGTACACGAGGGAAACAGGGTGCACATTCGTGGACACTTCCCATGTGAATAGGTGGGGAGAACGTGTGAAATACATTTGTCTCACCACAATGCCCCTCTAAATATTAAACCTGTTTAAAATCAGAATCTCATGAGATTATATACCTAGTAAGGGGTGATTGTCACTGAGAATTGCAGGGAAAATAATTTGTCTCAGGGACATGAAACCCTACATTTCAGACGAAGAGAGTGTGTTCCAGTCCCGAATCTCACCAGAATTTGTCTCAGACAATCACCCTGTAAAGTACAGGAATCCTATCGTGTGAATCACACTTAAGACTAATGGACAGTCATTGAGAGTTCACCAATAATGATAATAACTAGTACTAATATCTATTTGATTCTTATAAAGACAGAAAGAGACAAAGGTAGAGAGATAAATAGTTTAAAGGAGAGAGAAAGAAGGAGAGAGGGACAGGGACAGAGACAGAGAGAAGGACAGAGACAAAGATGCACAGAGAGAGTGAAAGCGAGACATAGAAACAAGACATAGAGACAGAGAGCAGAGAAGAGAGAAACAGCAACAGGGAGAAGGAGAAACAGCGAGAATGAGAGAGAGATATAGAGTGAGGGATAGACAGAGAAACAGACGAAGAGAGGGAGTGAAAGAGACAGATAGAGGAAGAAAGGGAGAGTCAAACAGACAGAGACAGAGAGACAGAGACAGAGGCTGACAGAGGCAGAGAGAGATTCACACAGAGACACTCACAGAGACAGCCAGAGAGACTTAGAGAAAGAAAGAGACACATAGAGACAGCCAGAGAGGGAGAGAGAGGGAGAGTCAGAGAGCCAGGGATAGAGAGAGACAAAGGCTGATGGAGACAGCCAGAGGGGGGGGAGAGAGAGAGAGAGAGAGAATACAGTCGTGATGGTTCTTCCTCAAGTCTTCAGCCCTCACAAAGGGAGAGTCAGAGAGGCAGGGGGAGAGAGAATTCCCCTGTGGATTGTTAAAAGCATAGTGTAAGTCTGGTTACATCCAGAAAAGCCTGACCGCAAAGTATTTAGTCATACTATTTTCATCCTTCAACATTTCACCCATTTACAACTATTTTGTACTCGGACTCTGTATTCACTGGGGGATCTTCCAATATGAAAGAAGTAAATAACCTGTATAAGAATAAAGAGAGAGAGAGAGAGAGAGACAGAGAGAGAGAGAGACAGAGAGAGGGAGAGGTTGTCAGAGAGAGACAGACAGAGACACACAATGATAGCCACAGAGAGAACAGTGTTGGTGGTTCTGCCTCATCTCTTTAGCCCTCACAGAGGGATAGTCAGAGAGACAGGGCCAGAGAGAGAAATAGACAGAGGCTGCCAGAGACAGAGACACTCAGAGACAGCGAGAACAGAAGAGAGAGACACAGACTGAGAGGGAGAGAGACAGAGACAGAGTGATAGAGAGCAGTCCTGATGGTTTCTGCCTCACCTCTTTAACCCTCACAGAGGGAGAGTTAAAGAAACAGAGACTTGGAGAGAGACAGAGACTGACAGAAAGAGCCAGACAAAGAGGGAGATAATATCGTAAAACTGGATGAGTTTTAATCTTGGCCACAGTATACCACGACTGGAGTTTGGCATAGTGACTTCATGAGGCGAAGCAGAGTGAAGTCCGGAGTCAAAACTACATGAGTGGCATGCGGTGGGCAAGAGTAAAATGAATCAGCTTTTGATTTAATCCTACCCGGTCTCCTCGATTTTGGAATATTACATGATTACAATTCTGTAAGCCACTAGTGGCATATAAAACTCCGTATGCCAGTCAGCGTGGCATACGGAAACTCAATATTAAGCCTATGGGATTTTATATTAGGGTAGGATAGATACAGAGACAACAAGAGAGAGAGAGAGATATTCATACAGTCCTGATGGTTCTGCCTCACCTCTTTAGCCCTCACAAACACGCCCATAGATTATTCCCCACTCTCCAACCACCCACGTTGTGTCGCCAATTAGCAAGCCTTTGCATGTCTCTGCCACAAAACACTCAGAGTAAAAACCCGGAGGGGGGTCGTGTGGCACACTACAAGTACCCATCATCTGAGACCTGCCCGCTACACACCGACAAGAAAACGCCCCAATTAAGGCCCGGCTGCTGCCAACTTCTCGGGCCGCCCACCGCCACAGGCGGCATGGACCCCGGGGAGGGAGGCGGGCGGGATGCCCGGGGGTGACGGGCCCTGTCAGGGTGCCGGGGTGTGAGTGCTGCTGAGGGGTGAATTAGCACCACTTGTCACCACACACAGTAGAATAAGACAGTTGTCACAGTCACACACCCTTCACTGTGTTTAACTCCTCTGGCTCTCCCTCCCTCCGTCAAAAACTCTCAAGTGATTTTCTTTTAGAGTAGGGGTAGTTCTTTGCTGTTATTGTCAGACCAGGGCCCTTAGATAAGCTATATTTTAGAGTCATTGGAATCTTATTTCTGTTGTTGTTAGATAACAGTTTTGATTCAGCTAGGATGTTTGTTTTTTATGGAGCAGCCCCTGCGGCAGGGCTTAGCGGGTTAGTCCTGGCTGTGCTAATGGGTGTTTGCATTAAGGCTGAGTTAAAACCATACCTACCCCACCAGCGGCCTTGTGTAAATAGCATCTACACTGGCGCTGGCCGAGCTAAGTGTCTCAATAAAAAGGATCTAATGTCGCATGATCGAAAAAGGTGATGCGTGTTCACGACATCTTTTACTGGCGGATGTGGAGTTTCCGCAGTATCAAGATGTGTTTTGATCACTACGACTATTTTACTGACTATAGGCAGATATGGAGTTTTTGCAGTATCAAGATGTTGTTAAATTGCTATAACATCTTTTACTGAGTAAAGGCGGATATGGAATTCCCGCACTCTCAAGATGTCTTTAAATAACTATGCCATCATTTACTGACGACTAGAGGCGGACATGGAGTTTCCGCAGTATCAAGATGTGTTTTGATCGCTACGACTATTTTACTGACTATAGGCAGATATGGAGTTTTTGCAGTATCAAGATGTTGTTAAATTGCTATAACATCTTTTACTGAGTAAAGGTGGACATGGAATTCCCGCACTCTCAAGATGTCTTCAAATCACTATGCCATCATTTACTGACTAGAGGCGGACATGGAGTTTCCGCGGTATCAAGATGTGTTTTGATCGCTACGACATATTTTTACTGACTGTAGGCAGATATGGAGTTTCCACAGTATCAAGATGTTGTTAAATTGCTATAATATCTTTTACTGAGTAAAGGTGGACATGGAATTCCCGCACTCTCAAGATGTCTTTAAATCACTATGCCATCTTTTACTGACTAGAGGTGGACATGGAATTCCCGCACTCTCAAGATGTCTTCAAATAACTATGCCATCATTTACTGACTAAAGGCGGACATGGAGTTTCCACAGTATTAAGATGTCGTTACATCACTATGCCTTTTACTGAATATAGGCAGACATGGAGTTTCCGCAGTATCACAATGTTGTTAAATCCCTACAACATCTTTTACTGACTATAGGCAGGCATGAAGTTTCTGCGGTTTCAAGATGTGGTTTAATGACTGTGCCATCTTTTACTGATCATAGGCGGATATAGAGTTCCCACAGTATCAAGATGTGGTTTAATCCCTTTAACAGTATTTACTGAATACAGAGGATATATGGAGTTTCCGCAGTATCAAGATGCTGTTAGATCACTACTTCATCTTACATTGAATACAAGCAGACTTGAAGGTTTCGCAGAATCAAGATGGTTATTAATCACTACAAAAATCTTTTACTGAATGCAGAGGATATGGAGTTTCCGCAGTATCAAGTTGTGGTTTAATCACTACAACATATTTTACTGGCAATAGGTGGACATAGAGTTTCCACAGCAAATCACAGTATCATTAGATTATAGATTCTTATTTCAGTCTTATGTCAGCCATACAAGTTGCTGATTTTCATCCAGGCCTCCCCATCTCTTTGGGTACCATATCACCTTTTACCTCAACTTTGTATGATATATGATTTTATCATACATAAATTCTGAGTCTATCCTGCTTGAATGGGACACCCTGACTGTAATGAGACACCCGAGACGCCTGATATATGGGACACCCGATATATGGTACACCTGATATATGGTACACCAATAGAAATGAGAGACCAAATCCAAAAGGATTTTGGTAATATCTGACTATATCACATTTGTTGTGAGATGTAGAGAGAGGAAGATGTAGCTATCGGTTTTCATGCTTGAAGTGCATTAAGATTCCCCTCTCTGGGGTCCACTCTGAGAATTACCTCCGAATACGAGGCTCGGATGGAGAAACGCAGACAACACCCTTAATGAGACACCCTTACCTAAATGGGACACACGATATGTGGGACACCCGATATCTGAGACACCCATAGGAATGGGACACTAAAACCAAAAGGAATTTGGTCATATATGCCTATATCCCATTTGCTGTGAGATAGGGAGTTGTAGCAGCTATCGGCCTTCATGCTTGAAGTGCATTTAGAAAAAAACACAATCAATAAGATTCCCCTCTCCCGGGTCTACTCTGAGAATTACCTCCGAAAGCGAGGCACGGATTGAAGAATGGAGAACGGCAGACGACATTTGGAGGTATTTCATCGACCTGTTTCCCGCCAAATCTATCCCGTCATCAAAGCTGGGTCCCGCGCCGCCCGCAGCCACGATTACCCACAATCCACCAGCCTTCTGACCGACGTCATAACCTGACGCCACACAACAGCGCCCCCAAGTGACGTCATGGTGAACTAACCGCCGGGCGTCCGGGACCCGGCGTGTCTGATGTTTGAGTGTTAGAGAACGCCGGGGAACAGCGGATAGCGCACCAACCGGAAGTGAGGCTCTTTATGTCGGCGCCGGGGCATTGTGGGTGAAGGGAGGTGGTGGGGAGTAAGTGGGGAGAAGGAGAGGTGAGAGGGGTGAGGGAGGGAGGGGGAGGGTGTGCGAGAGAAGGGGTGTGGAAGCACGTAGAGAAAAAGAGAATTGAGAGGGGTGAGAGAGGGAGGGAGAGGTAGGGTATGGTAGAGGGGGGGGTGGAAGTAAGGGCAGAGAAGGAGAGGTGAGAGGGGTGAGAGAGTGAGGGAGAGGTAGGGTATGGTAGGGAGGGGTGTGGAAGTAAGGGCAGAGAGGGGAGGTGAGAGGGGTGAGAGAGGGAGGGAGAGGTAGGGTATGGTAGGGAGGGTGTGGAAGTAAGGGCAGAGAGGGGAGGTGAGAGGGGTGAGAGAGGGAGGGAGAGGTAGGGTATGGTAGGGAGGGTGTGTGAAGTAGAGGTGGGATATGGTAGGGAGGGGTGTGTGAGGTAGGGGTAGGGTGTGTAGGGGAGGGGTGTGTGAGGGAGGGGTAGGGTGTGGAAGGGAAGGGTGTTTGAGGGGTAGGGTGAGGGAAGGAGGGGTGTGTGAGGGAGAAGTAGGGTGTGGTAGGGAGGGGTGTGTGAGGGAGAAGTAGGATGTGGTGGAGAGGGGTGTGTAGGGGAGGGGTGTGTGAGGGAGGGGTGGGGTGTGGTGAAGAGGGGTGTGTTGGGTTAGTGGTAGGGTGTGTAAGGGAGGGGTGTGTAAGGGAGGGGTGTGTAAGGGAAGGGTAGGGTGTGGTGGAGAGGGGTGTGTTGGGTTAGGGGTAGGTTGTGGTAGGGAGGGGTGTGTGAGGGAAGTAGGTGTGTGAGGGAGGGGTGGGTGTGGTAGGGAGGGGTGTTGTAGGGAGCGGTGTGTGAGGTAGAGGTAGGGTGTGAGAGGGAAAACAGGCCTTTTGTAACATAAAAACGTCCCTCCGCTACTAGCTTCGGGACATATTTAATGGAATACTTGCGACTTCGTTGTAACAGCTATGCTATGTGTTTTTCTATACTCTGTATGGACTCTCCCTTTTACTTACACTTATAGTGTCGGGAGGTATTTTGTGTTTTACTTGTAATAAGAGATGCACATGTTTATATGGTAAATGATACATACTTATTTCTTTTTTTTGTGATGTCAAGTCAGGAAAAGATTGTGGGATTACTTTCTTCGGTTGAAATCATCTTATGTGTTGTTAGGTTTTGTTTTTTCAACCTGACACATTTTCTCATTCAAAGGGGTAGTCTAGTCGACTGTAGATTCACACTATACAGTGGATTAAAGCTGTAAAGGAAACAACATTATTGTCTGTGAAGCACATTTTACAAGTCCTGTATTTCTCAACTCATAAAGTATGAGTTGTTTGAGTTTCATTCCTTTTGACAGTTACATATATTTCAATCAGAAATGTAGTTTCTCTATGTGATGTCACTGGGTTGAGGCAGAGATTGGTAAGCGTAAGCCTCACGAAACATCTGCTCGGAGAATGGAGAACATGTCTGGTCTCAGAGGCTTCTCTCAAGGTAAGGAGATCAGAAAACCACAGCATTGAATTCTATTTTCGGCATGGCTGGAAATATATCCTAAGAGAAGAAGCACATCTAAGTGTAGACCTATAAAAATGAAAAGCATATTCGAGTTTTTTTTCCCCTACGAGATTCTCACTCTCGTGGTCATTCGATCTTCATGCATAGTTCTGGTTATGTCTGTTCGTATATGGGGAAGAAACTCCAAGCAGATCCGTAGAAGAAACGGTATTTATGATACAAAAGACCTCGAACAATCATCTCTATGGGCTCAGTGACTACGTTTTCTTTTATTATCATTCACCTATGGCCGAACGTATATGCAATCCTACCTGCTGCTAGGGGTGTAGTATGAATAATGTTCGGGCTCACTGAGACGTAGTGAATCTTCGGGCGCACTGTACCCATAGTGTACTTTGCAAGTACATGAAATGACATTTTTGTTGTGTTTATTAGATTTATATTAATAAAAAAACGCAGTGAGTAAGCCTGTAGTGATTCCGTCCTCAGCATTTTATCCCATAAAACTCTATGGGACAAATTTCTATGGGACAAAAGACCTTGAACGGTAATCGCCACGGGCTCATTAATTACGTTTTCTCTTATTACCCACTGCTGGTTGTAACGTAGAGATAATGTTCGGTCTGCTATCAGACATATTCATATTACTAACGGAATTCAACACTGTCATAATGTAATTTAAGGTAATTGAGGTATCCCATAATTCAGTCTGTTTACAAGTTCCGGTGTTCGCTGGTTGCCGATGCTGTATGGTGATAGACCCTTGAACCTAAACCCACAATTATTGCAGTTCAACGGTTTATATAAATCTTCAAATTTGAAATTCAATGTCAGAAATGGAAATTTCAACTATTTCTACATGTAAATCCGAAATTATATTCAGGTTCTCCAAATATAAATGGGAAAACTATGGTTCATGTGGTTGTAGTGTGCCCAGCCAGTCGCGAGCGGAACTTTTATTTACCCTGGGCGATAATAGGGAGTTTAGTAACCTCTGGAGGGCGTATGATGAAATTTCATCGACTTGTGGTGGGTAGTAATAAGGAAACATAGTAACTGAGACCGTATGGATGCCATTACCGATCTTTTATCCCCTAACTACAGCCCTTCGCCTATGGCGTCAAACCATAGCTACAAGATTAAAGACCTGAAATGGGCATCAGTACGGGCTCAGTAACCACATTTCCTCATATTACATCTTTTTCTTCCTAAAATCACTGCCCATTGTGTCTCCCTGTGACCTTGACCTTCGATCTGTGCCCTGCCGTCAGACGGCGCTGGGGTGCCGTATGATCACGTGACAAGGCGTTGACCAATGGCGGAGAGTTTCGAGAAGTGAGACCGCATTTACTTCCGGTCCCCAACCGGAACCTGGCAATTTTCTTGCGGGTCGCTGGGAAATGTCTCCATCTGCATATCGACTTCCGGTTTGAGGTTCTCCTAGACGACTGCGCATGCGTCGATTGAGGGAACCAGCGAGCTGCTGGTGCCCGGTGATCACTCTATTCTTCTGAAACAGGGCCCTGGGATGTGGGTTGACTCTGAGTGGAAGTCAGAGATCAATGTGGATGTGGTTCACAGTTTGTGGAGGTTTATATCAGATGTGTCCATCACGAAATCAAAAATATCATCATTATGGTGTATGGATTTTTTTTTAATGGTCCATTTCTAGATGTATCTAGAATAAAGATAATTTACCACAATATTTCAATCAAAATCAAAGAAATCAAAGAAATCATCATTATGATGTATGGATGTTTTTTTGTTCCTTTTTTAAAATGGTTCATTTCTAGATGTATCTAGAATTAAAATAATTTACCATGATATTTCAATTACGAAATAAAAGATATCATCATTATGGTGTATGGATCTTTTTTCATTCTTTTTTTTAAATGGCGACATAGTTATGATGCGATCCGCAAAAAAATCTGGAGCAACAATTTTGACATCGGATCACTATTCTGCAATTCGAAAAATGTGGAGCAACGACCCCCTGGTATCTAAAGGAAGTTCAGGGCGTAAAGGTAAAAAAAACCCAACAAACTGGAGAGAAAGATCAAATATGTATTCCCAAAATGTAAATTTGTTGAATTATATTGTTGAATTACTATTACATGTTTTGCTTTGGGGGAGGGGGGGCGATTGTTATGATCGAAGGCGAAATGAACCAATATTTTACTATGAATCGATGTAGAAGGTCATCAAAGTAATTTCGATCTGAGTGGCCGCATACTCCGCGTAGTTGACGCATAGTAAAACTCCGAAGTGAAGCGAGGAGTATTACATAGTGTCAACTGCAAGGAGAATACGACCATTGTATTTGTTACTCACTTTTTGAGTAATTATTAGGAAAAATATCTTGTAAATTTGATGCAAGCGCCGTACATTGTTTATATAAATTAGTTCCTGTAATGCCCGTCAGGTGGCCGAAGAGGGCAGATTCCGGAGGTCCGTATTCTACTCAGTAGCGATCTGTAAGCTCGATAGGCTTAGTATGGGGACTCCATATTCGGTGGGTAATAAACTCTGTTACGCTCATGGTTTGTTGACATCTATTTCTTCCCAAGTCGTGCAGTGCACTATACTTACTGCACATGAGTGCAGCACTCCCGAAATCTAGATATCATCATTATGGTATATGGATATTTTTAAATTCTTTTTTTCCAAATGGTTCATTTCGCCTTCGATCATTACAATCGCCCCTCCCCCTCCCCCGAAGTCTAGGGCTAGGGTTACAGGGAGCGGCTTAGGGCCATAAACAGGAGTTTCTGTTCATAATGGACAAGTCTTTTATTCATGGGCCAGTCAGAGAAGGATACATACTATAATGAACTTCATTCTGATTGTGTTTTAAATTATTTAATAATCAAAGACTTGAGCGAGTCTAAATCATAGGGTACTGCACGGCTGGTGAAGATATAGATGTCAACAAACCTTGATCGTGCCAGAGAGTACTAAACGTCTTAGAAAGGTGAAGTCCGTGCTTCGATTGCCTTCTACATCAATTCAAGGTAAAACATTTTTATTCTAGAGTGTGTAATAAGACGACAGCTTAAGGATGTGCATCTTGATAAGAGAAGTCACCCCCTGATGGCTGTCACATACTCACAACTGTAGAGATTCTGTCATCAAGATGAATATCCTAAAACTGTTGTGTTCGATATACCGGACTTATTCTAGCATTACAAACTAGGAGAGGGTAAATGGGATAGATGAAAAAGCAGTTGGATGGTCGCAAACAACAGTTGGTTTCTTTTCAATACCTTTTTTTGAAAAAAATGTATATACACCGTTACTGCCCTCCCTGTGGGGTTGCGTGGTAAGGTGATATGAATTTTTTTTTTTTTTTTTTTCAATACCTCGCAGAAAACGGAAAACAGGTGGAACTAAACAAATAAAAAGAAAATCTTTCTAAAAGTGATTTATTTTTCAATACCTCGCAGAAAACGGAAAACAGGTAAAACTAAACAAATAAACAAGAAAAACCTTCTGAAAGTTGTTTTCTTTATTTTTTTCAATACCTCGCAGAAAACGGACAACAGGGAGAAGTAAACAATAAAAAAAAAGCTTTCTGAAAGAGATTAAAGTTTGTGGAAGAGGCAGAGATCCCTGTGATGGGAAACAGAAAAAGACTGACGGGAGGCGGGAGTGTGGAGACTGAGGGTGGGCGGTTCTTGTGGGGGTTTCATGCTGTGTGGAGACTGAGAGGGTGGGCGGTGTCTGTGGGAGTTGCATGCCTAGACTGGCTCAAGTCCCTACATCCTATACCTACCCTCCTTGCTGGGATACAGGCTCCAGTCCCTGCATCCTATAGCTACACTCCTCGTTGGGATACAGGCTCCAGTCCCTACATCCCATGGCTGCCCTCCTCATTGGGATACTGGCTCCAGTCCCTGCATCCTATGGCTGCCCTCCTCATTGGGATACTGGCTCCAGTCCCTGCATCCTATGGCTGCCCTCCTCATTGGGATACTGGCTCCAGTCCCTGCATCCTATGGCTGCCCTCCTCATTGGGATACTGGCTCCAGTCCCTGCATCCTATGGCTGCCCTCCTCGTTGGGATACTGGCTCCAGTCCCTGCATCCTATGGCTACCCTCCTCGCTGGGATACAGGCTCCAGTCCCTGCATCCTATAGCTACCCTCCTCGCTGGGATACTGGCTCCAGTCCCTGCATCCTACAGCTACACTCCTCGTTGGGATACTGGCTCTGGTCCCTGCATCCTATGGCTGCCCTCCTCGTTGGGATACTGGCTCCAGTCCCTGCATCCTATGGCTACCCTCCTCGCTGGGATACAGGCTCCAGTCCCTGCATCCTATGGCTACCCTCCTCACTGGGATACAGGCTCCAGTCCCTGCATCCTATGACTACCCTCCTCGTTGGGATACTGGCTCCAGACCCTGCATCCTATAGCTACCCTCCTCGTTGGGATATTTGCTCCAGACCCTGCATCCTATAGCTACCCTCCTCGCTGGGATACAGGCTCCAGTCCCTGCATCCTATAGCTACCCTCCTCGCTGGGATACTGGCTCCAGTCCCTGCATCCTATAGCTACACTCCTCGTTGGGATACTGGCTCTGGTCCCTGCATCCTATGGCTGCCCTCCTCGTTGGGATACTGGCTCCAGTCCCTGCATCCTATGGCTACCCTCCTCGCTGGGATACAGGCTCCAGTCCCTGCATCCTATAGCTACCCTCCTCGCTGGGATACTGGCTCCAGTCCCTGCATCCTATAGCTACCCTCCTCGTTGGGATACAGGGACTGGTACAATCGGTAATGGTGTTGGATTAGCTCCAGTATTCCCAACACCGTCTCCATACAGATATCCTGGCTACTGGTCAGGATATCTGCTGGGAGATTGATACCCTCTCACTTTTATCTCGAACGAGACAGGGCCAGGAGCAGACGAAATTTATTGATATGACAACACAGGCGGCAAGGGACCTGGAGGAAGGGAGGGGTGAGGGGTAGGAGGAAGTATAGGGTTACAGGGAGGGGCTTGAGGCCATAAACAGGAGATTTGGTTCATAGTGGACAAGTCTTTGATTCATGGGCCAGTCAGAGAAGGATACATACTTTAATGAACTTTATTTTTATTGTGTTAATTAGGAATACTATTTAACCTAATTGGGATGTGTCCGCGTACCGCGAAAGAAACAAGGTACGAGGACCCGTCCTAATTAGGTTGACAAGTTTCACTTGTACTATACACCTCGAAATATCCCTAAATAGCTAAAAACTCACCAAAATATGTCGCAGAAGCGAAAATCAAACTAGACTGGTAGCGCAGAAGCCATTTTCTGCTTCCAAATTTAGCTGGTTCCCGGTCATTCGCCAGCATGCTTAACTGAAATATTCATAGCTGCGACTTTGTAAATAGAATTAAAACTCTTATAAAATTCTTTTTTTGAAGCAAATATTAGTCTCATAATATTATTTGTTAATTTTCTGTTTGATTTTTTTTGTCCTGATATTGATTCTTTATGATTTATTTTCTTATTTCCGTTATTACACGTTTTCAAAGTATGGTGGTATGGCACCATACCGGCACAGTATGGTGGTACGGCTAAACTACCACTTGTACTGCAGAGGTTAGTATTTGGAGTATTTTGGGGCATAGGTGTATAGTACAAACTCATTTCATAAACTATCATTATAATATATGTAGTTAAGACGTTGCGTAAAATGTATATGTTGCTGTAATATGTACTCCAGATTGTGACGTGCCTGAAAAACTCGTACGAGAGGCACTGAAAATAAAAAAAGAAATGTTCATAATCAAAGACTTGATCAAGTCTATTGCATGCCGCCTGGTGAACGAGGACTTCCTCTCGTGAGACTCACTGTTTACGTCTCTCGCCGGTCGCCGTTTCTTCCTACCTGCCTGCCTCACCACACGCATGCGCACAAACACGCACGTTTGAACTCTGAGCAGCACTTCCGGTGTAGGGTACATAGCTGTTGTGATATGGAGGCGGTCATCTTGCCTCAGATGCCAAACCAGGTGGCGGGTCCAGTTATCAATGATTTCTTTGGGGAGGGGGGGGGGCGGCTTGCCATAGTGACAGGTGGTTGACGCGTAGTAATACATACTGATAATCTGATGCTGTCTTAGCAAAGAAACTTAAATATTATCAAACGATAACCCTTGTACAGAGGTACGGACAAGTGTGTTTATGTAAGATCCTAGATTATTCAACGGCCCCCTGAACTCTGTCGACAATATTTATGGTATCTGACAGTCTTTAAACAATGGGAAGTGGTTTTCTGAGTCACCATACATTCTCAATGGGGACTTTGTATACCATGGATAATAAACAATAGGTAATGGTTTACTGAGTCCCCATACATTCTCAATGGGGACTTTGTATACCATGAATAATAGACAATTGGTAGTGGTTTACTGAGTCCCTATACATTCTCAATGGGGACTTTGTATACCATGAATAATAGACAATTGGTAGTGGTTTACTGAGTCCTCATACATTCTCAATGGGGACTTTGTATACCATGGATAATAAACAATAGGTAATGGTTTACTGAGTCCCCATACATTCTCAATGGGGACTTTGTATACCATGAATAATAGACAATTGGTAATGGTTTACTGAGTCCCCATACATTCTCAATGGGGACTTTGTATACCATGAATAATAGACAATTGGTAATGGTTTACTGAGTCCTCATACATTCTCAATGGGGACTTTGTATACCATGGATAATAAACAATAGGTAATGGTTTACTGAGTCCCCATACATTCTCAATGGGGACTTTGTATACCATGAATAATAGACAATTGGTAATGGTTTACTGAGTCCCCATACATTCTCAATGGGGACTTTGTATACCATGAATAATAGACAATTGGTAATGGTTTACTGAGTCCCCATACATTCTCAATGGGGACTTTGTATACCATGGATAATAAACAATAGGTAGTGGTTTACTGAGTCCCCATACATTCTCAATGGGGACTTTGTATACCATGGATAATAAACAATAGGTAATGGTTTACTGAGTCCCCATACATTCTCAATGGGGACTTTGTATACCATGAATAATAGACAATTGGTAATGGTTTACTGAGTCCCCATACATTCTCAATGGGGACTTTGTATACCATGAATAATAGACAATTGGTAATGGTTTACTGAGTCCTCATACATTCTCAATGGGGACTTTGTATACCATGGATAATAAACAATAGGTAATGGTTTACTGAGTCCCCATACATTCTCAATGGGGACTTTGTATACCATGGATAATAAACAATAGGTAGTGGTTTACCGAGTCCCCGTACATTATTAATAGAGACTTTGTATAAATGGATTATACATTTCAATGAAACTCTTGCCCATCGAGCAGCTCGTTCAGGCCGAGGCGAGCAGTTCTAAGCTGCTCCTGACTCTGACTGCTGCAGGCTCCTCGAGTAGATCGGCTTAGCTCAATCCGTGCTTAGACAGCTCTCACACTGCACGAAAACCACCGTTTTATTCATATATACCCCATCCCAGAAGTGCATGTATTGGCTGAATATTGACTTGTTTTCATTTATATATGCCCAGGTCTTATATACGACAGACGCGTCTTGGCTGTATTTCACACCCGGCGTATATGAGAGAAAATACCCTCTGCCCCCGCCCCCTCCTCCCCCTTTGTGTTGGTGGAAGTACAGGTGTCCTCAGTAGGAAGTCCTGAACCTCCTGTAAAATGATGGTTTTCGTGCAGTGTCAGTTCTGACTCCTATCCGTGACTGTGGAACATCCAGACACCCTTATGCAGTGATTACATTAGACAATTCTGGCTGGCGATTCTGGGGTCCATTTAATACCGGACGAACGATAATAAAAAGACTTGTATAGGTGTCCAAGGGCAGGTCTCGTTTCATAAAGGCCAATGCCCATCTATCGATTTCGGAACATTTTCGTCGGCGACAAACGAAGGGTAATTTGTCTCAGGTGAGGTATCCTAAGGGAGTCGGTAGATGTAGGACAGCTAGGCAAGGCTAACCAGCGATTAGTGAACCACCTCCTTTTTGTCGCCGACACGTTGTGGTTTTTGCCCTCCCCAGCGATTAGTGGACCATACACCGATTTTATCAGTGTGCGTATATATGTCGGTAGGTGTAGACTGATTTCCTTAGGACTAATACCCACCAGCCCCTCTCCTCGAGGGCCGCGGGTCGAGCAAAGGTTACGTAATTTGCCTGCGACAAGGTGACTGACTCCTATACGATTTGGGAACTAATCGTTCAACCCTAAATCGGTAGATGGGCATCCGGCATAAAGCTAGGAATCGTTCGTCCAAGGCCTCTTGAGGATACAAGAGTAAGTGGAGGCCTAAGTATCGTTTAATAACAGCCAAGACTCTTCGTTGGTAGGCTCGTAACACATTAAAAAGTGACCACGTTTTCTCTTAAAATGAACCCCTGTTAAATACACCTCCTGACGACTTTCAGCAGTAAAACTATAGAAATCATCTAAGGCCAATCGTGTAGCGACTGTAGATTGTACTCAAGATTATTCAATTCAGCACCACCTGACGATTATTGGACACGCTCTGATGCCCGATGAATTAGTTGTCCACATAGGCAGTGATTCTGTGAAAACTTTGTTGTCAGTGTAAACGATTGAGTACATTATGGGATTGACAAGTTTTGCGGTGGACATTACCACCACCTGACAACTACTGACTTGACGATCTACAGTCACCAGTATTTAGTCGTCTAATGTAAATGGCAGGTTATGCAGTGTTCCCACCTGCTGATTAAAAACCCACTGATAATTTTCACACTGTACAAAAGTTGGTTGATGGTTCTCATTGTGAAATAATCGACAGTTTTGTAGACAGGCGGCCATGAACCGCAAGAGGTTGACGGGAAGTAATACACGAGTGTTATCTAGTGTAATATGACATCATCCTTGAGTGGTTTACATAGCCTTCTGTCCACAAAACCATAGTTTGTAAAAAAAACCATTGATCATTGTTTATATGTACTATGCATTTAAAATCTGTATCTGTATATATGGTTATAGTATCTAACAGTATTTCAATAATGGGTAATGGTTCCCCATACATTTTCAATGGGTACTTTGTATACCATGGATAAAAAACATGTGTTAGCAGAGAGTAAAAAGTGAGGAATTGCCATGTTAAAGGGGATATCAATAGGGACTAATATTTTGCTCTATAACGCAGAAGGACCATCTTCCTTTATTATCCATCGTATACAAAGCTCCCATAACTGTGGTATACGGATTCACATCTGTGGTATACGGCCTCCAAATCATGGTATACGGGGAAAATAGTCCCTTTTGCTAGAGTGCAAATAAATAGTTCCTATTGTTATACCCGCTAATATGGCAATTACTGGGTTTAATTTATTCGAAAAGATGGATAATAAATGCAACAAACGATGATTTTGTGGACAGGCAGCTTTGTAAACCAGTCGCGGGTGACCTCAAAATACACGTCAACCTCTCGTGGTTTACGGCCGCCTGTCCACAAAACCATCGATTATTGTCTATGTATATAATGGCTTTGAGGCCATAGACTAGGTATCTGAATCTGTATATCATGCTAATGGTATCTCACAGTTTTTGAGTAATGGGCAATGATTTACTGAGGCCCCGTATATTCTCAAAGGGGACTTTGTATACCATGGATAAAAAAACACATACGAGGGGAAGCAGGTGCTAGCAGACATTGTAAAGAGCGTGGTGCGCTTAGACGGATGGTGCAGAGGAGAATAAGGAGATGTGGCGATCTGTTGCCGGGAGACACTCACAGTGTGAGCCAGAGACGAGGGAGTGCGAAGAGGGAGCCACGAGGAAACGAGGAAATGACGGCTCCGAGGAGTGGGATGGGTTACAGGGACTGCCCGGGGGCCATTGCTCCTAGAAATCTGGGAAAAGCGTTGCTCCAGTTATACGGGATCGCGGTGTGTGGTATCGTTATTTTGTTATTGTAGTACTACTTTTTACAGTACCACATTTTCAGTGACATTGGTGAAAGGTTCATTAGATTTTTGATTGAATATATAGATGCTGGCATAGTTATGATGCGGTCCGCAAAGAATCTGGAGAAATGATTTCGACCTTGAGTTGCTATTCTACGATCCACAAAACGTGGAAGAACACATACACACCCTCACATGGGGTATCTCAGAGACTGGGGGTGGGGTGGGGTGGGGAGTTAGCTTAGTGGTTAAGGCACTGAACCGATAACCCCAAGGCTGTGGATCTTTGTGGGTTTAACACCCACTGCAGCCACCCTTCTCCTTCACCCCCAGGAGTAGTAGATTCATTGCCAATCCACCTCATACCATGTCTATGTGGTGTGGGAACTAATGGAACTCTCACCTCGTTATGTGTAGGGGTTGGATTTCTACCTAAATTCATATCATAGATTCGATCATCATTAAATCTCAAAGTAGGTGTAATAAGACGTGTTGGACGTTATAGACAACAACAACAAACAACACCAATAACAACAACTCTGCTCAGAGGGCGTTGGGGAGAAATTTCATTGGATGGGCAGGACAGATTAGCATCGGCTGTGCCTCCATTTCATCTCAGCCAATCACTGTCTTTCATGATAGACCAGAAACAAATAAGACTAAATCCAATAGGAATTTATAATACATGTTTCCTTGACATGACCCCTTGGCGTTAGTGCAGGCTGTTACTATGGAAGGCAATATAAAGTTTTGAAAAAAAACCTACATATGTAAAATATAAGAAATCTCCAATATATCGTGCTTTTCATTACTGGAATACCTTGAACATAGAAATACAACCTTCAAGCACAAAGGAAGTCTATAAGAGTAGTATAAAGAAATTGTTCCTCACTGATCCCTTATGAATAGTTGTTATGCTCCGTTTTAAAACTGTATACTATAGAGAAAATCTATAAAAGTTTAGGGTCAGAGCTAGAGACCAATCGAATTTAAAATCACATAGTAATTCACAAGGCGAAGCCGCGAGAGTTACATAGCAATTTAACCTGAATGGGTTTCTGAATTTATCTCACCCTTCACATTGACTAATGGGCTAACATCTGTGACATAATCCTCCATTGGATATTTTCCTAAATATCTCATGGGCGTTGGATATGAGTTCCCAGTATGAAGTATATGGAGAAAAAATACCAGGGGTGAGATGATACAGTGAACTACTTGTTTGACGACCAACGATTGCCATCACCTTTATATGTTTTATCATCTTTACATGTCTTTTACTCATCTTTTCTGTATTGTATCTCCGGAGAATACGGAGTATCCGGAGAATACAAGTTAGTGTAAAAACGCCACAGCCTAAAGCCGGTTGATATTTTAAAGATATTTTATTGGATAAGTAGTTGATCACGAGGTATCCCGAGAAACAATCTGTTATAATTATAATTATGTTAACACAACTCGATCGAAATTTGTTGGAAGAACAATGTTAACTCATTGATGCAAAAACAGATCTTAAAAAAAGAGATTAGATTTTCGCGTATGTGAAATCGACGTTTTTATACGCATTTGCGCCTCGAAGCAATGCGGGCGTCCACATACTCCCACAAAGAGTACCAGGGAAGCAGGCCTTATTGGGTGATCTAAGTGGATGTCGTGTACTCTGTACACAACAAAGCCGTGCACGGTGTCCGCTCTCCTCAAGCGTACACGACACAGCCGTGCGCCTATAGCTACTTCCTGTCCCCGGGGACATGCGCGCTGACAACGCCCTCAGAGCGAGGCTGGTGACGGAAGTGCCCCCTGGTGAGTGGTCGTGTAAATCTGACCCTCCCTGTGGAGACCAAAGAGAATTAGACAACACAGGAATGGCAAACTATCACTAGAGGCCAAGAGAATGAGACATGAACCAAAAAACCATCAAAACAAGCTGAGAGAATTAGACACAAGAACCGCAAACCATCAAAATAAACCCGAGAGAATTAGACAACACAAGAATGGCAAATTATCACTAGAGGCCAAGAGAATTGGAAAAGAACTGCAAACCATCAAAACAAGCTGAGAGAATTAGACAACACAAGAAGGGCAAATTATCACTAGAGGCCAAGAGAATTGAAAAAGAACCACAAACCATCAAAACAAGCTGAGAGAATTAGACAACTCAAGAATGGCAAATTATCACTAGAGGCCAAGAGAATGAGACAAGAACCAAAAAACCATCAAAACAAGCTGAGAGAATTAGACACAAGAACCGCAAACCATCAAAATAAACCCGAGAGAATTAGACAACACAAGAATGGCAAATTATCACTAGAGGCCAAGAGAATTGGAAAAGAACTGCAAACCATCAAAACAAGCTGAGAGAATTAGACAACACAAGAAGGGCAAATTATCACTAGAGGCCAAGAGAATTGAAAAAGAACCACAAACCATCAAAACAAGCTGAGAGAATTAGACAACTCAAGAATGGCAAATTATCACTAGAGGCCAAGAGAATGAGACAAGAACCAAAAAACCATCAAAACAAGCTGAGAGAATTAGACAACAAGAACCCCAAACCATCAAAATAAGCCGAGAGAATTAGACACAAGAACCGCAAACCATCAAAATAAGCCGAGAGAATTAGACATAAGAACCGCAAACCATCAAAATAAGCCGAGAGAATTAGACACAAGAACCGCAAACCATCAAAATAAGCCAAGAGAATTAGACACAAGAACCGCAAATCATCAAAATAAGCCGAGAGAATTAGACAACACAAGAATGGCAAATTATCACCACAGGCCTAGAAAACAGCAAACCATCGGAACAGGCTGAGAGAATTAGAAAATACGAGAACTGCAAACTACCAAAACAGGGCGACAGAATTAGACAACATAAGAACCGCAAACCATCTTAACTGAGAGAACGCAATGCAAGAACTGCAAACAATCGAAACAAGCCAAGAGAATTAGGCAACACAAAACTACAAACCACTGAATCACACCGAGAGAGTTAGACAAGGCAAGAACTGCAACCCATCGAAACAGACCGAGAGAACTAGACAATGCAAGAATGGCAAACTATCACCACCTTTAATGATCTATAGCAGAAGGAATATGTAGAATATTTAGTAGAAACCAAACGAGAGTCAGCCTTGTCAATGTTTATGCCACGATGGGCAGGTTGTGTATTACTACACGAGGCGTTAGCCGAGTGTAGTGAGTAGCAGACCTAACTCGAGTTCGGTTTTGTATTTATCCTACCCCATCTCACCGATATACAAAGAAAATTTTGTAATTATCCATGATAATAGCGTTTTGACACTGCCGGATCTACTTTCTTTATCTGGTCCCTGATTGGTCCGTTTTTTTATTTACCTCGGTGCATAAATAACACTTTTTGTGTTGAACGGGGCCTATCGATGAGCTCTTTCCCCACCACGTAGCGACCACGGAATAGAGAGAAGCGGGAAACGGGCCGCGGACAACGCCGCGGCCTCATTAACATACCCGTTGCAGCGTTTTCATTGGTCGGCGCGTCACGTGAGTATCATGTGACCCGTGTTGTCGTTTGTACGGCCGGCTGCGTTCGATGTGTGCACATCGCCCGATCGTGTCGGCTTTGCTTGGGTGTTACTACGTGTATTTCCACGCATTTCCTATGGAGTTTTTCGGTCAGAACAACTCTAAACATGGGGTTTGTGCAAACCCCACTGCCAAGTTCGATCAGAACATGGAGGAAACCCAAGGTGAGTGTGGTTCTTCTTACCTTGCTGGGAGTCACCAGCCCGGTGTTGTGTTAGACTTGACAGTCCCACTGTCACGTACTGTCACTATGCACATTATCTTGTTGAAACTTCGTCAACCCGATATGTGGACACCGCGTGTTCGCACGGTGTGGTGGTGGCGTTGCTATCTCTTGTTGAACCAGTCAATCCGAGTAGCTCGTCTGATGTTTTCGCATCAGAAATCCACCGTAGCGAGTGTGATTACACTCAATATTCTCTCATGGTTTCGACTTTTATCTAGTCTCATCAGGCTAAGTGTGGTAGGTACTCTTCTGTGGTCTTTCCCCCCGGAACTAGTCCGGGGAGTGGATATGTTTCCCAACCGTTCGAGGTGTATGAAGTTCTCTCTATTATTTGTAGTACTAACTTTGACAGCTCGCTCGTGTATCCCACCTTGTGACTTGAATGATGTAACCTTTTCGTTCCATTGGACGCCATTACAGAGTCCTTGGTTGGAAAAAATTTTTTGACGTGGCATTAAGTGGGATAGTATTGGCGGCTGTGTGGAGTTAGCCGTACCTGTTGTCCAGTGTGTTGAGGCCTTATGGTGCAAGAGTCTTCAGTCGGTGTATCCAGTTGAATTCAATTTTGTTTCGTAGTCGGGCTGCTTCTCTTGATTCGGGGTGTCTGTATGTGTAGTCCAATACGTGGACTCTCACATCTTTCACTCCTTCGTGGTTGCGTTGGTTGTAGTGATTCGGTACTTTGTTCTTGCTTGAGTTTTTGCGTATACAGTTTAGATGTTCGCGTATTCTTTCTTTGATTTTTCTCTTCGTCTGTCCTACATACTGCATCTGGCACTTCTTGCACTCGATGCAGTATATCAAGTTGGAGCTGTTACAGGTCACGTTCCATTTTGTGTCGTGTTGTTTTCCCGTAGTTCTTGATCGTAGAGTCCCGTCCATACTGATTAGTTTACAGTACTTGCAGTCGGGTTTCTTGCACTTGTTGCTTGTTGCTTTCTGAGTGGGTCTTTCTTCCTTGTCTTGTTTCTCGTTTGTCGTGGGTGGTTCCTTGGTGTAGTCCGTTCTGGCCTTAACCAGGTAGTCTTTGATGTTTTTGGGTCGTTTGTAGCCTTTGACGACCTTTTTCTTGTGGAGGGTCTTCGTTGTGATAGATTTTGCCAGCATATCCCAATTGTTGTCGACAATTTCTCCTACTGCGTTGTTGTTGGGATTGTAGGTTGTGACTAGTACTATCTTATTGTCCTCGAGTTTCTCCGTTTCTTTATTCTTCTTTAGGAGGGCGGTCCTCTCTTGTTTGTCCACTTTTCGTTTGCAGTCGTTGATTAGTTCTCGTGGATATCCCTTCGCAATGAAATCGCTGGTATTCTTGTCACAGTGTTCTTCGTAGTCATTGTTTTTTGCGCAGATTCGGCGTAGTCGTAGGAACTGTGAGTATGGGAGACTTCTTTTAGTAGCTGGCGGGTGTGCCGAGTCGTACTTGAGGTAAGTGTTGGCATCTGTGGGTTTTGTGTAGAGGTCCGTATATACCTTTCTCATGTGTTCTTCGATTTATACTTGGGTGTCTAGGAACGGTATGGAGGTAGTCGAGTGTTCCGCTGTGAATTTTATCGTTGGATGAGATTTGTTCAGTTTGTCCAACCATATCTTGAAGTTTTCTTTTCCGTGTTCCCAGATCAAGAAGATGTCGTTGATGTATCGCAGCCATATCTTTGGTTGTTTGCCTTCGGTCCCGAGTAGTTTCTTTTCTAGGTCTTCCATGAAGAGGTTAGCATATGAGGGAGCCAGTCTGGTCCCCATTGCTGTACCACTTATCTGTTTGTAGTGAGTCCCATTAAACTGGATGTTGTTATTTTTCAGAACCAGTTCAAGTAGGCTGACTATCGATTCGTTGCTGGGGTTTAGTCGTTTGCTCCTCGTTTCGTCCAGTTTTCTTCTTATCGCATCTATACCCTCATCGTTGGGTATGTTGGTGTAGAGAGAGCTGACATCTAGGGTGGCTATTATCGTGTCGTCCTTAAGTTTCCCTAGATTTTCCAGTTTGTTGATGAAATCATTCATGTCTTTCACGTACGATTCAATTTTTGGTACCAAGGGTTTGATGAAGTTGTCCACGAAGGTTGAGATCTTTTCGGTGGCACAATTGTTGGCTGACACCACTGGTCTACCGGGTGGTGGTCGTTGTGGTTTGTGGATCTTGGGTAAGAAGTAGATGTGTGGTGCTCGTGGTTTCAGTGTCTTGAGCGATCCGGCCATGGACTGGCTGAGTTCTCCGTCGTTGAGCATTTCCTCCAGTTTCTTGTCGACCTTGTTGTTTATTTCATCCGTTGTGTCCTTGCGCGTCTCGACCTAGACTGTTGTGTCATGGAGTTGTCGTTCTGCCTCGTTGATGTAGTCCTCGGTGTCTTGTAATACCAGTGCTCCTCCTTTATCGGCTGGCTTGATTGTGATGGATTTGTCCTTTGCTAGTTCTTTGAGGGATAGTTTTTCTTCTTTGGTGGTGTTGTATCTTCTCGCTTTCTTGTTCTTTCGTCCTTGTAGTCATATTTCGTTCAGGGCAATAAATCCCTCCAAGTTTTGGGAGCCTGTTGGTGGTTTCCATGTGGACTCCCCTCTTAGTTTCCGGTTGAGTGTCTTGTCATCAAAAGGGGTGTGCGTGCCTTTTATTGTTTCATCCCTGGCGGTGGTTCGTCGTGGTTCAAAATATCCCAGGTCCTCTCTGGGTGTGTTTCTATCGTTGGTTTCGAAAAATTGTTGTATTCGGAGTTTACGATGGAAGTGATCGAGTTCTATTTTAAGGTCTCCCTCCCCCTGTGAGCATTGTGTGGGGCAGAAATTTAGACCCTTTTCCAATATGGATTGTTCGTGGATGTTAAGACTTCTTTTGGAAAGATTTACTACTATACCGGATTTTGGTGAGGACTTATCTTTTACGTTGGGTGATGTCTTGGTATGGGATCGGTTGGAATTAGACTCAAACTCGGAAGAACAGTTCAAACCTTTATTAGTAACTTCAACATTATTTACAGGGTCAGCATCTACGTCGTGGGCTGGTTCGTCCTTGTCGTCTAGTTGTCGCAGAGGTGACCAACGGTTATGACACTCGGTGCGATCTAGTTGTCGTTGGTGTACTCGCTCTTGTCTTCGTCTTTTTCTCTGTCGTTGTGGCTTGGGGCTGTAGTTAGAAACGCCTTTCCCGACTCCTCCTCTCTCCTTCGTCTGGTCTCGTTTTATACCTTCCTCGTTGGTACGGGTGTTGCGGTTGGTTTCTTCCCCCTTGGTATGGCTTCTTTGGGTAGAAGCTTGCTCTCGATTCCTGTCGTTGGGTGGTGCTTGGTTTCGGCGGGTGTTGGTACTCCCTCTCGTCTCGTCTCGGCTGGTTCCTCGGTTCGTTTTGAGCCCCCCTCCGTGTTCCTTTGTCTGCGATCGGAGGGGCCGCTCGAAAGGGCCTTGGGTCCCGCTGGGTGTTGTAGCGTCGACTGTCGGCCTCCGCTGCTTTCCGTGCCTATTTCTTCACAAATCTGGATGGGTGTGCCAGATCCAAGTCTTGTACCTTCGTTTCTTCCAGAGCCTCCATTTTTCGTTTCAGCTCCAACTCGGTAATCTTCTTCTCGCGATTCCATTTAACGTCTAGATACTTGGTCAACTTCTTAACCTTGATGTGAGCATCTTCTTTAGTGCCTCTCTCGTACAACTCTTCCTTCACGTTATCCAGGCACTGTTGTGTGAGGGTTTGGCTTCGTTTATCCTCCTTTTCTAGCCAGATGGCGGTCTCCTTCATTACCTCTAAAGCTGCCTTCTTCCGTACCTCGGTAATCTCAATGCATATGTCGTGGCTGTCCAGGATCCACTGTGGAAGGTCTTCCAAACCCGCTGCCCACGGCGTCGGTAGATTTGCTTCCACGGCGCTCTCGATCCAGTGGCGGCGGAGTCCACTTCGTATGCTGTCGACTCCATTTTTTCTGACGCTCCGCCAAGTTGCTTTCAGGTTTTCACCTAACATCTCGTCCAGATCCTGCAAAGATACATCCGCATCACAGGAATTATGGTGGTCGTGATGGTAAGTGGTAGGTGTGTCGTCAGTTTGATGATTGGTGTCTGTAGTTTTTAGTCTCGGTACCTGCTCATCAATGTGGTGTTGCTGGGAGTAGGTGGTTGTTGTGTCTGTATCGAGATCTAAAAGTAGGTACAAGTTTTCATCAAAAGCAATATTATCAGTTGAAATGGGCAGTACATTACCTTGTAGGTTTCGTTTCCTTCCCCTTCCGGTTACTGCCTGTGTGTTGGATTTCGTCCCTCCTGTGTGTTGAGTCTCAGAAGCCACTGCACAGGCCTCTAAGTCTCTTTTTCTGGGTGCAACTGTATTTGTGTAGTCAGCTGTTGGTGTGACTGGGTCATGACCTCGATGTAGGTCACTGGGTGAAGCAACCTCCACTTGGTCAAAACAGTATGCAGAATCCGCCCCAACATTGGCTGTGTCTTTGACATACCTAAACATAGTTGATTGTTTAAGTTTCCCCCTGTCTTTTGTTTTACTGCAGTGGGTTTCAGCATATTTGAGACGTGACAGCGACGGTGTAAACATGTTACGCCGTCCCCGTGTGTATCGGTGTCCGCGGCCGCTGACGGCCGCGGACGTTGTGTTGTTGTGGTATCCGGAGGTTGACATTTTCAAATTTGAAACCGGTTCAAATCCTACAATCTCAACCATCCGACCTTCTCGTTTATCAACGTGTGTAGTATGACATCTCTTAATACTTGTCTTGTCAGTACAGGAAGTATTTCGATCAATGACAGTGTGAAAATCGACATTTAGAAAAGCCGTGTTGGCTGTCGTACTCACGCCGTCGTGTTTGCCGTCATCCGCCGATGTTGATGCTTCGGGTCTACCTGCCCGAAACGGGTTGACAGTGTTGTCTGGCAGATTGGCCTGTAGGGATTTGTCGGTCTCAGTCTTCTTTCTGCTTTCCCTACGTTTAAGGCGCATCTCGTCTGTAATCGTCTGCATCCGTTTCAGGGCAGCCACTTGCTTCAGATACGCATCTTCGTCGTCCGTGTCTTCTCAATTGACAGCCGGCGCCAAACCCGCCTGCCTCTCTCTGTCATCTTCTGTCAGTGCCATCGCCGTTTCACGGCGACCGCGGTTATCTATGTCTGTTTGCATGCGTATGCGTTTTGCCTCAGGCGCTGTCATCAGGTACTTCGTATGAGGATCAAGCTCTAAGTTAGATCAGAAATTTGTGTTGAACGGGGCCTATCGATGAGCTCTTTCCCCACCACGTAGCGACCACGGAATAGAGAGAAGCGGGAAACGGGCCGCGGACGACACCGCAGCCTCATTAACATACCCGTTTCCAACGGAACGAAAAGGTTACATCATTCGCATAAATAACACTTTATTCAACGCTCCGTCAAATACATTGAATCAATGTTAAACCTATGGCGTTTTTTATTAGGGGTAGGATAAAGGCACAGCTGGAGTATCCCAGTACTGACCTATCAGTGGGCACACAGAGGCCAAGATGTGTACAGTACCGGGACCGGGCTATAGGGCACATAGCTATTATATTATAGAAGTAGCCATCTTGCCCCCGACGTCAAAAGAAACACCAGATGTCCAGTTGTCAATGGAATTGATTAAAGATGTATTAAAAATGTTTTGCATTGCCATACAAGGGTTTTAGCCTCGTCTCACGATTATCTATGAAGTATTGAGAAAGAAACTAGTGAGTGTTTGGTCTGTGTCCCCGTTCGCAATCAAGTTTTGAGTGCTCAGTAATATGAACGAGATGATAGCCCTGTGAATATTCTGAAGCACTCCGAACGAGATGGTGAACAGGGAGTCAGACCAAGCACGAAAATGTTTCTGATTTTATCTTAGCCTGGAAATAGCTATCTGTTTATTACCCGTTGAGAACGAGTTACCGTACTCGCAAGCCTGTTGAGAATGAGTTCCTAACGTTAAACCTATGGACATTTATTCCAGGCTAAGATAAAGCCCAATGCCCATCTACCGATTTCGTTACATTCATGTACCTTTGTCGGCGACAAACAGACAGTAATTTGTCTCAGCCAAGGCATCCTAACAGAGTCAGCCGTAGTCAGTAGATGTAGGACAGCTAGGCAAGGGTGAGCCACCAATTAGTAGACTGATTTGCTTAGGACTGATACCCACTAACTACTCTCCTCAACATCCGCCGATCGAGCGAAGGGTTACGTAAGTTGCCTGCGACAAGTTCACCGTCTCCTATACGATTTGCGAGCTAATCGTTCAACCCTGAATCGGTACATTGGGCTTAAAACAACAGATAATAGTGGATGCCCAACGAATACAATGCCGCTATCCTACAATGTCCTGGCGGATGACGGCAGAACTAGCAATCACTCTGTGCCCTATAGACGGACGACGTTATTTGTAGTCATGAGAACCTCGGCGCCGGTGCCGCCACCTGGCCCCCAGTGTGAGAGTAAGGTCACACAATAATCACGTGGATAAAGTGAGGTCAGACGCGAGGTCAGGTCAAGGTCAGCCCGGGGTCAAGGTCGTAACGCTGACCAGGTACACCCGGTAATGACACGGCGATAGTGGCTCCCTCCCTAGTGTCAGGTGGATGCACACACCCTATATGTCAGGTCCGCAGGGTGGGGAAGGAATACGGTATGGGGCTCTTTTATTTACACCGAATGGTGAATGGTGTATCAATCAACGACAGAAACTTCCCAGCCTGTTTAGTCGTGTTATAAAGTTCTGGTCTATACATTGGATGGTTTCTATGCGAAGTGATAAATCAACAAAACTGTCCGTATGTATTAGTAACTAAATGTAGGGAGTTCAGAAAGGATAAGACTTTTTTCAGATATATATGTATATAATATATAATATAATCATTATCATTTAACCGTGATTATATAATTATAAATTAATAACCAATTCATATACAGATTCATAAACATATATATATATATATATATATTCATATACTGATTCATATACAGAAGTTTAGTGGTAGGAATAACGTAAAGACATCATACGCAACAATAACTTTCATAGAGAAGACAAGAAATCAACATGGAGATTTGTACTTCAAAACAAGATATACTATTTGAATCATTCTGATATCGCGATGCTATTTTAAGGTCTGTGAAAGGGATGGGATAAATCCAGAACTATGCATGAATTGTAAAATAAACAATATTCCACTCGTTTGAATGTGCCGTAACCGTCATTTAGCTTCCCCTCCATGACAATTGTGGCGCATCAAAACTCATGGAGTATTGTTTATTTATACGATTCTCGATCTCGATTCTCGAAAGTATCTTAGAATTGTCTTATGGGCCATAGTGTTCTATAAAATAATGTGGTGTAAGCATAAATTGTTTTGATGATAAGAGTAACCTAAAGGTCTTATAAGGTGTTGTTTACAAATACTAAATGAAATATCTTCTCTTTTGTCATACTACACTGAATGAAAAACATCATCCATGATGTTTTTTATCGTTGGAATTATCGTATCTTTAGCACCAGCACTTTATTCAACAGCCCCCTGTTTTATATAAGTACTTCATAAAGTGTCTCTGACCCTTCCCCGCCACACTGTAGCTTGTCGTCCGGTAGGTGGCAGCACACGTTGATACGTCATTTCCGGTCGGTGTCGGGAGGACACAGTGAGTGATCCTGGGTGGTGGTAGAAGTAAAGCGCGCCCTTTCAGTGGTAATTACACGGCCAAGTCTTTCTATTATCGCCCAGCGTGAGCTGCTCTTTTAGATTCTTTCTTCGTGAAAAGTTCGCCGTCTGGGAACTTCTAAAGCCGTTTAAACTCCAGACTTGACGAAGAAAACACTTTCCGCCGCCAATGTGGGGATTCTTGTCTGGAAATTGTAATTCGTTTTTATGGGTGAATTTGTGGGTCAATTTTGTCAAACATAAAAGGACGACTTTAGGAACGGCTAAGATTGTCTCCCTGAACCAACTTAGATACTATTAAACGATAAGCCATGTACGAGCCTAGATTATTCAACAGGCCCTAGGGACCTGTTTAATAATCTAGGATCGTACATGAAAACACTTTTCTGTACCCCATACAAGGGTTATCTTTTAATGATATTTAAGTTTGTTCGCTAAGACAGTATTACCCGTCCATAAGGTCATCCATAAGTGTTGAATTAAGTTGACCCACATCGTCCCTGGGTCTCTATGGCATACAGAAATTGGCCTACATGTACGATCCTAGATTATCAAACGGGCTCCTGGGGTATGCCTATGAAAGTAATATCGTAAAACTGGATGAGGTTTAATCTTGGCCACCGTATGCCACGACTGGAGTTTGGCATAGTGATTTCATGAGGCGAAGCCGAGTGAAGTCCGGAGCCAAAACTTCAGGAGTGGAATGTGGTGGCCAAGATTAAAACGAATCAGGTTTTGATTTGATCCTACCCTGTCTCCTTGATTTTGGAATATTACGTGATAGCAATTCTGTATTCCACTAGTGGCATATAAAACTCCGTATGCCAGACAGCGTGGCATACGGAAACCCAATGCTAAGCCTATGGGATTTTATATTAGGGGTAGGATAAAGGCTACAATAAAAGCTGGTCGGAGGGTTATTGTGTGATGATATTCAATATCGTTCGCTAAGACAGTCCTATACCTGACCAAAGGTCGTTAACAAGTGTTGAAAAAAGTTGACCGACATCGAAAAGGGTAAGCATGTACTAGAATAAATTATTCAACAGGCTCAAGTCATGTGGTGCACCTAGAGTTATGATTGTTGTTTTATTTTTCTTTATTATTCAGCCGATACCCTCAACGATTGATTGATGTGAAATGACTTGGTCCGTACTCCACCGAGTTTGGCTGCAGAGTAATTCACGAGGTGAAGCTGAGTGAATCACTCTGTGGAGTGCAGGCCAAGTTATATTTTCATGGAGTGGGTTTCTGATTTTATCTCACCCCGTATAACATTATTAATTGATCAAATAAATAATCCAATTTGCCTTTGAGTATTGGGTACACTACCTCTACGTCCGTGGAGTATGAGTTCCTAGCATTAGGCCTATAGAGAAAGATCGCCGGGTGAGATAACAATAGAGGGAAACTATGTTCCGGTGAGCAAAAGTTCAAGGTAAGGCTCGGAACAATTACTGCCCAAGGCCTTGGCCGCGGGCAGTAATTTTTTCCAAGCCCTACCGAGTAACTTTGACTTTTGATTACCGGTACTTGGTTTCCCTATTCCTATATACCTTAAAATATCGATAGAAATGATTATTTCTTTTCCTGCGATGGCCCCAGAAAAATGGGCACCCTTATCTAGTAACTGCAATGGCTAAGTTTTCGTCCCGCTGCTCTTTATGTCACGTGGTCAGGCCGGGACGAAAACGTCAGCCCGGGACGAAAACGTCAGCCTGGGACGAAAACGTCAGCCTCGCTGCATAACTTATAATTACTGCACTCCCAGAAGCGGTATGTAACTATAGAGGTTTCGGAAATGGGTACATATAGGATTGGGTTCTTCTCTCTATTATGTAAGGTGATGCCCTTGGGCGCTGCCAGACATATCAAAGCCAACCAGACCACCAGAATCAGGCAGGGTTTCAGCATTCTGTTAGGGACCAGATTCATGTCCTTAACACAGCTGCATTAGGCGACCTTGGCTTGTGGTTTTTCCCTCGTGTTTTTCAATGTCTGATTAAACAACAAAGACGTGTGTGTATCATAACAAAGAACCGGAGCCGAAAACGGGTGACCTCGGCCGAGATGGGAGAGCGTCAGTGATACGCCATGGTGTGTGTGTGGGGGGGGGGGGGGGTGAGTGGGGAGGTTGTGGGTGTACCTTTCTCATAAAGTAGGATTCACACGGAGAGACTGATGTACTTGAGACTGGTGTACTTTACATTTTTTCCCATGTCTCCGATAATTTTCCCTTTGTCCAATAATCTCAGAGCAGATTATTGCTGAAATTGACCTTTCCCAGTCTCTAGGGAAAATGGCGGATCTGATTCACACGGAAGGACAAATCCGGTACATAGTCCCTTTCAGAAGGTACATAGTCTCTGGCTTGCAGCTCTTTCCCGTGTGAATGCGTTCCTTGAGACTCAAGTACCTAAGTTCAGGGTACATAGTCTCTAGCGCAGGGCCTCCTTCCCGTGTGAACCCGTGAAAAGGCAAACCACTGAGACTAGGGGACCCTCATTATCAGCAAGAGGTACGCCAGTCTCTACAAAGTCCCCGAAAAAATTGAACAGGTTTAAAATCCAAATTGCTAGAGACTATGTACCTCAGCAGGGAGAATTGACGCCGACGATTTCCCCTGCTGCCCCTCAATCTCAGGGAATTGGGACTAAGGGGTGTCACACGAGGAGACTATGTACCAGTAAGCAATCTCAGGAAAATCGTCTCAGAAAAACTCTGCTGAAGGTACAGGAGTCTCTCCGTGTGAATACTGTGTGCCAATGGATTCTCAAGGCGCTAAGCCTAATTCGTTAAGAATTCTTCTCCCATAGAGCGTAGTGAGAACCTTGTATAGAATACCACCTAGAGAGTGTGAGATCTTATGAGAGGGGTGCCCCAACATGCTTAGAATAGCATATAGTAAGGCTCGGCGTCCACCTACTACGATATGGTTCCGATATGGTCTACGATGCACCCGCTGATACAAAATCAATATCGCGTCGGAAGGTCACCTAATATCGGGGCAGTTGACCACATTTCTGCGATTAGCTACCGAAAAAAAACAATTGAGATGCATAGTGGATTGGTATGTCTAGACATATGTCTACGATTTTGCACCTTCCAGATATGTCTCCGATATTTGCCTTTTTGTATAGGTGCCATATCGGTAGGTCTAAATTTCTATCGTAGTAGGTGGACGCCAGGCCTTAGGATAGAGAGGCCTGTGAAACTGTGTATCTGAGAAATAGAAACGTGGCCGTAAATAGAGGTTACGTGAGTGGAGGATAACGGTGTTAATGTGACCGGTCGTGAACTTGACGTAACTGGGATCTGTGCATCTCTCATAGAGTCTGGGTAAAGGCCCGTTTCCATTGGCCTATCTCCCGTCACCGATCTACAGTCAGGAACCCTCGACAGACTTTTGGCACTGCTGATCCAAATTCGGTCAATGGAAACGACCAAGCTCATGAAATGACCCATGACTTTCTCTGCTTAGATTATGCAATGTGGCACCACCCACCACTGAGTGAAAGCTGGGTCACTTAGTGAAAACTACTACCCTTCTATATCGACACAGTCTGTGGCACCACCGACACACTTTCTGGGTAACTCATAAAATCTACACCCATTTCGTCAGCTAATGGAAATAGGCCTTTTGGACACAACATTAACTGGTCTCAGATACAAGCGGCCGTATGCACCCGTGGCTTAAGTCAAGTCCCCAGCCACAGCTTTGAGGATACCATGTTAATCAGGTGAAGAGCTTTCTCACCATGACAGCAGTTTGTTTTCTGATCATCATTTCTAGAAGATGCTAGTATTTGAGTAGCGTCATAATAACATATTGCTTCCTGGCGCCCTTTCCTCATTACCTGCTGCGGACCGCAGGGTGCCAGGTATACTTAGACGTATTGACGGGGCGGCTGGGCAGGCGGCCGGCGGCGGGGGGAGATTGGGAGGGCCGGCGGTCTAATGACCAGCCCGTCCCAGGCTCGTTTATTGTGGAGATTGATTAGAAGCCGCTCTACCGGAGTGTTATTCAGTGTCTTTATGGCGCCAATCTCTTTAGTGGACGTCCACAGGGCGTTAAGGGCAACGGCCCAACTAACAGGGCCCTACTGGAAAAGGGCCCTACAGGAAGGGCTTCAGTAGGCCCTGCAACAGGGCCATACAGCAAGGCCCTCAGCAGGCAGGGCTTTACAGGAAGGCCCCCCAAATGCCCCTCTAACAGGGCCCTACTGAAAAGCCCTGTAGAAAGGGTTTCAGCAGGCCCCACAACAAGTCCATACAGCAAGGGCCTTAGAATGCCCCACAATAGGGCCGTACAGGAAGGGCTTTAGTACGCCCAGCCAAAAGGGCCATACAGGAAGGTCCTAAGTATGCCTCATTGACAAGGCTCTACAAGAAGGCCCTAGCGAAAGGGCCTCAGCAGGCCCCACAACAGGGCCATACAGCAAGGCCCTTAGGATGCCTCACTGACAGGGCACCACAGGCAGGCCCTTAGAATGCCCAGCTCACAGGGCCTAACAGAAATAAAACAGAAAAGCCCACAGCATACCTAGTAAACAGGGTCCTACAAGAAGGCCCTAAGGAAGCCTCATTGACAGGGCCATACGGGCAGGCCCTCAGCATATCCAGCTAACAGGGTCCCAGAGGAAGGCCCTCAGAATGCCTCATTGACAGGGCCATACGGGCAGGCCCTCAGCATATCCAGTTAACAGGGTCCCAGAGGAAGGCCCTCAGAATGCCTCATTGACAGGGCCATACGGGCAGGCCCTCAGCATATCCAGTTAACAGGGTCCCAGAGGAAGGACCTCAGAATGCCTCATTGACAGGGCCATACGGGCAGGCCCTCAGCATATCCAGTTAACAGGGTCCCAGAGGAAGGACCTCAGAATGCCAAGCGAACAGGGCCCTACGGAAAGGTCATCAGCATGCCCCACCAACAGGGCTCTACAAGAAAGCCCTACAGAAAGGGCCTCAGCAGACCCTACAACAGGGCCCTAGAATGCCAAGATAACAGGGTCATACACGAAGGCCCTCAGCATGTCCAGCTAACAGGGCCATAGAGGAAGGGCTTCTGCACCTCCAGCTAACAGGGCCCTACAGAAAGATCCTCAGCATGACCTTTTAAGGGCATGCCAAACTCACAGGGCCCTACAAAAAGGCCCTCAGCATTCCCATCTGCTTTATATGCCTGTTGTAAAACAGGACATATCTTGTGACACAGATTGTAACGAGTGCCACAGATCTCTTAGCCCTACTAACCTTTTGATGTAGCATTCCATGTAGATCGTTATGAAGACATGTGTAAACAATTTCAATTTACTTAAAGCAATAATCCAAGGTGAATATCCGAAGTGATTAGCAATTTATCTACAATAGCCTTACAAATTGATTTATACAATTTTGTGCTGTTTAGGAATGTCTTTGTCAGACTCATTCAATCTCGGCACCCTCATTCAGGCCTCTGTTATTATGTCTTTAGTCAATTCTCCAAACTACCTTGACGGATGATCAGTCTTCTGAAGTTACTCTGATTCATCTAGAAATAAGCGCCAGTTGAAAATGAACTATTACCAACAGCGATGATGAGGGAAGACTGATGAGGTGTGTGGGAGGAAGGAAACAGGCAGAGATACTCTGAATGATTACAAATGAGAATCATAAATACAGAGATAGGATAAATGTCGTTCCCCCTTGAATTGCTGATTTTGAAATTGGTTACCTACTATATCTAAAAAACTATGATTCTGGTAGCATCCACTTGGAGTGTCTCCCGTACATAGACACAAAGTGAACCAGACCTAGGCATGGAGACTGAAGGGCCACGAGAGTGAGATTCTCGTGCAGTACTCAACTGAATCCTGCTACTCTTTTTCGTGCTTGTCTACATAGATGTACATTTACTTCCATTCATAAGATTTGTTTTTCGCCATACTGAAAACATAATTTAGAGCTGTAGTTTTCCGATCTCCTTGCCCTGAGATCAGCCTCTGTGACTAAATTCCGCTGGTGCCAATCCATAGAGTTCTGAATGCCGATAATCAGCTCAAGCACACAAAATGATAACCACGAGTTTACGATGGTTTCCCGTTCACCCGCTAGAGGGACCAACGGCAGTTAGAAATTATAGGGGGAAGGGGGTAGTTGGTAGTTGGTAGCTAAATACGAACCGACGAAGTCGCTAGTATTGATTTATAAAAGCAGTGTATATATGTTTCCGTTTATAGTCCGTCATTTATTTAACAAAGATGTTATTGAATTCGATAACAAGCCACCGTTCTTCCTTGCAATATATACATCAAAGTATCCAGATCACGAGCAAACTGGATATTTTAACAGTCAGAAACCACTGACGCAAGATCAGTGAATGGAAATGGCCCGGCACTTATAATGGTGTCCGACTAATTTAGCGAAGGTTATAGGGGACAGAGCCATTGTTAGTTCCTGAAGCAGTCACTAGGTGGTCGGGGGACAAAACCTGTATTCTGGCTCTTTGTTCTTACTAAATTCAACTGCCCATCAATATTTTACCATGGTTCCCTTGACTCTCTACACCCATCCCAGAGCAGGATGACATAATAATTAAACCCAAGACATGATATTTTCCACATGGAACACTTTATATACATATGTGCGCAAGGCTAGAGTTGTGATACTTCCCCATCATCACTCACTTCTTTTTCACCTCCATGAGTGAAGAACACCTACTCGGGGGGCGTCATGGCGGCGCACATGGATCATAGGCTATATGCCGTATAGAATAACACCACAACCCACCGAATCCATCGGCATGCACCTGTGAAACACATCGAGATCACGGTATCCACTGCACCCTCATTTGAAGGCCCGTTTCCATTTTGTGTCGGTGCCATATCGGGAGGTCTACGATTCTATCGTAGTAGGTGGACGCCGGGCCTTACTTTACAAATGGGGACGATCTAAATAAATAGGTATCACCTGGTTGTAATTGAATTACAATAATCCACATCTACACTGCACAACTCATTGATTTTCTGAAAGAAGAAATATCCACATTTAATTATTGTAAACAGGAGCAGAGCTGAGGGAGAGTAAAAAACCCTGGGAGAATAATCGTTTTAAAGCCACACAGCTGTTCATATTGACTCACATCAATCACCAGAACCCTTTCTCGCCCTGACTGTTTTAGTATTAATCATCTATACAAAGTCCCTTTGAGAATGTATGGGAACTCAGTAAATCATTACCCATTGTTTAAAAACTGTCAGACCATTGGATACCGATTTCAAATGCATAGTATATAATTGATGGTTTTGTGGACAGGCACCACTAAACCATGAGTTGTTGATGCATTGTAATACACGAGAGTCAGCTACTGTATTCTGATGTCAACCTCGAGAAGTTTACAGGTCGCCTGATATATTTTGTTGTATTCATTATCAATCCTTTCCACTAAATTAAACCCAGGAATTGTCATATTAAAGGGTATATCAATAGCCTTTTTTGCTCTATAACATAGAAGAACCGTCTTCCCGTATACAATGGCTTTGAGGCCACATACCATGTATTTTAATCTGTATACTATTGTAAAATATTAAGTAAACTGTAGAATACTAGATAGATGCCATCACACCTATATATTCACCCCCACTTTTTCTCTTACAGTACTGGATAGACCTTTCATTAGCCACCTAATATGGAGTCTCCATACTAAGCATTTGGAGCCCACAGCTGTATTCTCCGAGGAGAATACAGATTTCTTGGCCACCTGACGAGCATTATAGAAACTATTTCATATGAACAATGCACTGTGCTTGTGCCTATTTTCTAATTATTTACAAAAGATTTCATAATAATTAGTAGAAAGGTGAATAATAAATACAACATCACCGTGAGTATTACTACGCATCAACTACGTGGAGAATACAACCACACAGACCCATATCATGGTATTCCTATATACCTATGGCTGTACACTCTATGCTTGCACCACGTTCTGGGGGGTGGAGTAACTTATGGATACTACCCAAGGTTGCCGTATACTACCGAAGGTTGACATTTAGACCAATCAGATTGTCTCTTACAAAATTCATATGAAAAGCGCAGTGGGGAGTAAACATAAAGTGTCAAGTTACTCGATAAGGTTGGATCTGGCTTCAGGTTTGATGGTGGATGAGCAAATAACGCTAATTATCGTTATTAAACCACATTTGAAGGTTCATAGGAATAGGGAAACCAAGTACCAGTGAAAGGAAGTCAAAATTACTCGGTAAGGCTTGGAAAAATTACTGCCCGCGGCCAAGGCCTTGGGCAGTAATTTTTCCAAGCCTTACCTCGTAACTTTGACTTCCTTTCACCGGAACATAGTTTCCCTCTAATATTATGTATATCATACCTATAATCATCTCCCAGTTTTTCTCTTACTGTACGAGATGCTATATATTCACACCCAACTGTTTCTCTTATAGTACTGGATAGATCCTCTCACACCTATATTCACCACCGACTTTTTTCTCTTACAGTACTAGATAGACCTTATACCCATAATCATCGCCCACTTTTCTCTTACAGTTCTAGATAGATGTTATCACACCTATATTCATCCCCACTTTTTCCTTTACAGTACTGGATAGATTCTATCACACCTCTACTCACCCCCACTTTTTCTCTTACAGTACTAGATATATGCTATAACATCTCTACTCACCTCCCACTTTTTCTCTTACAGTACTCGATAGATGCTATAACACCTACATTCACCCTCACTTTTTCCTCACACCCCAACAGGAAAGTGGAAACTGACCGTAAAGCAGACAGTACTGGATAAACCTTATACATATAATCATCCCTCATTTTTTCTCTTGCAGTACTAGATATATGCTATCACACCTCTACTCACCTCCCACTTTTTCTCTTACAGTACTAGATAGATGCTATAACACCTATATTCACCTTCCACTTTTCCTCATACAGTACTAGAGGGAAACTATGTTCCGGTGAAAGGAAGTCAAAGTTACGAGGTAAGGCTTGGAAAAATTACTGCCCAAGGCCCTGGCCGCGGGCAGTAATTTTTCCAAGCCTTACCTTATACCTCTACTCACCTCCCACTTTTTATCTTACAGTACTGGATATATGCTATAACACCTCTACTCACCTCCCACTTTTTCTACCACACCTATAATCATTCTCACTTTTTCTCTTACAGTACTGGATAGACCTTATACCTCTACTTGACTCCCACTTTTTCTCCTACAGTACTGGATAGACCTTACACCTCTACTCACCTCCCACTTTTTCTCTCACAGTACTAGATAGATCCTACCACACCTATAATCAACCTCATTTTTTCTCTTACAGTACTAGATAGATCCTACCACACCTATAATCATCCTCACTTTTTCTCTTGCAGTACTGGATAGACCTTATACCTGTATTCACAGCCCACTTTTTCTCTTACAGTACTAGATAGATCCTACCACACCTATAACCATCCTCACTTTTTCTCTTGCAGTACTGGATAGACGAGTACCTGACGTGGAACGCCTCCGACTTCGGCGGCCTCACACAGATCGTATTATCGCCCGAGTTGGTCTGGCTGCCCGACTTCGGCGTGGAAAACAGGTGAGTGACTCAATCCATAAACTCACCTCAACTCATCTGCCCCTGTCGGGCATGCGCAGAGTAAAGGGCACAGAGTGATGGCTAGTTCAGCCATCACCCACCAGGAATTTTTTTTTTTTTTTTATTCATTTATTTACCCTAGACTTCTTAGGCTCAAAGGCCTGTCTTCCTTCAGTCTAGCCACAGCGATACCACTTCAGTGGGTCAAGATACAGATAATTAGATTGAAAACATCATGTCATTTGTAGTTTACATATCGGACAAGCGGTGAGGCTTACTGCCTATGGTCTAGGATGATACGGATGATTCATATGATTATGGTGTATAGGAACATAGGCTACTTACACCCACCTGGATATAACATTACAAGCAATGTGAAATAGGTGGTTTTGTGTTGAATGTCAATGCGTAGTCGATTTCACTCATTAGGTCATACTTGTTTACGTGTTACTTCACATAGATAGCATACCTGGTCATTTGTTTTTATTCATAGAATGAGGGTCATGTATAAGATATCGCCTCTGCAGTCGGGGGCAACCACTATTATCAGTTATTATAATCCATCGATAATATTGACAAGCTCATATGATATTAAATATGGCGAGCTCAAACATATTTCTTGATAAAAAGAAAATTCTTTTCGATCCAACGAACCAAGAACTTCGTCGAAAAACGAAGGGGACGGCCGGAAGAAAAAGATTTTATACACATATTTTTTTATAAAATCCATTGGTATTTTGTCCTGCCACCTAGTGTTTTGGATAGTGGTGGGGGCAAGATAGCCGCCTCCATATCACAATAGCTATTTTCCATTTACCACCAGCACCATCTATACTGTTTAATCCTCGAGAAGAAGGAGATTTAGAGAACACGTTTTAATCTAATAATTAATCCAAGATGAGCCATCGTCGTGCTTCTGTGGATGCAGTGGTTGATTGAAGCTTCAGCTTGGTCCAGTCCTTAAATATAGTCAGTTTATCCGGCCCTGTTAGACCCCTGTTGGGCTTGCGCAGAGTAAAGGGCACAGAGTCATTGCTAGTTCCAGCATCATCTGCCATGAAATTGTAAGATATCGACATTGTAGTTGAGGGAAAACCACTTGTTATAATCTATAGAAAATATTGAGATGAGGCTAAAATCACTCTATGATTGTTTATCGGCATTGGTGGGTGCCCTGTGGGTGTCCACCGGGCTCCCAATAAACACCGATACACAACGACTTTGACCTCCCGATACAAAATCAAAACCGTAGTTCGTCAGGGTTCTACGATAACCTACCGATACACAGCGATATGCACCAATATATAAGGCATAGAGGGATTGCTAGTTCTGTCATCATCTGCCAGGAGATTGTAAGATATCGCCACTGTAGTCTGGAGGCAACCACTATCATCAGTTGTTATAGTCTATAGATAATATTGAGATGAGACTAATGTCCCTCTATGGCAAGCCCCCCCAAAAAATTTCTGATAAAATCCATTGATAATTTGTGTTTTGGATGGTGTCGGGGGCAAGATGGCCGCCTCCATAGTACAATAGCTATGTGCCCTATACCACCAGCACTGTCTATACTGTTTAATGCTGGAGAAAAAGGAGATTTAGAGAACACGTTTTAATCTAATAATTAATCCAAAATGAGCCATCGTTGTGCTTCTTGTAGATGCAGTGGCTGATTGAGGCTTCAGAAAGTGTGGTCCAGTCCTTATATCCAGTAGATTGGCCAACACCTTTGTCTCCACTTTGTTCTGAATAAGAGGTTCGTCTGGTTTAAATCACATACGGTATTTGCGATTTGCGCCTCAAACCAAGTAATTCTGTTCTATGTAGCCATAACTTAGAACATTGATAATGAAAACCTAGCTTTATGTTCATTGTATTTTTCTAAATATATACGAAAGGAAATGATAAAATTAGGTTCGAGAGTACAAGTGATGCACTCTCCAAGCAGCACAGACAATCTGGGTGGAGAGTAACAGACACCTACAGCTACCGGTTCAAGGTGGTCGCTTCACTTTCTGCGTGCCAACCCTGTGACATTGGGAAAGGTGCAGAGGGTCATAGGAGCGTGCCCAGCTGACTATGACCAGTCAACGCAGACCGAAATAGAGGGAAACTATGTTCCGGTGTGCAAAAGGTTACGAGGTAAGGCTCGGAAAAATTACTGCCCAAGGCCTTGGCCGAGGGCAGTAATGGTGGATATATCTGTATGCTACAGCTATAGTGATACATACTCCCTATGTGTTTTCTATCGACACTTTGTATTAGGTGGATATATCTGTATGCTCCAGGTATGGTTATACACACTCCCTATGTGTTTTCTATGGACACTTTGTATTAGGTGGATATATCTGTATGCTCCGGGTATGTAGATACACACTCCCTATGTATTTTGTTTGGACACTTGGCATTAGGTGGATATATCTGTATGCTCCGTGTATGGTGATACACACTCCCTATTTCTTTTTATGGACACTTTGTATTAGGTGGGTAACAAAGAGGCATACCTACAATTCACGGTGGCACCACTGGGTGACTTTTAAATATTGTTAATTATCAGTATAAAGTAAATCTGTTTCACTCGGATACCATCTGCCACACCCACACTGGGGAGAAAGGATGACACACGAGACAAAAACTTTTTAAATCTCCAAGGGATTCTCTCAAGAACAGGTGCTGTGACATATAATTTGTAGTACTTGAATGTGTAGGACCGGCGTCAAGTGAGCTCCTGATATTCTTCGATATGCCCTACGATGCACCTCCCGATAAAAAAAACGAGATTGCGTCAGAAGGTGACCTCTCATGGGGGCAGTTGATCATGTCTCTTTGATTAGACTCTGATTTAATAGGGATCTACGATCTTTTCCCAATGAAAAACGCATATCGTAGAGTGTCTGCGGATTTCAACATGTTGAAATGGTTGTGGCTAATCGGGAGCATCGCAGAGTATTCTGAAAGGCAGTGTGAGATACTAATCAGAAAATTAGAAAATTTTGGAATTAGGTAGAAGTTACATATGCATATTTGGGGATTTTTGATTAGATTTTAAGTGTCTTTCTAAATTTCTATCGTAGCAGGTGGACCCGGGTCTAAGAATTACTACATTCTGTGAAGTTTCATAGAAGACGATATGGGTTCTGCTATGTGAAAATCTACTTTTCAGAATCGCTATATATACTTTTAGGCCCGGCGTCCACCTACTACGATAGAAATTTAGCCATACCGATATGGCACCGATACAAAAAGTCAATATCGGAGACATATCGGGAAGGTGCAAAATCGTAGACACATGTCTAGACTTGCCAATCCACCATGCGTTGTATGGGGTTTTTATCGGTGTCTAATCGCAGAACCATGGTCAACTGCCCTGATATTAGGTGACCTTCCGACACGATTTTGATTTTTCATCGGGAGGTGCATCGTAGACCAAATCGGAGCCATATCGTAGTAGGTGGACGCCGGGCCTTATGATATAAATCTCATGATCAAGAAATAGCACTGTGACCCCAAATCTTTACGTTACATGTGTTCTGGAACACTTTCAGATCATCATATTCAATCGTCAGGAGAATTAGACCCGGCGTCAAGTTGACAGATAAGTAATAGAGGGAAACTATGTTCCGGTGAAAGAAAAGCAATTTTACGAGGTGAGGATCACACCCCGGTCAATGGCAGTAAGGAACTGCCGTAATTCAGGGCAAGTCGACTTATATTGACGGGAGACTGCCGTAATCTGCCCTAAGGCCCGGCGTCCACCTACTACGATAGAAATTTAGACCTACCGATATGGCACCGATACAAAAAGCAAATATCGGAGACATATCGGGAAGGTGCAAGATCGTAGACATTATAATACTAGACATGCAAATCCACCACGCATTGTATGGAGTTTTTATCGGTGTCTAATCTTAGAGACGTGGTCAACTGCCCCGATATTAGGTGACCTTCCGACGCGATTTTGATTTTTTTATCGGGAGGCGCATCTAGACCATATCGGAGCCATATCGTAGTAGGTGGACGCCGGGCCTTACGTTATTTGCTTTAATAACATTCCTTTTTTATGATAATGAGCAATGCTCTTTTTTATTGACCATACAATTACAAATTACGTGAAGTTTTATTGTTTCCTTAAGCAAATATGGTATAATCCATAAACATGTATACTCTCCACCTTGACCAGTTGTATATCCATAATATTCCATGTGTTAATACCACATTGAACAAAAGAATGTTTCTTTCCTGATACAAGTATCTTATCCCTTGAAATCATAGTATACATCCAATAAAGAAAAAGTATAACTGATTCACACAGAGTTGTAAGCAATAATCATCACCTTAAGCAATATCTTCTTGAAATTTCTTTACCCTATCCTCTAATTAAGCAAAGACATTCTCTCTTTTTTGGTATATATGTACCTGGACAGAAAGAAAATACATGTCAACTAAAGTAAAGAAGTAGACAAGAATATGAACAGTCAGGATCACTAAGGACAAGGTCAATTTCACCAGGAATGTTATACTGGTTGGATTCCACAAATAGACCATGGGATACTCCTGATCCTTTGAACTTATAGAACAATCTGCAGTCTCGCAAAAATATATTCTTAAGCTTATATCTTCATCAATTATCTATTGAGGAGAAACTAATTCAGATCGCATGGAACAATTCCGTGGTAGTCTACGATGTCATATATCCTTACATTCTCAGAAAGCAATTTACTTCCATATGCATTTTGTCGTGATTTATTATACAACACAGACAAAAATAGAAATGAATTTTCTCAGTAATCTCCAACACTATAGACATAAATCTCGTCTCGGTTCACGCGCCTCGCGAGAATCCGCGAGATTTACTTGAGGTTTATACTACTCATAAATCTGAAGAAGCTCTGGGCTCAGATGCCTTCATTCCCCACATGGTGGCTTCATTTCCTGGGCACTGGGGCCTGTTTAATATATAAGGAGAGTGAAGACTATGAGAGGAGAGCTTCTGTGAGGATAAGGACAAGGATAGGAGAGTGTTGTCGTTCAATGAACCATGTCAGGTGTTTTTTCTGTACATTCCTTCTTTTTTATTTTTATTTCATTTAGTTCTCTCTTTACAGTGCGGTGTACCACAATACCCATTGACGTTGAGTATGAAGTCTGATACATTGTTTTGTGGGGGAGATACATCTAGATTTGTCCCGTTGTTGTCATCTAGCTCAAGGTATAAATCTAGATGCAAACCTTCAATGTTTCTCCTCATGGTATTGTATACCCTGGGGGCCGTATAATATCTGGGGACAGTGAGAAAGATAAGGACAATGACACGAGAGTTTCTGGGAGGACAATGACTATGATGGGGGAGTCGTGTCTATTATATGGCAGTTCTAGACCTGAGCGTTTAATATGGGACAAAAAACTGCTTTTTTCTAACTTGAAAAAGGCAAAACGCTGTTGTATCGTGAATAATAGGGCGATTTTTATAAACAAAACATTGCTAGAAAGTCTCGATGACCTATAGAAATAAACACCGTATCTTTTTAGCTATTTCAAGACAATTACAATGATACCTATGTTGCCAGGATGTGATAGATATTTCCTGACGAGCATTATTACAGATCACAAAGAGTCCAAAAGAGCCTTAAAACAGGATATTCTGATATTATTGCATTTTTGGCATGTGGCATAGGTAGAAACGGCCAATAATTATCTCTAAATAGCATCAGTTGTATTCTGCAGGGGCTCATCTAGAAATCACTCTTTATTTGAAGTATTTATGCTGAATATGGACTGAGATAGGACTGAAGGAAAATCAAGTATTACTTGCTTACTTATAATGTCAGTGATTCAAGCAGAAAAATGACATCAGGCCAAAGTTCTTTGATGAAATGACAGGTGGCCCCTAAATTTAAAATCTTAGGCCTGAAAAGTTCTGTTATGTATTCTTTATGAAGTTCTCTTAATTTCTATCTACTTAATTTTCGAAAATATCTTTTTTTTTCTTTTACAAATGATGCATTTCATTGAACTAGAAATTGTGATTTTAACCATATTAAACGCTCAGGACTATAGCATATGACAGACCTATGTGAATCCTTCCAGGTATTAAACGGCCCCCTGCCCTGGACCCTACATTTATGATCCATCGTATACAAAGCCCCCATTGAAAATATATGGGAACTCAGTAAACCACGACCCATTGTATAAAACCTGTCAGATACCATAACTGTGGTATACGGATTCCAACCTGTGGTATACGGCCTCAAAACCATGGTATACGGGAAAAATAGTCCCTTTTGCTATAGAGCAAAGAAATAGTCCCCATTGTTATACCCTTTAATATGTCAATTACTGGATTTGATTTGTTCGAAAAGATGGATAATAAATGCAACAAACGATGATTTTGTGGACAGGCAGCTCTGTAAATCACTCGCGGTTGACGTCGTAATACACTCGCTAGCGCTCGTGTATTACGACGCGTCAACCTGTCGTGGTTTACGGCCGCCTGTCCACAAAACCATCGATTATTGTCTATATTCTTTTTTGTATGCCAAAGACAGCCAGGGACAATGTGGGTCAAATTTATTCAACACTTATGGCCGACTTTATGGATGTCCGATACTGTCTTAGCAAACGAACTTAAATATTATCAAACGATAACCCTTATACGAGGTACAGAAAAGGGTCTTTATGTAAGATCCTAGATTATTCAACGGGCCCCTGGCTTCCTTGGGTTGAGAGGAGCCTTGGCCGCAGGCCAGCATTTAGTGTACATGCCTGAGAGAGCTGGCAGAGGACTTTGAAGTTCTTGGCCCGAGTCAAGATGCAGGGACCCACAGGAGACATTATGGGGTGAGGGCATCGTGAGGTCCACCTCAAGCCTGACCTGCAGTCATTAGCTTCATTCTCCGGCTGGTTTAGTGCCGATACAGACTGACTCAGGTTTGGTGTAGACTTTATTCAGTTCGCTTCTACCAACAAAGACCAGGGACCTGTTTCAATAGTTTCGTGACATGTCTAGATGGCGTCTGTGACACCATACGGACAGATCACAAGATTGCAGTCGATGACACAAAGAGTTTTACTCACTTCTTGTAGGAATTAAGCAATGACACTTAAAATGAGTAGGGGATACATATAACCTATAATCTTTCCAAATATGAAGAAGATTGGCCACTCCGATTTTCTGATATTTGCTAGTCTTTTTCCGCTGTTGCTTGCAATGTTGGTGCCGCTGTTGATGTCTGTCTAGGCCCAATGTTATGAGACTACTGAAACAGGTCCCTGCCCAGGTTTGGGGTGGACTTTATTAAGTTTGTTTCCATGCTGACAGGATGGCTTAGTTATCGCTGCCATAGACTATGTGCATAGGGGATAGAGTGATTGCTAGTTTTGCCATCATCCGCCAGGAAATTGTAAGATAGCACCACTGTAGTCGGGGGTGGGGCAATGGCTAATTTTTGCAGTTATAATCTATAAAAGGTAAAACATGTTTATTACAAACCCCAAAAGATGGCTGCCTCCACAACACAATGGCTATGTGCCTATATATCGGGGCTGTTTTATGCAGTGACTCTACCCATGCTGATAGTGCAGTTCCGTTATTGCTGCCACATATATGTATATTGGGGCTGTTACTATACCGATGCTCAAAGTGATCAGCTATCACTGTCACAGTCCATGTGTATTTATCTCACCCCTGGTATTTTTTCCCATAGACTTAACATTTTGAACTCGTATCCAATGCCCATGAGATATTTAGGAAAAATATGTGATTATGTCACAAATGTTAGCCGATTAGTCAATGTGAAGGGTGAGATAAATTCAGAAACCTATTAAAGTCTAGGGTCAGAGTTTGACCCAAAAACGTTTGACCCCGTGCTGACTGGGCGGCTCAGTTATCGCTGTCACAGACTATGTACACATATATGTATATGTATATATATATATACATATATATATGGCGGCTGTTTTATGCAGTGACTCTATCCTTACTGATAGGGCGGCTTAGTTATCGCTGTCACAGATTATGTAGAAATATATACATATATATATATACATGTATATATTGGGGCTGTTTTATGCAGTGACTCTCCCCGTACTGACTCCCGGCTCGTGTAACTCCCCCCAAAAATCCTCCGTCACAGTCTATGTATATATATGGTAGCTCAGTTATCGCTGTCACAGACTATGTAAATATATATGTATATATATATATATGGGGGCTGTTTTTTGCAGTGACTCTCCCCGTGCTGACAGGGCGGCTGTATAGATCTAATCCCGGCACTTGTAACTCCCCCCAACAATCCTCCGTCACAGTCTATGTATATATATGATAGCTTAGTTATCGCTGTCACAGACTATGTATATATATATATATATATATATATATATATATATATATATATATATATATATATATATATGGGGACTGTTTTATGCAGTGACTCTCCCAAAACTGACAGGGCGGCTTAGTTATCGCTGTTACAGACTATGTACATATATATGTATATATATATGGGGGCTGTTTTATGCAATGACTCTGCCCGTGCTGACACTGCGGCTGTATAGATCTAATCCCGGCTCCTGTAAGTCCCCCCGACATTTCTCCATCACTGTCTATGTATATATATATGGGGACTGTTTTATGCAGTGACTCCCCCCATGCTGACAGGGCGGCTGTATAGATCTAATCCCGGCACTTGTAAGTCCCCCCGACATTCCTCCGTCACTGTCTATGTATATATATATGGGGACTGTTTTATGCAGTGACTCCCCCCATGCTGACAGGGCGGCTGTATAGATCTAATCCCAGCACTTGTAAGTCCCCCCGACATTCCTCCGTCACTGTCTATGTATATATATATGGGGACTGTTTTATGCAGTGACTCCCCCCATGCTGACAGGGCGGCTGTATAGATCTAATCCCGGCACTTGTAAGTCCCCCCGACATTCCTCCGTCACTGTCTATGTATATATATATGGGGACTGTTTTATGCAATGACTCCCCCCATGCTGACAGGGCGGCTGTATAGATCTAATCCCGGCACTTGTAAGTCCCCCCGACATTCCTCCGTCACTGTCTATGTATATATATATGGGGACTGTTTTATGCAGTGACTCCCCCCATGCTGACAGGGCGGCTGTATAGATCTAATCCCAGCACTTGTAAGTCCCCCCGACATTCCTCCGTCACTGTCTATGTATATATATATGGGGACTGTTTTATGCAGTGACTCCCCCCATGCTGACAGGGCGGCTGTATAGATCTAATCCCGGCACTTGTAAGTCCCCCCGACATTCCTCCGTCACTGTCTATGTATATATATATGGGGACTGTTTTATGCAATGACTCCCCCCATGCTGACAGGGCGGCTGTATAGATCTAATCCCGGCACTTGTAAGTCCCCCCGACAATCCTCCGTCACTGTCTATGTATATATATATGGGGACTGTTTTATGCAGTGACTCCCCCCATGCTGACAGGGCGGCTGTATAGATCTAATCCCGGCACTTGTAAGTCCCCCCGACAATCCTCCGTCACTGTCTATGTATATATATATGGGGACTGTTTTATGCAGTGACTCCCCCCATGCTGACAGGGCGGCTGTATAGATCTAATCCCGGCACTTGTAAGTCCCCCCGACAATCCTCCGTCACTGTCTATGTATATATATATGGGGACTGTTTTATGCAGTGACTCCCCCCATGCTGACAGGGTGGCTGTATAGATCTAATCCCGGCTCGTGTAACTCCCCCGACAATCCTCCGTCACTGTCTATGTATATATATATGGGGACTGTTTTATGCAGTGACTCCCCCCATGCTGACAGGGCGGCTGTATAGATCTAATCCCAGCACTTGTAAGTCCCCCCGACATTCCTCCGTCACTGTCTATGTATATATATATGGGGACTGTTTTATGCAGTGACTCCCCCCATGCTGACAGGGCGGCTGTATAGATCTAATCCCGGCACTTGTAAGTCCCCCCGACAATCCTCCGTCACTGTCTATGTATATATATATGGGGACTGTTTTATGCAGTGACTCTCCCCTTACTGACAGGGCGGCTGTATAGATCTAATCCCGGCTCGTGTAACTCCCCCCGACAATCCTCCGTCACTGTCTATGTATATATATATGGGGACTGTTTTATGCAGTGACTCCCCCCATGCTGACAGGGCGGCTGTATAGATCTAATCCCGGCACTTGTAAGTCCCCCCGAAATTCCTCTGTCACTGTCTATGTATATATATATGGGGACTGTTTTATGCAGTGACTCCCCCCATGCTGACAGGGCGGCTGTATAGATCTAATCCCGGCACTTGTAAGTCCCCCCGACATTCCTCCGTCACTGTCTATGTATATATATGGGGACTGTTTTATGCAGTGACTCCCCCCATGCTGACAGGGCGGCTGTATAGATCTAATCCCGGCACTTGTAAGTCCCCCCGACAATCCTCCGTCACTGTCTATGTATATATATATGGGGACTGTTTTATGCAGTGACTCCCCCCATGCTGACAGGGCGGCTGTATAGATCTAATCCCGGCTCGTGTAACTTCCCCCGACAATCCTCCTCCTCGCTGTCACAGTCTATGTATATATATATGGTGGCTGTTTTATGCATTGACTCTGCCTGTGCTGACACTGCGGCTGTATAGATCTAACCCCGGCTCGTGTAACTCCCCCCGACAATCCTCCTCCTCGCTGTCACAGTCTATGTATATATATACATTGTATATATGGGGACTGTTTTATGCATTGACTCTGCCTGTGCTGACACTGCGGCTGTATAGATCTAATCCCGGCACGTGTAACTCCCCCCGACAATCCTCCTCCTCGCTGTCACAGACCATGTATATATATATATGGGGACTGTTTTATGCAGTGACTCTGCCTGTGACTCTGCGGCTGTATAGATCTAATCCCGGCACTTGTAACTCCCCCCGACATTCCTCCTCCTCGCTGTCACAGTCTATGTATATATATATAGTGGCTGTTTTATGCATTGACTCTGCCTGTGCTGACACTGCAGCTGTATAGATCTAACCCCGGCTTGTGTAACTCCCCCCGACAATCCTCCTCCTCGCTGTCACAGTCTATGTATATATATACATTGTATATATGGGGACTGTTTTATGCATTGACTCTGCCTGTGCTGACACTGTGGCTGTATAGATCTAATCCCGGCACGTGTAACTCCCCCCGACAATCCTCCTCCTCGCTGTCACAGACTATGTATAGATATATATGGGGACTGTTTTATGCAGTGACTCTGCCTGTGACTCTGCGGCTGTATAGATCTAATCCCGGCACTTGTAACTCCCCCCGACAATCCTCCTCCTCGCTGTCACAGACCATGTATATATATATATGGGGACTGTTTTATGCAGTGACTCTGCCTGTGACTCTGCGGCTGTATAGATCTAATCCCGGCACGTGTAACTCCCCCCGACAATCCTCCTCCTCGCTGTCACAGACCATGTATAGATATATATGGGGACTGTTTTATGCAGTGACTCTGCCTGTGACTCTGCGGCTGTATAGATCTAATCCCGGCACGTGTAACTCCCCCCGACAATCCTCCTCCTCGCTGTCACAGACTATGTATAGATATATATGGGGACTGTTTTATGCAGTGACTCTGCCTGTGACTCTGCGGCTGTATAGATCTAATCCCGGCACGTGTAACTCCCCCCGACAATCCTCCTCCTCGCTGTCACAGACTATGTATAGATATATATGGGGACTGTTTTATGCAGTGACTCTGCCTGTGACTCTGCGGCTGTATAGATCTAATCCCGGCACGTGTAACTCCCCCCGACAATCCTCCTCCTCGCTGTCACAGACTATGTATAGATATATATGGGGACTGTTTTATGCAGTGACTCTGCCTGTGACTCTGCGGCTGTATAGATCTAATCCCGGCACGTGTAACTCCCCCCGACAATCCTCCTCCTCGCTGTCACAGACTATGTATAGATATATATGGGGACTGTTTTATGCAGTGACTCTGCCTGTGACTCTGCGGCTGTATAGATCTAATCCCGGCACGTGTAACTCCCCCCGACAATCCTCCTCCTCGCTGTCACAGACTATGTATAGATATATATGGGGACTGTTTTATGCAGTGACTCTGCCTGTGACTCTGCGGCTGTATAGATCTAATCCCGGCACGTGTAACTCCCCCCGACAATCCTCCTCCTCGCTGTCACAGACCATGTATATATATATATGGGGACTGTTTTATGCAGTGACTCTGCCTGTGACTCTGCAGCTGTATAGATCTAATCCCGGCACGTGTAACTCCCCCCGACAATCCTCCTCCTCGCTGTCACAGACTATGTATAGATATATATGGGGACTGTTTTATGCAGTGACTCTGCCTGTGACTCTGCGGCTGTATAGATCTAATCCCGGCACGTGTAACTCCCCCCGACAATCCTCCTCCTCGCTGTCACAGACTATGTATAGATATATATGGGGACTGTTTTATGCAGTGACTCTGCCTGTGACTCTGCGGCTGTATAGATCTAATCCCGGCACGTGTAACTCCCCCCGACAATCCTCCTCCTCGCTGTCACAGACTATGTATAGATATATATGGGGACTGTTTTATGCAGTGACTCTGCCTGTGACTCTGCGGCTGTATAGATCTAATCCCGGCACGTGTAACTCCCCCCGACAATCCTCCTCCTCGCTGTCACAGACCATGTATATATATATATGGGGACTGTTTTATGCAGTGACTCTGCCTGTGACTCTGCGGCTGTATAGATCTAATCCCGGCACTTGTAACTCCCCCCGACAATCCTCCTCCTCGCTGTCACAGACTATGTGTATATATAAATGGGGACTGTTTTATGCATTGACTCTGCCCGTGCTGACAGGGCGGCTTAGTTATCGCTGTCACAGACTATGTACATATATATGTATATATATACATATATATATACATATATATATATAAATGGGGGCTGTTTTATGCAGTGACTCTGCCTGTGCTGACACTGTGGCTGTATAGATCTAATCCCGGCTCGTGTAACTCCCCCTGACAATCCTCCTCCTCGCTGTTGTTTTCGACCCTGAGGACTGTTCTATTGACGCCTCCGCGCGTTCCCCGCTAGGCGGCGCTCACAGTCGGCTTTATGTATCACTACGCGCTCTCACAGTGTAGGTCTTCACCCTACCGCCCCCTGCCAGCCAACCACCGCCTACCTCTCTCCCTATATTACCCACCTCCTCCTGCTGCATATGTCTCGCCGGCTGTGACTGGTTGACCGCGACACCGCTGCATTTAATACGGCGAGTCTGATTGGCTATGATTGCGGGAGTTTTAGAGCAATGGACCAATGAGAACGCCCGTTATATGTAGGTATAGGGAACATAGCCATTGCGCTATTGAGGCGGCCATCTTGCCCCCCGACGCCATCTAAAACACCAGATCGCGGGACCAATCATCAATGGATTTTATCAACAATATTTTCTGTGGCTTGCCATGGAGGAATTTTAGCCTCGTCTCAGTACTATCTATAGATTATAACAACTGATAACAGTGGTTGCCCCCCAAAGTACAGTGCCACCATCAGTTCCAGCTTTGGAACAATTTAAAATTAGAAACCCAAACGTTGCCTTTAAATGGGTTATCAAGCAAAAGCCTTTAAATGGGTTATCAAGCAAGAACTTAAAAAATAGATGGGTCACGCTCCTAGCAATGGTGTCAAACGTCTTCCCAAAACTGAATAAGTCTAGTAATCTCATATGAATCTTACTTCTTATTCACTTACATCTCATTTTATCCATCTCATTTTTTCACAAACATGTTCCTTGTAATGAAATGAATACTTATGTGCGGGGTATGTCACCATCCATGGAAGAACTGTCCCATGACAGAATTGGGTGTCTGTTAAAAAAAAAAAAAAATCAGTGCCACATTTCCTGGCGGATGATGGCGGAACTAGCAATCACTCTGTGCCCTGTGCCAGGGGACTGGTACCGGGGTCCTACTGAGACGGGGGAGTCTGACGGGTCCCTGGGGGTCGTCGGTGTGAGTTGCTCCACTGCACTGACAGTTACAGGTGACATGTCGACCAAAGCCCTACACAAGACCCGCAGTCATTGGACGTCTCCCTATGGGGAGCCGATCAGGAGATTGCCATTTCATCCCTTTATCCTACCCCTAATAAAAAAAACTCCATAGGCTTAACATTGGGTCACTGTATTCAGTCTTGAGTTCAGAAAAATGAAAAATATCGCTCTCGTGGGATACACTTGACAAATGACGTCATCTGTTAATGTAGAAGTAATTTAGATGGCCAGGGTAGGATAAATTCTAAACCAAACTCGAGTTAGTGGTGTTATTGTTCTTCGCACTCCGGCAAGATCTATATTGTATATATATATTCACCTCGCGCAGTAATACGCGATCTAGCTGTTGTGCGATAAACAACAACACGACTAACTCTTGTTTGGTTTCTCCATACTATCTTTCGTCAAAGAAATACACTCGTACTCTAACGTAAGTACACATTTCGTGACCGAAAACCCATTTCGTGAGAAGAAGGGTGATTTCGTGAAAAGAATTCCATTTCGTGACAAAAAAAGACATTTTGTGAAACCCATTTCGTGAAAGACATTTTGGGAAACCCAATTGTGAAAAATAACCCATTTCGTGAAACCCATTTCGTGCAAAAAAGGACATTTCATGGACGGAATGATAAATGGGATATATATGGGCGTACTTCTGCGGATGAAATGAGTAGTTGGACTGATTCTGTGAACGAAATGAGTGGTTGGACTCATTCCGTAGACAGAATGATAGATGGACTATATTATGGCTGGAATTCCAAGGACGGAATGAGATTTAGATTAATTCCGTGGACGGAACAAGATTTAGACTGATTATGTGGACGGAAAATAGACGAAATGAAAGTCCTGGGGGCTGTTGAATAAACTATGAATGACAAAAACAAAATTGTCTTTGGAGCCATAGTGTTGTATAAAATATTGTGTTCTGAGCATGAGATAATTTGATGATAAGAGTAACCTAAAGCTTTTACAAGGTGTTGTATACAAATACGTTCATTTAGAAAACATCGTCAGTTCTGTCATACAACACTGAATGGAAAAGAAACTCGTCCAAGATGTCGCTTATCGTTGGAGTTATCGTATCGTCCAGCACCAGCCCCAGAAACGAACAAATTTTATTCAACAGCCCCCTGATTTGAACGGCACGCCATATCTCCCAGCGTCCCTCAGGGCAGCAACACGGCTTCCGGGGAGCCTCGATCCGGGTCTCTAGTGTCGCTAACTTTCGGCTGCTTTCAAAAAGTAGCCGGGGCGAGAACTGACAAGGCACATTGTGTATGGTTTCACCTTCTGACCGGGAGCACGGCCTTTGTATTGATTGTATGGGAAGCCTGTCTTAGGTCTGGTCATTGTGAAGTATTAAATGTAGGAAATGCTGACGGTAGACAACCTCCACATTGACCCACGTTGAATGAATATAGATGACTATTCATGTTTCCCTTCAGATTATTCGGAACGTATCAGGAAAAGCATTTCTTTGTTTTTATCTCACCCCAGATATTTCTTCTCCATAGACTTAACATTGGCAACTCGTATCTAACACCTATTAGATATTTAGGAAAAATATCCAATGGGGGATAATTAGTCAATATTAAGGGTGAGATAAATTCAGAAACCCATTCAAGTTTAGGGTCAGAGCTCGATCCCATCTCATTTGAATCACATAGTTATTCAAGCGGCTTCGCCTTGTGAATTACTACGTGATTCAAACTCGATGGGATACGGGCTCAAACCCTAAACTATCATGGGTTTCCTCTATATTATCACCCACCTAATACAAAGTGGCCATAGAAAACACATAGGGAGTATGGACATACCCGGCGCATACGGATATGTTGTATGCTCCGGGTGGGACATACGGAAAAAAAAGTGTGTACGGAAAAATAGTGCATAACCAAAACGAACTGATATCGACATGCCACTTGTCCTGAAAAGTTCCTCCCCTAGATTTAACATTGAGAGCTCGTATTCAACGCCCATTGAGTACTTCGAAAAAAATACTTAATGGGAGATTACGCCACAAACATTAGCCCATTAGTTAGGGTGAGGGTGAGATAAATTCAGAAACCTAATCAAGTTTCCGGTCAGAGCTCGATCCCATCGCGTTTGAATCGCTACGTAATTCACAAAGCTTCGCCATGTGAACAACTACGCTTCAAATTCGATGGTATACACTTTCACTTTCATAGGTTCCCTCTATAGAAACTTTTGATTAATACTAGAGATTATTCATTAGAATAAATTTCTGGTATATGACGCCACATTTCGACAAGCATTCCAACACACACCAACATAGGACTTTTCAACATTCCGATATATCTACGACTTTTGCGGTAGACATTGCGAAATCGAGCACCAACTGTTGGCCTGACGATCTACAGTCACTACATATTTAGTCGTCTAGTGTAAATGTCCGGTTAGAGCACCACCTGACGATTATTTGCCTGACGATCTACAGAAGCCATATATTTAGTCAACTAGTGTAAACACCGGATTAGAGGACCACCTGACGACTATTTGCCTGATGATCTACAGGAGCCATATATTTAGTCAACTAGTGTAAACACCGGATTAGGTCACCACCAGTCACCACATATTTAGTTGTCTAGTGTAAACACCGGGTTAGGGCACCACCTGACGACTATTTGCCTGGCGATCTACAGTCGGCACATATTTAGTTGTCTAATGTAAACACCGGGTTAGGGCACCACCTGACGACTATTTGCCTGGCGATCTACAGTCGGCACATATTTAGTTGTCTAATGTAAACACAGGGTTAGGGCACCACCTGACGACTATTTGCCTGATGATCTACAGTCACCACATATTTAGTCGTCTAGTTTAAACGCCAGGTTAGAGCACCACCTGACGACTATTTGCCTGACAATCTACAGGTGCCACATATTTAGTCATTTCATGTAAACACCGGGTTAGGGCACCACCTGACGACTATTGGCCTGATGATCTACAGTCACCATATATTCAGTCATTTGATGTAAACACCGGGTTAGGGAACCACCTGATGACTATTTGCCTGACGATCTACAGACACCACATATTTAGTCATTTGATGTAAACACCGGGTTAGGGCACCACCTGATGACTATTTGCCTGACAGTTTAGTTGTCTATTGTAAACACCGAATTAGGTCACCACCAGTCACCACATATTTAGTCGTCTAGTGTAAACACCAGGTTAGGGCACCACCTGACGACTATTTGCCTGGCGATCTACAGTCACCACATATTCAGTCGTCTAATGTAAACGCCGAGTTAGGGAACCACCTGGCGATTATTTGCCTAATGATGTACAGTCACTACATATTCAGTCGTCTAGAGTAAACGCCGGGTTAGGGCACCACCTGACAACTATTTGCCTGACGATCTACAGTCACCACATATTTAGTCGTCTAGTGTAAACACCGAGTTAGGGCACCACCTGATGACTATTTGCCTGACGATCTACAGTCACCACATATTTAGTCGTCTTGTGTAAACAGCGAGTTAGGGCACCACCTGACGACTATTTGCCTGACGATCTACAGTCGCCACGTATTTAGTCGTCTGGTGTAAGCACCAAGTTAGTGCACCACCTGACGACTATTTGCCTGACGATCTACAGTCGCCACGTATTTAGTTGTCTGGTGTAAACACGGGTTAGAGCACCACCTGACGACTATTTGCCTGACGATCTACAGTCACCACATATTTAGTCATTTGATGTAAACACTGGGTTAGGGCACCACCTGACGACTATTTGCCTGGCGATCTAGAGTAGCCACGTATTTAGTCGTCTGGTGTAAACACGGGTTAGAGCACCACCTGACGACTATTTGCCTGACGATCTACAGTCGCCACGTATTTAGTTGTATATTGTAAACACCGGATTAGGTCACCACCAGTCACCACATATTTAGTTGTCTAGTGTAAACACCGGGTTAGGGCACCACTTGACGACTATTGGCCTGATGATCTACAGTCACCACATATTTAGTCGTCTAATGTAAACACCGGGTTAGGGCACCACCTGACGACTATTGGCCTGACGATCTACAGTCGCCACATATTAAGTCGTCTAGTTTACTATATACCCATGCCGTATTTATTGTAAATACGTACCGTTTTGACATATAACGTAAAAATACTGTACGAACCACTGGTCCGTACACTAAAATACGGACCACATTGCCAAACACGTTTATTAACATATCGGTTGTTAAAAATTGAATTAATTTTTTTTTTTTTAATTTTGGGTATATATAGTAAATATATAATGTCCGACCATGTTTGTACAAGTAACAGAACTCGATGATAATTTACGGCATAAATACCTCGTTCCGTACAAACCGTAAATTACCATCTCGTTCTGTGACTTGTACAGCCTGGTCAGGACGTTTTATATAATTACATACCGGTTGATGCAAGCAGTGGATACCCAGCTTTACGAGTAGCTATCAGTACTGTGTGTTTCCAGGCTACTTCTGGAGCCACAGAAAGTACAATGCAATGAAAGCAATGATCGTCTGCAGTATCAATATCCTGGGCCTTCTACAGGCCTCAGGAAGGCTCATCAGTTCTCTTAGAGAGCAATAAGCTCTGAGAAGCTCATATTGTCTTCTCACTATGAACCCCTCTGCTCTTATAACACTCCCCCCGTTCATATCACTCCCCAAGCATAGGTTCTGCGCTCTGCTTTCATCTCTGCGATAGGGTATCTGTTTGGAGCAAGATCTGCCCCGTATGCCAATGGTTCATATGTCTAATCTCTGAGCAATTTGAAGGGTGATTTGTGATTTATTTGTAAGTGTCCGTAGAAAACACATAGGGAGTTTGTTTCACCATACCCAGAGCATACGGATATATCCGCCTAGTACAAAGTGTCTGTAGAAAACACATAGGGAGTTTGTATCACCATACCCAGAGCATACAGATATATCCACCTAATACAAAGTGTCCATAGAAACCACATAGGAAGTGTGTACAACCATACCCGGAGCATGCAGATATGTTGTATACTCCGTGTTCCGAAAAAGCGCGTATGCGGCTAAAATTATCGGTAAAATCAGCATGCTATTTGTCAGGAAAAGGTGAATAATATATACAATATAGACTGGTTTCAGATAAAAGCAATTGAATGCTCCTCGGAGTTGACTGCGCAATATCCTCATCATTACCCTACCCCCGGATAAAAGTAGACAAGCAGTGGCTTGGGAGAATAAAATTTTATTTAATTTTATGGAATAATAGTAAGTAAAATTATGTCGACCTTACTGGACGAGCATATTAATGATAAGATAATATGAAGGTAAGTAAATGATAATTGACAGGTAGAATATAAGTCAATTATGAAAAGTAAAATATGAAATACAATACACATGATAATTGTATGAAATACAATACAGGTAATTGTATAAATAATAAAGAGCCCTACGTTAGTAGGAAGAGAAGAGAGAAGGTTGTGGGTGGGTGGGACGAAAAAGTACTGTAGAGGGGGACACCGGAGGTGGCAATGACTCCCCCTGAGCAGAGCTCATGAGAATACATTCATAGTCTCTGGGACTACTTTCTTGAGTGGGAAACACACATGTGTTGCAGGGCTGTGCTTGCTCGAAGTGGCAGCTTCATCAGCTGTGGATGAACACTATTACAGCTAATAGTTGAAGGAGATTCTCGTGTAATATCAATGAAGCCCCACAACTGCCCTTTCCTCACTCTATCACTGTTCATGATTTGGCTTCAAATCTCTGTTTTTAGGCACATCCACTGGCGTCCGATACCTGGCCTAATATGTGAGGACCACATAGGCCAGGCTTCTAGGCTATTTTGTAACCCGTATAAGGTCTTATTTCCTGTTCCGGTGTATCACATGACTGGGTTAGGGTAGAGTCTAGTAAGCCGCAGTGGCACGGAAGATCTGCGTGGAGAGTGTGTTTATATGACGTCAGTCTTTGGTCTTTAATATCCTCACCTTTTCTCCGGCCCTCACCCCCAACACTCCATTTTGTTACCCATGGGTTAGGAAGTCCTCATTGAAAGTCTATGGGGCCAAAGTGAACCACTACCCATCACGCACTTATGGTTTACGGCATTTTTAAAAACCCATTGGTATTTGAATTCTAAGAAGAGAGATTGCCATTAATGGTCATGGGTAACAAATACAGCAATCAATGGTTTTTGGATTGTAGGCTCTGTGTACTATACACCTATGCACTGAAATACTCCAAATACCAACCTAAGCTGTCCAATTTGTATTTGAGACGAACCACCATACTGTGCCGGTATGGCGCCATACCACCAAATTTTGAACATTCAATAGTCTCCACCCAGATGTTGTGGTATGCGTTGCGCTAAATACCTCTGCGTGGAGAGTTATGATGATGCATGCACGTGGTGCGTAGCATAAAACAACATCCGCACTACCAGCACAGTTTGATTTTGGCTTCGACATTGACTTATTTTTGTAAGTTATTAAATAATTACGAATATTTAGAGGTGTATAGTACAAGTGAAACTTGTTAACCTAATTGGGACGGGTCCTCGCTAAATCTACTGCATTCGCTCTGCGAGCTCATGCAGTAGATTTAGCGAAAGAAACGCGGTACGAGGACCTGTCCCAATTAGGTTAACTAGTTTCCCTAAAATACCACTCTGTAATAAAGCCCAGTGCATATCTACCGATTTCGGAACTAGGCATCCTAACGGAGTCGGCCGTAGTCGGTAGATGTAACACAGCTAGGCAAAGATCAGGCAACGATTAGTGAAACACCTCCTTCAGATGTTATTTTGTCGCTGACAAGTTGTGGTTTCTATGTTCCTAAATCGGTGGCCAAAAGATTACCAACATGTTGATAAATCGAGTCGCCGGCAACGGAGCGTTGGTAAATAGCGCTTGATTGGGTGGCTGACAAGGGCCGAGGTATTAGAGGGAAACTATGTTCCGGGTGAGGTAAGGCTTGGAAAAATTACTGCCCAAGGCGAATCGAGTAATTTTGACGTGATCAGAGCGGGACGAAAACGTCAGAGCGGGACAAAAACATGAGAGTGGGACGAAAACGTCAACCTCGACACATAACTTATTTTTAATGCACCCCCCAGCAGCGGTATGTAACTCTAGTTAGTTCAATAATGGGTATATAGGGATATGTAATTCACCGACTCCCATACGATTTGGGAACGAATCGTTCAACCTTTAATGGGTAGGTGGGTATTGGGCTTAATATGTTCTGTGTAATTCTCTTGACCTGCTTCCGGTTCGTTCCTATCTCACACCAGTTTTGATTCTTCTTCTTCTCTATTTTTTAAAACTTACTTACTTACTAGGAGGTGTTAAAGCCATATCTTACCGATATTCACATCCGTTTTTATGTAATTTATACACAATATTATTATGATTTGGCTCTGCGTGGTCGTATTCTCCGCGTAGTTGACGAGTAGTGATTCTCCGATTGTTAGCGAGAAATACTGCGTAGTGTTAACACTTAATTGAAATATTGGCCGACCGTCCAAAAAAAACATCGGCACACTCTCCTACACGTGTATCATGTGTCGGAACTCCAAGCCGAGTCTTTGCAGTTTCACATAACAACTCTGTTAAAGAGGCTGTGTTGGAGAGTAGCCCAGTAATGTGGTAGGTCTACAATAAATGGATGCCGAGCGGAGGAGCTGCCGTAAGGAGGGCTGAGGAGGGAGGGTGGGAGGGGAGAGGAGGGAGGGTGGAAGAGGAGGGAGGGAGGGTGGGGAGGTGGGCAGGGAGGGTGGGGGAGGAGAGATAGTGGGAATGGCAGGGAGGGTGGGAGAGGAGAGGTGAGGAGGGAGTGTGGGAGGGGAGAGGAGTGAGGGTGGGAGAGGAGAGGAGGGAGGGAGGGTGGAAGAGGAGGGAGGGTGGGGGAGGTCGGCAAGGAGGGTGGGGGAGGAGAGACGGTGCGAATGGCAGGGAGGATGGGAGAGGAGAGGAGGGGGGTGGGAGGGGCGGAGCAGGAATGGTAGGAGGGGAGGGAGGGTGGGAGGGGTGGGGTAGGGAGGGTGGGAGAGGAGGGAGGGTTGGAGGGGCGGGGTAGGGAGGGTGGGAGAGGAGGGAGGGTTGGAGGGGCGGGGTAGGGAGGGTGGGAGAGGAGGGAGGGTTGGAGGGGCGGGGAAGGGAGGGTGGGAGAGGAGGGAGGGTGGGAGGGGTGGGGTAGGGAGGGTGGGAGAGGAGGGAGGGTTGGAGGGGTGGGGTAGGGAGGGTGGGAGAGGAGGGAGGGTTGGAGGGGCGGGGTAGGGAGGGTGGGAGAGGAGGGAGGGTTGGAGGGGCGGGGTAGGGAGGGTGCGAGAGGAGGGAGGGTTGGAGGGGTGGGGTAGGGAGGGTGGGAGAGGAGGGAGGGTTGGAGGGGCGGGGTAGGGAGGGTGGGAGAGGAGGGAGGGTGGGAGGGGTGGGGTAGGGAGGGAGGGTTGGAGGGGTGGGGTAGGGAGGGTGGGAGAGGAGGGAGGGTTGGAGGGGCGGGGTAGGGAGGGTGGGAGAGGAGGGAGGGTTGGGGGGGCGGGGTAGGGAGGGTGCGAGAGGAGGGAGGGTTGGAGGGGTGGGGTAGGGAGGGTGGGAGAGGAGGGAGGGTTGGAGGGGCGGGGTAGGGAGGGTGGGAGAGGAGGGAGGGTTGGAGGGGCGGGGTAGGGAGGGTGGGAGAGGAGGGAGGGAGGGTTGGAGGGGTGGGGTAGAGAGGGTGGTAGGGACGTGATAGGGAGTGTGGGAAAGGGGAAGTAGGGAGTAGGGCCTATGGCGGGGATAGGAGGGATGGTGGGAGGGGTGGGGTGGGGCAGGAAGGGTGGGAGAGATGAGGGGGGAGTGTGGGAAAGCAGTGGTAGGGAGGGTGAGAGACGAGAGGAGGGAGGGTGTGTGGGGAGAGGAGGGAGGGTGGGTAAGGAGACGAGGGAGGGTGGGTAAGGAGAGGAGGGAGGGAGGGTGAGTGGGGCGGGGTAGGGGCGAGATAGGGAGGGTAGGAAAAGAGAGGAGGTTATGAGGGTGGTAGGGGCGGGGTAGGAAGGATGATAGAGAAGACGAGGGAGGATGGGAGGGGCGGGGCGGGGTAGGGAGGATGGGAGGTGAGGGATGGTGGGTGGCAAAGGCGTGGCAGGGCAGGGTGGGAGAGGATAGGAGGGAGGGTGGGAGGGGTGGGCCGGGGTGGGCCGGGGCCTGAAGGGTGGGAGAGATGAGTAGGGAGGGGCGACGTAGAGAGTGGTGGAGGGGCGAGGCAGGGAGGGTGGGATGGGCGAGGCAGAAAGGGTGGGGGAGGTGAGGAGGGTGGGAGGGGCGGGGCAGGGAGGATTGGAGGGGGCGGGGCAGGGAGGGTTGGAGGGGAGTGTGGGGCGGTAGGGAAGGCTGGGGAGGTGGGGTATACGTAGGTAGGGATGGTTGGCGGGGCGGTGCAGCGTAGGGCGGCCGTATTGGCCTGGTTATAGGCAGAGAAAACAGAGCAGGTGGCCGCAGAGCCGCCCCTCTGTTTGCCGCCAGTCGCCGAGTCCACGCCCGAGGCGGGCCGCAGACAGGTTCTACTGAGGCGGGCTCAAGGAGTGTGGTCAGAGGTGGCAGAAACAGACACCACGGGCTCGTCTCCTCCAGTACCAGTGGCAGGTTTCTAAGCGCAGGGTTGCTGCTCCTAAGTACGTGATTTTCAAAATGTTGATTTGATAAAGCAGGCTAAATGAGTGTAGCACAGTCAGAGGAGGTGTGAAGCGCAGCGCCCCCTATTGGAACCCAACTCATATAGGCCATCACGGCAGGGTTCAAGGTAGATTGGCCGCCACCTCTGTCTACACTACGTTCCAACTAAGAGGTTGGTAACGTTAAACCATGGACGTGTCCACGGATTCTCACTCTCGGACCAAACAATTTTCTTCTACATGGATTCTGATATCCCAAATACTTGCAAAGAAATATTCATATATTAATACATTGTTAAAGAACATTATCTCTGTGGCCATTCTATTATAAACACAGTTAAAAGATGATTAGAACATGGAAAAAGCGACTTCTAGGGTAAGAACATGGGTCATGGCAGGGTCAAGGGGGTGTGGCAGGGCACCAAATAACAATAAGCACCTTCCTACTCTGGTGGAACCCGAATTGAACAACCTTCACTGGCACTCGCCTAGCTGATCTTCCTACTACCAGAGTCAGAATACCTGCTGGAAGAGTGAATCATTCTTAGATATCACTCTATCAATATCTGAAAAGATTTTTGATAGAGCTCTAACAGTTTGTATGTAGTAGCTGTTACTAGTTAGCCTATTTTTGTATAGGAATCTCCATTCAGCTGTCACTTGAGACCATGCCAAAACGATAGGGGGCGCTGCGCTTCACACCTTCTCTGTAGCACAGTGTAAAGCCTTGATCCTTACTTGTGTAAGGCATGGGCATGTCTTAATGCAGTTGTTTTTTTTTAATATTTTTATTTGACACAAGAAGGTGTACAGGCAAGGCCTCTGCTGGGCAGGTATTCTGGCTGAGCTATTAACCAGTAACTTTTGGTACTAATTAATACGGGTAATTTAGATGACATACTCAATGACTTGCTTACTGACTGACTTAGCTTAGAAACCAATATAATGGTCAGATAGGGATGTATAGACTGGAACTTTACAACAGGTTAATATAATAACAGGTGCAGGAGGGGTCCCTCTTGTAATAACAGGTGCAGGAGGGGTCCCTCTTGTAATAACAGGTGCAGGAGGGGTCCCTCACGTAATAGCAGGTGCAGGAGGGGTCCTTCACATAATAACAGGTGCAGGAGGGGTCCCACATGTAATAACAGGTGCACGAGAGGTCCCTCATGTAATAACAGTGCAGGATGGGTTCCTCACATAATAACAGGTGCAGGAGGGGTCCCTCACATAAAAACAGGTGCAGGAGGGGTCCCTCATATAATAACAGGTGCAGGAGGGGTCTCTCGCATAATAACAGGTGCAGGAGGGGTCCCTCACATAATAACAGGTGCAGGAGGGGTCCCTCATGTAATAACAGGTGCAGGAGGGGGCCCTCATGTAATAACAGGTGCAGGAGGGGTCCGTCGCATAAGGTCCGGCGTCCACCTACTACGATAAGGCTCCGATATGGTCTACGATGCACCTCCCGATAAAAAATCAAAATCGCGTCGGAAGGTCCCCTAATATCGGGGCAGTTGACCACGTTTCTGCGATTAGACACCGATACAACCCCATATAATGCGTGGTGGATTGGCATGTCTAGACATATGTCTACGATTTTGCACCATCCCGATATGTCTCCGATATTTGCTTTTTGTATCGGTGCCATATCGGTAGGTCTAAATTTCTATCGTAGTAGGTGGATGCCCGGCCTAATAATCCCTCGGAAACGAAGTAGCCAATCAGCAGCCAGGATATACCCTTTATGCGAGGTTATGTCTAAACTGCAATCAAGGATTAAGAAGTTTGCACACGACACTTTCTTCATGCTTTCACTCGGCTTCGCCTCAGGAAAGCACAAGTAACTAAATTTTGCAGCGTCTCCACTGATGTAATTCCTTAGTCTCTGCCGTCTCTGGTGTTTAGATCTATCACTTTCCTGTTGATACTGATTAAATATGGCATCATTGTTTCATTTTCTACCCCACTTACGTCCTACGCACACCAACAGCATCATAGCTTTCATAGGGCACCTATTGTGTTATTAAGGCCCCAACGCCGAACAAAACACCAAGTTGCGGATGCTGTTAATATTGAGTTTTCTTCTTTTTACCGGCTTGCCATAGAGTGGTTTTATTACCATCAGTAGATTAGAACAAGTAGGACAGAAACCCCCTCCCTCATGATGCCACTCATGACGTCACTCTACTTCTGCGTATCACGTGGTCTGACGCTGCCTTCTGGGATATTGTGACTTGATTGACCATTGTAGAAGGATTAATGAGTTTGTAATGCCGCCTTTTCACCCAGCCTTTAGTGGTATGATGAGGACGCAAAGGGTGCATTGAATAATCTAGGCTCTTACATGAAGACCTTTTTCTGTACCTCGTACAAGGATTATCGTTTACTAAAATCTAAGTTCGTTCACTTGGATAGTCTTAGTCATCATAAGGTCGTCCATACGTGTTGAATAAAGTTGGCCCACATCGTCCCTGGTTGTCTTTGGCATACGTATATACATATATACACAATATTGACTGGTTTCAGATACAAGCGGCCGTATGGTCCGAGGAGCTGATGCGTAGTAATTTTTTATTTTTTATTTGATCACATAAATAAAGATATACAATTCGCCGAGCGTATGTGAGGATGTTGCGCAGAGTCAACTCCGAGGAGCATACAACTGCTTTTATCTGAAACCAGTCTATATTGAATTTATTATCCACCTTTTCTGGGCAAGTGGCATGTCGATACTTGTTCATTTTAGTTATGCACTATTATTCCGTACGCACTATTTGTCCGTATGCGCCACCCGGAGCATGCAACATATCCGTATGCGCCGGGTATGTCCATACACACTCCCTATGTGTTTTTTATGGACACTTTGTATTAGGTGGATAATAAATATGTAGGATCCTAGACTTCTCAACGTGCCTCAGGTGACGAGGATGAGGAGAAAACATTGTGTAGGCTTGGACAGAGAAAAAGACCGAAACTGGTTTATTGAGCGATAACACTCTCCTATCATTGTCCCTCTCCCCCCGCAACCTCTCCCATCATAGCCGCATAGAATTTCTTTTTAATACGAGCTGCGCTCTTCTTTATTAATCCTCAATTTGAATGGGATTTACAGGTGGATAATACAACAATGAATAATCACATATCCGTATTTGCCTACATGTGTGGTAAATTATCAAACATAACTCAAACAAGAGAGCATTCTTTTATCAATTCGATGCTACTTACATGAGTGTTTTCGAGCTTGCTCTAATTTTTGGTAGTTTTTACAAACTCTTGTATTTGATAGACTCTTGTGGGTTTCTTTTAAAATGCTGCAAACCCTTTTATGTATTTAACCTTTTGTTTGGAACTCTCTTAGCCCTTAATAGATGAACATATACGGCATATAGCCTATGAGCCATGGGGGCTGCCATGACGCCCCCCGAGTATGTGTTCTTCACTAATGGAGGTGAAAAAGAAGGTGTTCTTCACTAATGGAGGTGCAAAAGAAGTGAGTGATAATTGGGAAGTGTCACAACTCTAGCCCTGCTCAAATATGAATTTAAAACGTTCCATGCGAAAAACATTATGTCCTAGGTTTAATCATTATCTCTTACTGCTCTGGGATGGGTGTAGAGAGTCAAGGGAACCATGGTAAAACATTAAAAGGCAGTTAAATTTCATAAGAACAAAGAGCCAGAATTTGGATCTGTCCCCCCCCCCCCCCCCCCAAGAGGCCTGCCATACTGCTAGCCACCTAGTGACTGCTTTATGAACTAACAATTGCTCTGGTCCCTATAGAATCGATAAGAAAAATCGCCGATCCTTTTGAAAGCAGGTTGAAATAGGCTTAATAATGTAGCATCGATAATGTTTGTGATTATGAAGAACCACTTACAATTCAAGCAAAATGGTATGTCTGTCCTTTTTAGCCAGGCTGCTGGCCATTCGAATTTGACATGGATGTCGGGGGGAGTTTTAAGATGTTGTGTTCTTATCGATGGACCTGTTGGATAATCTAGGCTCATACATGAAGACCCTTTTCTGTACTTTAACGAGACCTAGAGATGATGCGGGTCAATTTTATCAAACATTTATGTACGACTTAATGGACCGCTAAGACTGTCTTCTTGTACCAACTTAGATACTATTAAACGATTAGCCATGTACGAGCCTAGATTATTCAACAGGCCCCAGGGACCCATTGAATAATCTAGGGCCATACAAGAAGACCATTTTCTGTACCTTGTACAAGGGTTATCGTTTAATCATATTTAAGTTTGTTCGCTAAGACAGTATAATTAGCAGCCAATAAAGTCGTCCATAAATGTTGAATAAAGTTTACCCACATCGTCCCTTGATCTCTAGTGTACAGAGAAGGGCCTACATGTACTATCCTAGATTATTAAACGGGCCCCAGGCTTATTAGTGTCGTTTAGTCAAGTCAAAAGGTAACGTTCTCATCTGCATCGATTCAATCCCTAAACTAATCTAGAAGAGACCCACATGAGTGGCCGATATCAATCTTCAGGAACTTCATTTCAAATTTGAGAAATTTCTCATGCAGACGGAGCTCGTAACGAGAAGCGACTGGCTCATTAGATTTGAGAAATGGAATTATTGATTCCGCCAGAGCAGTTTGGACAGGATCGCCTGTGGAAATTCGGGCTAATTGCTGTCTTTGGGAAAGCACCACACTTGGCGAGGAACTGGGGGTGGAGACAGTTGGCAAACCGCAGGCACCAGCCTAATGTCCTAGGGGCCATCCATAAAGTACATACGCAGACTTTATCCTACCCCTAATAAAAAACACCATAGGTTTAACATTGACTCAATGTATTTGACGGAGCGTTGGATAAAGTGTTATTTATGCACCGAGGTGAATAAAAAAACGGACCAATCAGGGACGAGATAACGAAAGTAGATCCGGCAGCATTGATAACTACTAACATGGATAATTACAAATATTCTCTGTATATCAGTGAGATGGGGTAGGATAAATACGAAACTGAACTCGAGTTAGCCTTGTCAATGTTCATACCACTCAGGTCAGGTCTGCTACTCACTAAACTCGGCTAACGCCTCGTGTAGTAATACACAACCTGCCCATCGTGGCACAAACACTGACAAGGCTAACTCTCATTTGGTTTCTACTAATTATCCTACCCCTAATAAAAACGGTCCAGAGGAATAACATACGCAAATTTTATGCGGCATGCCATGACACAAAGTGCGATTTATGCCTCTAGGGGCATAAAAAAAATCGACCAATCGGGGACCAGATTGTGAGCTGCTCCGAATAGAGTTCAGGTTGGACTCAAAAGTTCTGGTTTGACTTCGGTTAGTCGTTCAATCGATATTTATATTTTAGTAATCCAAAAGGGTAGAGACGGGGTAGGATAAATACGAAACCGAACTCGAGTTAGACTTGTCAGTGTCTATGCCACTCTGGTCAGGTCTGTTACTCACTACACTCCGCTAAAGCTTCGCGTAGTAATACACGACCTTCCCGTCGTGGCATAAGCACTGACAAGTCTAACTCTCGTTCGGTTTCTACTAATTCTGAGATTTTGGACCCCCCATACACACACACACCTCCCGATCTTCTACGCAATAGAACAAAGAGGTAGCATACGCAACATTTCATAAAGAAAAATTCCTCCACCCCCCTCAGTGCATACGTACTCTATGGGTGGCCCCCTAGGCCAGGTAACGCCCACCATCTTTTGGTGCACTATCAGTAACGCCTGCATATTTCTGTTGCATCATGGGTAAAAGTGTTCAGCTAGTACTATACGCTGGTTCCCGGGTCATCCGCTAGGGGGCACGGCGGAATTAGACCGCAGGGACATATGCCATATTTTGGTAACCTCCGTGAGCGCATGCGTGGACATTAAACTGTAAATAAACAAGATGGCGTGTCTGACCGATTTGAAGGTAAAACCAAACCGTGAGCACACTGTCAGTCTCTATAACGATTTCAAATGACATGTCTAGCCTGTAAATGATGGATCACTATATTTTCTTTGTTTTTGAGTATTCAAACTATATTGACAGTCGATCCCTGAGCAAGACACACTCTTACAGTTAATTGTCAAGTGCCTGCGGCCCCTATTATCGCTCAAGCACTTGTTAATGTCACCAAAGTTTGCTTTTGATCAATATTTCAACTATTACCTTATAACATTAGTCGTATTTACCTCCTCTTATTGAATTATATCAGTTTTCTATCCCATTAAAGTCTACTGATGGTGATAACCACATCGCAGCAAGTGCAATGTCAGTTGGGTTTTTGAAAATTGAGCTGGTTTTAGGTCTGTCGCGCCCTTTCCATCATAGACACCAAAACCAGCATTCAACCACTGCCAGCACACCAGTCAGGGAACACTACCTGCCTGTTATCGTTGATACAGGCGGGTACCAGCCAACTAGTACTACATCTAGTGTCCTAGGGGGCATCCATAAAGTACATAGCAGACTTTCTGAAATTTGGACCCCCCCCCCCCCCCCAACACACACACACACCTTCCCGATCTTGTATGCAATAGAACAATGAGGGAGCATACGCAAAATTTCCAAAAAAAATGATTCCCCCCACTCCCCCCCCCCTCAGTGCATACGTACTTTATGGGTGCCCCCCTAGCAGGGAAGCCTGTCCTACGTGCTCACTCACATTATAGGCCAGGTAACGCCCGCCATCTTTTGATGCACTATGGGTAACGCCTCCATTTTTCTGTTGCATCATGGGTAACAGTGTTCGGCTAGTACTACACTGCATTTTAAGGAAACATTGTAATACATTATCTTTAATCTTTTGAAAGGTTGCCATTAATTCATTTTTATTAGCCTTAATCATAAACAAGTAGAAATAAGGTATTTGGGGAACCTCGTGAGGGAGAGAGACACTCTCCTAGCAGAGATCCTGCTGGGAGAGTGGGAGAGGGGTTGTGCTGGGTATCCTTGCCACTGCAAATTAGTGAGGAAACAGCGAAAGTTAAAAGTCGCTTGTAACTGGACGTTACCAGTCCCATATTTCATTGGGACAGGGAACCAGTCTCCAACATGGCTACGACAAGGCTACATCATGAATTTTCCAATCGTAACCCTGTCGGAAGGGCTGAGGTGCAATGCGTCACACTGGAAATAACGGGGAACCAGTGAAAGCACTTGTAGCTGGGCGTTACCAGTCCCATATTTCATTGGGACAGGGAACCAGTCTACCTAGTTTCCCAGCTATCTGCACCTATCGACGTTTGCTGTGTCCAACCCCTATTATCGCCTCATCGTTTTTCTCAGTCTCCTAGCAGATGAAGACCACACTACCACACAAATGAAATATCAGTTGCCACACATATATGGCACATATATAAATTACCAAACCATATCACACCATGGCACATAGATAGATTATCGAAATATACCAGCTGCACATATGGCACATAAACGTGGAGCAACGCCCCCATCCCCCTTTTACATACACGACATATCGCTAAATGATCAAACCACAACAGCCAGCCTGGTCTCTACTGCTATCCACATCTATCGCTATGTGCCGTGTCCAACCACTGCCATCTCTTCTTCATTTACCCCTGATTCCCAGCAGACCCAAACCACACCAGCCTCCCCAACGTCGCGCCAGTAAATTAAATGAAATCGAACTGCCGCTCGCTCTCCTTCCTCTTTCACTGCTGCCACACTGGGGAGCGGGTGGTGGCTGGGCTGGTGATAGGAGAGTGTGGACAGTGGGCACATTGGAGCCATCAGTCTCTGTCAGAGCCTGGTGGGGGCTCCCGGACTGCCTCCAGCTGTCACAGGTGTCTCAGAGCCTCCACGGGGGCTCATTGTAGTCTCCGGGGGGTGTTGGGGAGGGAGGGGGTGTCACATCGCATGCTGGATAGTCACGATAGCATTGAGGTATTTAACGCTATCGCGCCGCGTACCCGCGGCAGGGCTACAGTCGTGGAGCCGGGTACTAGTGCTAGTGAATGCCGCTAGAGGCCGGGTATATAGGCCTATTGTGAAAATTTTGTTTTTGGATCACGTGACATGACACGAGATACTTATCATTATTTTTCATTCCACTTCTTAGAAAAAATCAAATATAATTTTATATCTATATATTCTCCGAAAGTTTCATATTTATTAGGCCATTATTTTCAATTTGATTTAAAAAAATTATTTTGCAAATGATGCCTCAAGGCATCACCCGGCCAGCACCGGTTGATGCTTGAGGCATCACCCGGCCAGCCCTGGATGATGCCCCAAGGCATCACCCGTCTTGAATGGGTTAATAGCGCTCACCATCAGTATAAAACTGGCTCGAGTCCCTGCATCCTATGGCTACCCTCCTCGCTGGGATACAGGATACTGGCTCCACTCCCTGCATCCTATGGCTACCCTCGTCGGTGGGATACAGGGACTGGTATAATCGGTAATGGTGTTGGATTTCTTGCGCTGTATTTCCAACATTCTCCAAACAGATATCCTGGCTACTGGTCAGAATATCTGATGGGAGATTGATACCCTCTTACTTTGATCTTGAGCGGGCCACAGTCAGGAGTAGGCGAAATTTATTGCTATGATAACACAGGTGGTCAGGGAACTGGAGAGGGGGAGGGGGGACGGATAGGAGGAAGTATAGGGTTACAGGGAGCGGCTTGGGGCCATAAACAGGAGATTCTGTTCATAGTGGACAAGTCTTTGATTCATGGGCCAGTCAGAGAAGGATACTATCGTAAAACTGGATGAGGTTTAATCTTGTACACTGTATTCCACGACTGGAGTTTGGCAAAGTGACTTCATGAGCCAAAACTCCAGGAGTGGAATGCGGTGGCCAAGATTAAAACAAATCAGGTTTTGATTTTATCCTACCCTATCTCCTCGATTTTGGAATATTACGTGATAACAATGCTGTACGCCACTAGTGGCATATAAAACTCCGTATGCCAGTCAGCGTGGCATACAGAAACCCAATGTAAAGCCTATGGGATTTTATATTAGGGGTAGGATAAATATTAAAATAAACCTTATTCTGATTGTGATTAATTATTTAATGAATGTTCATAATCAAAGACTTGAGCAAGTCTACATCAGTATCACAGCTGCCACCGTAATGTCCAACGGCGCTACCATCGCCACTGCTGCTACTATCATAGTTAAGCCTGGCGTCCACCTACTACGATAGAAATTTAGACCAACCGATATGGCACTGATACCAAAAGCAAATATCTGAGACATATCGGGAATACTGCTGCCACCACAACTAATACCACTACCACCAACACCACTGCCATCAGCATAACCACCACCACCACAATTATTACTGCCACCACGAACACCACTAACCTCAACATTACCACTGCCAACACAATTATTACCACCAACACCAACACCGCTACCACCAACTTTAATACCACCGCCACCACAACTATTACCTCCACCACCAACACTGCTACCATCAACATTAATACTACTAACACCACATATATTACCACCAAAACCAACACCACTACCATCAGCCTTACCACCACCACCACAATTATTACCGCCACCAACAACAACCAGTTGTTTAATTTTTCAAAGAATTTCTTTATCTATTTCTTGAGGTTCTTACAAAAGTTATGATACAGGTAAATATCTTTCTGTCAATAAAGCGGCCAAGGCATCGATTGCTATTTTGGCATCTGGTTTTCATTGCCGGGCCATACTATATAGGAAAGTGTCGGTTGGACTTTATACACCGTTCAGCAAATACACAAACCGATATAAGTCACCAAATATACAACAAGCTCACGAAGTTAGCATAAAATGTAATTTCAAAATATAGGTATGAATTAACCATTACAACTTTGGTATCGATTCTTAAAGCATTGTCTTTGCATTATTCTTGAAATACTTGTATGTTGGTATATGTCTAACCAAAGGTGTTCTACTGTGACGTGTTAAGCATAATCTTAAACACTTATTCTGAAATCGTTGGGGTTTATCCAGGATCTTTTGGTCAGCCAATTTGTACAAAATAGTACTATATACCTATGGGCGAATGACTCACTTTTACTGACCAGGAGTACAGATTCTGTTCGTCACTAAATGACGAAAGAATAATCATACGTCCCTCCGTACCACGTGACCATTCACTCTACTATTTATTGAGTTGTCGAATGGCAATTTTAATTATTTCTAGGTATGTAATAATAAAGAGACACAGTGAGTGTGACTGAATTCCATCTGTTCCTCGATATTTTTGGTCAGAAATACTCACCTCGTTCTTCGAACGAGTATTTCTGATTAAAATATCTCTGAACAGATTCCATTCAGTCACAGTAACTATGTCTCTATATATTACCATAATCCAGATAGGGAATTATGCGAGATTTATACACTTGTAAGGCTGCAGCAATGGTAAGGAAAGGCCTCATTTTAGTATGGACTCGGCATCTCATGGTCATAGCTGTGGGTGTTTCATATAACTTAAATGTCACTTAAATGATCTCTGAAAATAGTCAAGAAGTAGGACTGAGAGAGCCTGTTGATTAGGATGTGTATTAGGGAAGCAAATTGTCTCAGATTCTAATCAAACAGTCGCATTCATTATGACAGTGTTAGGACAGAGTTCACATGTTGCAAACAATCCAAGAACATGCATAAATCACTAAAAGATCATCCATAAATGCTCCTTAGAGGCAAATCTACAGCTTCATGGAAGTATAAAATGGAAAAATATCATAAAATCAAGAAGTTATTTTTAGTTAAGAGTATAATCTGCTCATGGTCCTTGAGATCCAGACTGAAATATTTCATTGGTTTTCGCAGACGGAATTTTGACAAATCAGATTGGTTCTGTCGGGCGGATTAAATGAGCGAGGTTCAGGGAAATAGTTTCTACTGAGAAGAGTTATGGATTCCGATCAGGCCTCTGCTTCATCAAGAGACGTGGGGAATTTTGTGAGGAGGTTATTTGTGATATTTCCATTGAGGAGGGAGATTGGGCAGATTAATCTGCGTCACAAACATAACAGTAATTCACGTTTTGTGTGCCGGGGGCAGAAATCTCGCTCGGAATCCTGCGTGACAGACGATGGGTCTTAATTAACACACCTAATGATGTCTCAATGTTTGGATGTTTGTCGAAAGAAATGTTTGAGAACTCGCCTCGAAATGAACTCGTCCCAGGATTTTCTTGCCCTGAAACTCATACTCCCCAGGATTTTCTCGACCCGAAACGAAGTCTTCCCAAGATTTTCGTGACCTGAAAAGAAGTTGTCCCAGGATTTTCTGAAGCCCTAAGCACTGGGATTCTTTAGCCCTGAAACTCGTTCGCCCCAGGATTTTATGAAACGAAGTCTTACCAGGATTTTCTTGCCCCGAAACTAAGTCGTTCCGGGATTTTTCTGCCCCAAAACAAAGTCACTCCAGGATGTTCTTGCCCCTGAAACGACGCCGTTCCAGGATTTTCTTACCCTCGGACAAAGTTGCCCCAACAGTTGAGGCAACAGCCAATGAGGATTGGCCAGTGTCATTCTTGTCTGTCGCACATGCCAGGAGGGCCGCTCATGTCACTAACAACTCAGGTGTCATGTCAGTGCGCGATTCCCCCATTTGGCCAGACCGGGAACTAGAGTGAGCGATAATGAGGGTAAACATGCCATTCGCTACATGGCTGCCGGTCAACATCAAGACAGGGAGGAGCTGCTACAAAATGGCGACTGTCTTTATGCAGTCTTTTTGGTACTAATAAATATGGTAAATCTCTTAGCATAGAAACCAATATAATTGGTCAAGATAAGGATGCAGACATTGGAACTTTACAGTCTGACAGGCCCTGGAATGCTAGCAGAGGAGTGTGGTAGGTGGAGGGGTAGGTATAGGATACAGGGACTGAGTTCTGGTGAGGAGGGGTGAGGTGAAGGGGTAGTCATAGGATACGGGGACTGAGTCCTGTTGAGGAGGGGTGAGGTGAAGGGGTAGCCATAGGATACAGGGACTGAGTCCTGGTGAGGAGGGGTGAGGTAGGTGCAGGGGTGGGCATAGGATACAGGGACTGAGTCCTGGTGAGGAGGGGAGAGGTAGGTGGAGGGGTAGCCATAGGATACAGGGGCCGAGTCCTGGTGAGGAGGGGTGAGGTAGGTGGAGGGGTAGCCATAGGACACAGGGACTGAGTCCTGGTTAGGAGTGGGGTAGGTGGAGGGGTAGCCGTCGGACACAGGGACTGAGTCCTGGTGAGGAGGGGTGAGGTAGGTGGAGGGTGTAGCCACGGGATGCAGGGACTGAGTCCTGGTGATGAGGGGTGAGGTAGGTGGAGGGGTAGTCATGGGATGCAGGGACTGAGTCCTGGTGAGGAGGGGTGAGGTAGGTGGAGGGTAGCCATGGGATGCAGGGACTGAGACCTGGTTAGGAGGGGTGAGGTAGGTGGAAGGGTAGCCATAGGATACGGGGACTGAGTCCTGGTGAGGAGGGGTGAGGTAGATGGAGGGGTAGGCATAGGAAACAGGGACTGAGTCCAGGGACCTGTTTCAGTAGTCTCGTGACATTAGGCTTAGACAGACATCAACAGTGGCACCAACAGTGCAAGCAACAGCGGAAAAAGACTAGCAAATATCAGAAGATCGGAGTGGCCAATCTTCTTCATATTTGGAACGATTATAGATTATATGTATCCCCTACTCATGTTAAAGTGTCATTGCTTAATTCCTACAGAAAGTGAGTGAAACTCTGTGTGTCATCGACTGCAATCTTGTGATCTGTCCGTATGGTGTCACAGACGCCATCTAGACATGTCACGAAACTACTGAAACAGGTCCCTGGTGAGGAGTGGGGTAGGTGGAGGGGTAGCCATAGGATACAGGGACTGAGTCCTGGTGAGGAGGGGTGAGGTAGGTGGAGGGGTAGCCATAGGATACAGGGACTGAGTCCTGGTGAGGAGGGGTGAGGTAGGTGGAGGGGTAGCCATAGGATACAGGGACTGAGTCCTGGTGAGGAGGGGAGAGGTAGGTGGAGGGGTAGCCATAGGACACAGGGACTGAGTCCAGGGACCTGTTTCAGTAGTTTCGTGACATTAGGCCTAGACAGAGATCAACAGCGGCACCAACAGTGCAAGCAACAGCGGGAAAAGTCTAGCAAATATCAGAGGGTCAGAGCTGCCATTCTTCATCATATTTGAAACGATTATAGGTTATATGTGTCCCCTACTCATGTTAAAGTTTCATTGGTTTATTCCTACAGGAAGTGAGTGAAATTCCGGTGTCATTGATTGCAGTCTTGTGATCTGTCTGTATGGTGTCACAGACACCATCTAGACATGTCCCGAAACTACTGAAACAGGTCCCTGGTGAGGAGGGGAGAGGTAGGTGGAGGGGTAGCCATAGCATGCAGGGACTGAGTCCTGGTGAGGAGGGGTGAAGTAGGTGGAGGGTAACCATAGCACACAGGGACTGAGTCCTGGTGAGGAGGGGTGAGGTAGGTGGAGGGTAACCATAGGACACAGGGACTGAGTCCTGGTGAGGAGGGGTGAGGTAGGTGGAGGGGTAGCCATAGGATGCAGGGACTGAGTCCTGGTGAGGAGGGGTGGGGTAGGTGGAGGGGTAGCCATTGGATACAGGGACTGAGTCCTGGTGAGGAGGGGAGAGGTAGGTGGAAGGGTAGCCATAGCATGCAGGGACTGAAGCCAGTCTACGCCAGTCTACGCCAGTCTACGCCAGTCTACGCCGCTCTCTGCCCTTGTCGATGACAAGTGGCTAATTTCACTAAGTAGGAGACTCAAAGCGTCACGCAATGCTCAAGTAGGGAGAGATGTTCCGAGTGGCACTCTGGCCTCGTTCTGACTGCTACCTGACCCTTGACCCCCGAGACTTCTGTGGAGTTATCTTCAGAAGTCTGTCGCTATTTCTGGTTGTGGACCAATCCCGAATTGACTGAAAATATACCAAGATGGTGTTCTGCAATGTCACTGTAGGTTGTTCACTATTACCCATATCTGATCACATTAACACTGACAGGTTTCTGTTATTGGCTCTAGTGAATGATGAATGTCATAAAACAAAATGTATACTATGTAAAGTGAAAAAAAACAATAAAAATCTGATAAAAAAAACAAAAAACATTGACATCTTCAAAACCTGCATAGATTTATAGGCTGATCCGTTTACATGCGCTATCTAAATCCCTGATGAAGTATAAATAATGTTCGGGCCCACTGTCAGGCTGTGCATAAAATGGCGTTTTTTTCCGATTTTGAAGTTTGTAATAAGGAAACATAATTACTCACTCCGTAGTAATGGCTTTTCTCAATCTTTTCATCCCGTGACAACCTGTTCTTATGCCATCGGTGCTAAGTTTTGATATCTAACCAGGTAGGAATAAGGCAACACTGCCTTGTTACTGTTGATATTTGTCACCGACCACCAGAAAATACTTTTTAAAGCATATGTTATATAAATCAATACACAAATACAAACGTTAAAACATGTGCAGTAATAACATGTAACACATAACTACAAGTAACAACAAATTAACTTTTGTGATGTGACATCAAAGTAAGCCTATTCCGAGGCTCCTTTGCACAACACAGAAACATCAGAAAACATTAAAAACTCCCTCAGTTTGCAGACACGTATCTGCCAGCCGTCTCGCGTTCAAAGCCTGTCTCGCGAGAAAACGTGAGATCTCAGTCTGTGTCACGTGACTGGTAATTCACAAACCCGCCGCCAGGAGGCCCGGCGGAAGTGGGCGCTGCGGGCGGCGGCGGTAATTGAACACGCAAAGAAAATGGCGGGTTTTTTACAGGTTGAGGCAGGTCTTTAATTGTGCGGAGTTTTCTTAAGGTCTGTGGATGCTGTGACTTGTCATTGTGGTGTAGGCGCATAGCGTAAACGTCCACTGAAACTCAATAAGACGACTCAAGTGCACGAGAAATCCCGTCAGATACATAGGGCACAGAGGGGTTGTTAGTTCCCCCATCATTGGCCAGGAAATTGTAATATTGTTACCTACCATATATATAAAAAGGCACGTTTTCGACAAGATCTGCTTGGAGTTGCTCCCCAACTGTAGTTTTCGCAATAGGTGGCGTTTATGGTATTAGTTCGCGTTTCACTCACTAGGGGCCCGATGACGTTTGGGGAACTATTTCCATTATTCTCCTGCATGAGGTTACGGGCCTCTGTAATCTCCTGGTAGCAAAATACTCACACCCAATGCTATTCCTACGGAGACTACGTATTAGGTGGTTAATAAAACTAAGGACTGTGGTTTTCCTTGAGTTGAAAGAAGGCATTGGGAGTTTCGATCGGCTTTGCTCCTAGACTGGTTTTCTATCACAATGAAATATGGGACTAGTAACGCCCAGTTACAAGCAAATTTGAACTTTCGCCGGTTCCCCGCTTATTTGCAGTGGCAGGGATATCCAGCACAACCTCTCTCCCACTCTCCCTGCAGGATCTCTGCTAGCAGAGTGCCTCTCTCCCTCACGAGGTTCCCCAAATACCTTATTCCTATTTGTTTACAACAAAGGATGATAGAAAAGGAAGTAATGACAACCTTTCAAAAGATAAAAGATGATTTATAATAATGTTTCCCTAAAAAGCAGTGAAGTACAAGGTAAACACTGTTACCCATGATGCACCAGAAAAATGGAGGTGTTTCCCATAGTGCACCAATAGATAGAAGGCGTTACCTGGCCTATAATGTGAGTAAGCACACAGTCCAGGCTTCTAGGCAACTTCTTTTCAGTATTGTAAGTGGTTTGATGTAGAGGCAACCTAAGTTTCGGAGGTTTACAATAAGTCACGGGGTAGAACCCAAAGTCTGATAACGAGGCTGGGATCACGTGACCCGCTCTGCACTGACCACGTGACTGCTGTGCGTGCGTGCGCAGGTCACGGTGACGTCAGAGGGTAGTGATTGACGTGCACTGACTTCAGAGCAGCTTTTTTCAACGGAACACATCGTAAAATGTGGCCTCTGATGTTACCACACTCCATGACCCTCTACCAGATCTGAGTAGTCTGACCATATAGAACCATGGCTGGGTTTCAGTCTAAGGGTGTAGGACCAGGGGTAGGTTTTTTAGTGTGACCTTGTAGGACATGAGGTGGGTTTTCAGTTTGACCTTGTAGGACATGGGGTGGGTTTTCAGTCTGACCTTGAAGGACCAGGGGCGGGGTTTTCAGTTTGACCTTGTAGGACTAGGGGCGGGGTTTTCCAGTCTGACCTTGTAGGACTAGGGGTGGGTTTTTCAGTCTGACCTTGTAGGACCAGGGGTAGGTTTTTTAGTGTGACCTTGTAGAACCAGGGCTGGGTTTTTCAGTCTGACCTTGTAGGACATGGGGCGGGTATTTCAGTCTGACCTTGTAGGACATGGGGTGGGTTTTCAGTCTGACCTTGAAGGACCAGGGGTAGGTTTTTTAGTGTGACCTTGTAGAACCAGGGCTGGGTTTTTCAGTCTGACCTTGTAGGACATGGGGCGGGTATTTCAGTCTGACCTTGTAGGACATGGGGCGGGTTTTCAGTCTGACCTTGTAGGACCAGGGGTAGGTTTTTTAGTGTGACCTTGTAGAACCAGGGCTGGGTTTTTCAGTCTGACCTTGTAGGACATGGGGCGGGTATTTCAGTCTGACCTTGTAGGACATGGGGTGGGTTTTCAGTCTGACCTTGAAGGACCAGGGGTAGGTTTTTTAGTGTGACCTTGTAGAACCAGGGCTGGGTTTTTCAGTCTGACCTTGTAGGACATAGGGTGGGTTTTCAGTCTGACCTTGTAGGACTAGGGCCGGGTTTTTCAGTCTGACCTTGTAGGACATGGGGCAGGTTTTTCAGTCTGACCTTGTAGGACATGGGGCGGGTTTTTCAGTCTGACCTTGTAGGACATGGGGCGGGTTTTCCAGTCTAACCTTGTAGGACCATGGAGGGGTTTTCCGAAACTAAAAACGACGTATTTTATGTGGGAGAAATATCACGAAGCAACAACACTGGAAGATTTTGTAGGTTGAACATTTATGAATACTTAGTGTGCATGATACAGTTACTGACACATTGAACTAAATTAGTTACTAAAAACGTCAATATATTGCATGATATGCAGGGATTACACACCCTCCTATACAGTGTCCTTAACTGTATACCAAAGAAACTTAGGGACTTGTTGGTCATCTTTGTTCAACACAAATGGGTGACCTTATGGATGGGTAAGATTGTCTTAGCAAACAAAATTAAATATCATTAAACAATAACCCTTGTACGAGGTACAGAAAAGGGCCTTCACGTACGAGTCTCGATCATTGAACGGGCCCCTGGGTCAGTATATTGAGGGGTGAAGGAAACGCTGCACCATGCGCCATGTTAATAAATCTCCCACCCTCTCACAAGGACATGCCCGCGGCCGAGGCGTTAAAGGGCTGCATGAGGCTATCACTGTCAGCTGGGTGTAGGAGGCTATCATTGTCAGGTGGGTGTAGGGGGCTATCACTGTCAGGTGGGTGTAGGAGGCTATCAGTGTCAGGTGGGTGTAGGAGGCTATCACTATCAGGTGGGTGTAGGAGGCTACCACTGTCAGGTGGGTGTAGGAGCCTATCACTGTCAGGTGGCTGTAGGAGGCTATCACTGTCAGGTGGGTGTAGGAGGCTACCACTGTCAGGTGGGTGTAGGAGCCTATCACTGTCAGGTGGGTGTAGGAGGCTATCACTGTCAGGTGGGTGTAGGAGCCTATCACTGTCAGGTGGGTGTAGGGGGCTAACACTGTCAGGTGGTTGTAGGAGGCTATCACTGTCAGGTGGGTGTAGGAGGCTATCACTGTCAGGTGGGTGTAGGAGGCTATCACTGTCAGGTGGGTGTAGGGGGCTAACACTGTCAGGTGGTTGTAGGAGGCTATCACTGTCAGGTGGGTGTAGGAGGCTAACACTGTCAGGTGGGTGTAGGAGGCTGTCAGTGACAGGGGGGTGTAGGAGGCTACCACTGTCAGGTGGGTGTAGGAGGCTATCACTGTCAGGTGGGTGTAGGAGGCTGTCACTGTCAGGTGGGTGTAGGAGGCTATCACTGTCACAGTGTCAAGTGGGTGTAGGAGGCTATCACTGTCAGGTGGGTGTATGAGGCTATCACTGTCAGGTGGGTGTAGGAGGCTATCACTGTCAGGTGGGTGTAGGAGGCTATCACTGTCAGGTGGGTGTAGGAGGCTATCACTGTCAGGTGGGTGTAGGAGGCTATCACTGTCAGGTGGGTGTAGGGGGCTATCACTGTCAGGTGGGTGTAGGAGGCTACCACTGTCACAGTGTCAGGTGGGTGTAGGAGGCTATCACTGTCAGGTGGGTGTAAGAGGCTACCACTGTCAGGTGGGTGTAGGAGGCTATCACTGTCACAGTGTCAGGTGGGTGTAGGAGGCTATCACTCTCACAGTGTCAGGTGGGTGTAGGAGGCTATCACTGTCAGGTGGGTGTAGGGGGCTATCACTGTCAGGTGGGCGTAGGAGGCTATCACTGTCAGGTGGGTGTAGGAGGCTATCACTAGCAGGTGGGTGTAGGGGGCTATCACTGTCAGGTGGGTGTAGGAGGCTATCACTGTCAGGTGGGTGTAGGAGGCTATCACTGTCACAGTGTCAGGTGGGTGTAGGAGGCTATCACTGTCACCCTGTCAGGTGGGTGTAGGAGGCTATCACTGTCAGGTGGGTGTAGGGGGCTATCACTGTCAGGTGGGTGTAGGAGGCTATCACTAGCAGGTGGGTGTAGGAGGCTACCACTGTCAGGTGGGTGTAGGAGGCTATCACTGTCACCCTGTCAGGTGGGTGTAGGAGGCTATCACTGTCAGGTGGGTGTAGGAGGCTATCACTGTAAGGTGGGTGTAGGGGGCTATCACTGTCAGGTGGGTGTAGGGGGCTGTCACTGTCAGGTGGGTGTAGGAGGCTATCACTGTAAGGTGGGTGTAGGGGGCTATCACTGTCAGGTGGCAGTAGGAGGCTATCACTGTCAGGTGGGTGTAGGAGGCTATCACTGTCACAGTGTCAGGTGGGTGTAGGAGCCTATCAGTGTCAGGTGGGTGTAGGAGGCTATCACTGTCAGGTGGGTGTAGGAGGCTATCACTGTCAGGTGGGTGTAGGAGGCTATCACTGTCAGGTGGGTGTAAGAGGCTATCACTGTCAGGTGGGTGTAGGAGGCTATCACTGTCAGGTGGGTGTAGGAGGCTACCACTGTCAGGTGGGTGTAGGAGGCTATCACTGTCAGGTGGGTGTAAGAGGCTTTTACTGTCAGGTGGGTGTAGTAGGCTATCACTGTCACCCTGTCAGGTGGATGTAGGAGGCTATCACTGTCACAGTGTCAGGTGGGTGTAGGGGGCTATCACTGTCAGGTGGGTGTAGGAGGCTATCACTAGCAGGTGGGTGTAGGGGGCTATCACTGTCAGGTGGGTGTAGGGGGCTATCACTGTCAGGTGGGTGTAGGAGGCTATCACTGTCAGGTGGGTGTAGGAGGATATCACTGTCAGGAGGGTGTAGGAGGCTATCACTGTCAGGTGGGTGTAGGGGGCTAACACTGTCAGGTGGTTGTAGGAGGCTATCACTGTCAGGTGGGTGTAGGAGGCTAACACTGTCAGGTGGGTGTAGGAGGCTGTCAGTGACAGGGGGGTGTAGGAGGCTACCACTGTCAGGTGGGTGTAGGAGGCTATCACTGTCAGGTGGGTGTAGGAGGCTGTCACTGTCAGGTGGGTGTAGGAGGCTATCACTGTCACAGTGTCAAGTGGGTGTAGGAGGCTATCACTGTCAGGTGGGTGTATGAGGCTATCACTGTCAGGTGGGTGTAGGAGGCTATCACTGTCAGGTGGGTGTAGGAGGCTATCACTGTCAGGTGGGTGTAGGAGGCTATCACTGTCAGGTGGGTGTAGGAGGCTATCACTGTCAGGTGGGTGTAGGGGGCTATCACTGTCAGGTGGGTGTAGGAGGCTACCACTGTCACAGTGTCAGGTGGGTGTAGGAGGCTATCACTGTCAGGTGGGTGTAAGAGGCTACCACTGTCAGGTGGGTGTAGGAGGCTATCACTGTCACAGTGTCAGGTGGGTGTAGGAGGCTATCACTCTCACAGTGTCAGGTGGGTGTAGGAGGCTATCACTGTCAGGTGGGTGTAGGGGGCTATCACTGTCAGGTGGGCGTAGGAGGCTATCACTGTCAGGTGGGTGTAGGAGGCTATCACTAGCAGGTGGGTGTAGGGGGCTATCACTGTCAGGTGGGTGTAGGAGGCTATCACTGTCAGGTGGGTGTAGGAGGCTATCACTGTCACAGTGTCAGGTGGGTGTAGGAGGCTATCACTGTCACCCTGTCAGGTGGGTGTAGGAGGCTATCACTGTCAGGTGGGTGTAGGGGGCTATCACTGTCAGGTGGGTGTAGGAGGCTATCACTAGCAGGTGGGTGTAGGAGGCTACCACTGTCAGGTGGGTGTAGGAGGCTATCACTGTCACCCTGTCAGGTGGGTGTAGGAGGCTATCACTGTCAGGTGGGTGTAGGAGGCTATCACTGTAAGGTGGGTGTAGGGGGCTATCACTGTCAGGTGGGTGTAGGGGGCTGTCACTGTCAGGTGGGTGTAGGAGGCTATCACTGTAAGGTGGGTGTAGGGGGCTATCACTGTCAGGTGGCAGTAGGAGGCTATCACTGTCAGGTGGGTGTAGGAGGCTATCACTGTCACAGTGTCAGGTGGGTGTAGGAGCCTATCAGTGTCAGGTGGGTGTAGGAGGCTATCACTGTCAGGTGGGTGTAGGAGGCTATCACTGTCAGGTGGGTGTAGGAGGCTATCACTGTCAGGTGGGTGTAAGAGGCTATCACTGTCAGGTGGGTGTAGGAGGCTATCACTGTCAGGTGGGTGTAGGAGGCTACCACTGTCAGGTGGGTGTAGGAGGCTATCACTGTCAGGTGGGTGTAAGAGGCTTTTACTGTCAGGTGGGTGTAGTAGGCTATCACTGTCACCCTGTCAGGTGGATGTAGGAGGCTATCACTGTCACAGTGTCAGGTGGGTGTAGGGGGCTATCACTGTCAGGTGGGTGTAGGAGGCTATCACTAGCAGGTGGGTGTAGGGGGCTATCACTGTCAGGTGGGTGTAGGGGGCTATCACTGTCAGGTGGGTGTAGGAGGCTATCACTGTCAGGTGGGTGTAGGAGGATATCACTGTCAGGAGGGTGTAGGAGGCTATCACTGTCAGGTGGGTGTAGGAGGATATCACTGTCAGGTGGGTGTAGGAGGCTATCACTGTCAGGTGGGTGTAGGAGGCTATCACTGTCAGGCGGGTGTAGGAGGCTATCACTGTCACAGTGTCAGGTGGGTGTAGGAGGCTATCACTGTCAGGTGAGTGTAGGAGGCTACCACTGTCACAGTGTCAGGTGGGTGTAGGAGGCTATCACTGTCAGGAGGGTGTAGGAGGCTATCACTGTCAGGTGGGTGTAGGAGGCTATCACTGTCAGGTGGGTGTAGGAGGCTATCACTGTCAGGTGGATGTAGAGGGCTATCACTGTCAGGTGGGTGTAGGAGGCTATCACTGTCAGGTGGGTGTAGGGGGCTATCACTGTCAGGTGGGTGTAGGAAGCTACCACTGTCACAGTGTCAGGTGGGTGTAGGAGGCTATCACTGTCAGGTGGGTGTAGGAGGCTGTCACTGTCAGGTGGGTGTAGGAGGATATCACTGTCAGGTGGGTGTAGGAGGCTACCACTGTCAGGAGGGTGTAGGAGGATATCACTGTCAGGAGGGTGTAGGAGGCTATCATTGTCAGGTGGGTGTAGGAGGATATCACTGTCAGGTGGGTGTAGGAGGCTATCACTGTCAGGTGGGTGTAGGAGGCTATCACTGTCAGTCAGGTGGGTGTAGGAGGCTATCACTGTCAGGTGGGTGTAGGAGGCTATCACTGTCAGGTGGGTGTAGGAGGCTATCACTGTCAGGTGGGTGTAGGAGGCTATCACTGTCACAGTGTCAGGTGGGTGTAGGAGGCTATCACTGTCAGGAGGGTGTAGGAGGCTATCACTGTCAGGTGGGTGTAGGAGGCTATCACTGTCAGGTGGGTGTAGGAGGCTATCACTGTCAGGTGGGTGTAAGAGGCTATCACTGTCAGGTGGGTGTAAGAGGCTATCACTGTCAGGTGGGTGTAGGAGGCTATCACTGTCAGGTGGGTGTAGGGGGCTATCACTGTCAGGTTGGTGTAGGAGGCTACCACTGTCACAGTGTCAGGTGGGTGTAGGAGGCTATCACTGTCAGGTTGGTGTAAGAGGCTACCACTGTCAGGTGGGTGTAGGAGGCTACCACTGTCACAGTGTCAGGTGGGTGTAGGAGGCTATCACTGTCAGGAGGGTGTAGGAGGCTATCACTGTCAGGTTGGTGTAGGAGGCTATCACTGTCAGGTGGGTGAAGGAGGCTATCACTGTCAGGTGGGTGTAAGAGGCTATCACTGTCACAGTGTCAGGTGGGTGTAGGAAGCTACCACTGTCACAGTGTCAGGTGGGTGTAGGAGGCTATCACTGTCAGGAGGGTGTAGGAGGCTGTCACTGTCAGGTGGGTGTAGGAGGCTATCACTGTCACAGTGTCAAGTGGGTGTAGGAGGCTATCACTGTCAGGTGGGTGTATGAGGCTATCACTGTCAGGTGGGTGTAGGAGGCTATCACTGTCAGGTGGGTGTAGGAGGCTATCACTGTCAGGTGGGTGTAGGAGGCTATCACTGTAAGGTGGGTGTAGGGGGCTATCACTGTCAGGTGGGTGTAGGAGGCTATCACTGTCAGGTGGGTGTAGGAGGCTATCACTGTCAGGTGGGTGTAAGAGGCTATCACTTACAGGTGGGTGTAGGAGGCTATCACTGTCAGGTGGGTGTAGGAGGCTACCACTGTCAGGTGGGTGTACGAGGCTATCACTGTCAGGTGGGTGTAAGAGGCTGTTACTGTCAGGTGGGTGTAGGAGGCTATCACTGTCAGGTGGGTGTAGGAGGCTATCACTGTCACAGTGTCAGGTGGGTGTAGGGGGGCTATCACTGTTAGGTGGGTGTAGGAGCCTATCAGTGTCAGGTGGGTGTAGGGGGCTATCACTGTCAGGTGGCTGTAGGAGGCTATCACTGTCAGGTGGATGTAGGAGGCTATCACTGTCACAGTGTCAGGTAGGTGTAGGAGGCTATCACTGTCAGGTGGGTGTAGGAGGCTAGTACTGTCAGGTGGATGTAGGAGGCTATCACTGTCAGGTGGGTGTAGGAGGCTATCACTGTCAGGTGGGTGTAGGAGGCTATCACTGTCAGGTGGGTGTAGGAGGCTATCACTGTCAGGTGGGTGTAGGGGGCTGTCACTGTCAGGTGGGTGTAGGAGGCTATCACTGTCAGGTGGATGTAGGAGGCTATCACTGTCACAGTGTCACTTAGGTGAAGGAGGCTATCACTGTCAGGTGGATGTAGGAGGCTATCACTGTCAGGTGGGTGTAGGAGGCTATCAGTGTCAGGTGTGTGTAGGAGGCTATCACTGTCAGGTGGGTGTAGAGGGCTATCACTGTCAGGTGGGTGTAGGAGGCTGTCACTGTCAGGTGGATGTAGGAGGCTATCACTGTCAGGTGGGTCTAGGAGGCTATCACTGTCAGGTGGGTGTAGGAGGCTATCACTCTCACAGTGTCAGGTGGGTGTAGGAGGCTATCACTGTCAGGTGGATCTAGGAGGCTATCACTGTCAGGTGGGTGTAGGAGACTATCACTGTCAGGTGGGTCTAGGAGGCTATCACTGTCAGGTGGGTGTAGGAGGCTATCACTGTCAGGTGGGTGTAGGAGACTATCACTGTCAGGTGGGTCTAGGAGGCTATCACTGTCAGGTGGGTGTAGGAGGCTATCACTCTCACAGTGTCAGGTGGGTGTAGGAGGCTATCACTGTCAGGAGGGTGTAGGAGGCTATCGCTGTCAGGTGGGTGTAGGAGGCTATCACTGTCAGATGGGTGTCTGGTCAGTGGAGATGAGCTACTCTGAGCAGCTCACAGGCCTCCTTCACCCTCATCCTTAGAGATCTGGTGTATTGTCTTTATCATTATCTCACCCCTAGTATTTGTCTCCATAGACTTTGCATTGGCAACTGATACTCAACGCCCGTGGAGTATTTCCTCTCTTTAAATAGTCATACCAAACTACACTCTCCTACCACAGCCTTCCCTCTCTACACAGTCATATCAGACAACACTCTCCTACCACAGCCTTCCCTCTCTACACAGTCATATCAGACTACACTCTCCTACCACAAACCTCCCTCTATACACATTCATACCAGACTACACTCTCCTTCTAGAGTGCTCCTTCTCTAAACATGCATGCCAGTCTACACTCTCCTACCACAGCTAGAGCTCTCTACCCAGTCATACCAGACTACAATCTTCTACCATAGTTCTCCCTCTCTACAGTCATACCAGACTACACTCTCCTCTCTCTGCCCTCCCTCTCTACCCAGTCATACCAGTCTACACTCTTCTACCATAGTTCTCCCTCTCTACAGTCATACCAGACTACACTCTCCTCTCTCTGCCCTCCCTCTCTACCCAGTCATACCAGTCTACACTCTTCTACCATAGTTCTCCCTCTCAACAGTCATACCAGACTACACTCTCCTCTCACTGCCCTCCCTCTCTACCCAGTCATACCAGTCTACACTCTTCTACCATAGTTCTCCCTCTCTACAGTCATACCAGACTACACTCTCGTACCATAGTTCTCCCTCTCTACCCAGTCATACCAGTTTACACTTTTCTACCATAGTTCTCCCTCTCTACAGTCATACCAGACTACACTGTCCTACCATACTTCTCCCTCACTACACAGTCATACCAGACTACACTCTTCTACCACAGTTCTCCCTCTCTACACAGTCATACCAGTCTACACTCTCCTACCACAGTCCTCCCCTCTCTACACAAACAGTCATACCAGTTTACACTCTCCTACCACAGCCTTTCTTACACTCTCCAACCCTAATCGTCTAGGCTGTAAGAGCGTCATCTACCTTCTGATGAAGATCACTGAGGTCAGAATGGACGTCCTTTAAATCTCATGAATTTCCACCTGGATTCTGGGTGCTGGGATATGCGTGAGAGGTTCTCATCTGAATCCTGGGGCAGACTCCTAACCCGGAGGCTCGAGTGGACGGCCGTGGTTACGCGCTAGTCCGGTATTCACTGAGTAGGAGCCACCAGATCTGTATGCAAAAATGTGCCTGCTGATGGAAAGGAAGGCGCTGGATATATCTTAGTTTGGAGCTATGTCCGTGCCTTTAGGTATTCGTGAGTTAGATTTTGTATTTAGTGAGATGTGCTGTGTTTGATGGGAAATCAAAGGGAATCTGAGCAGCACTAAATAGCTCTGAACAGCTCTTAACAGCTTTTAACAGCTCTGAACAGCTCTTAGCAGCTCTGAACAGCTCTTAACAGCTCTGAACAGCTCTTAGCAGCTTTGGACAGCTCTGAGTAGCATTCCATACCACTTAGCTGCTTCGAGCAGCACTGAGTAACTCTGAACAACTCTGAGCAGCACTGAGCAGCTCTGAAAAGCTCTGTGCAGCTTTGGACAGCTCTAAACAGCTCTCAGCAGCACTCAACAACACTCAATTGCACTCAATAGCTCTCAACTGCTCTGAAGAGCACTGAACAGTACTAAACAGCCCAAAACAGCTCTGAACAGCTCCGAACAGCACTGAACAACCTTGAATAACACCGAACAGCTCTGAGCAGCATTTTTTTTTTTTTTTATATATATATATTTGGACGTCTTTATTGTTTTCGATTTTGCAATCGTTCTTCCAATACTATCGTAAAACTGGATGAGGTTTAATCTTAGCCACCGTATTCCACGACTGGAGTTTGGCAAAGTGACTTCATGAGGCGAAGCCGAGTGGAGTCCGGAGCCAAAACTTCAGGAGTGGAATGCGGTGGCCAAGATAAAACGAATCAGGTTTTGATTTTATCCTACCCTATCTCCTCTATTTTGGAATATTACGTGATAACAATGCTGTATGCCACTAGTGGCATATAAAACTCTGTATGCCAGTCAGCGTGGCATACGGAAACCCAATGTTAAGCCTATGGGATTTTATATTAGGGGTAGGATAAAATAATCGACTGAACATGATGGTATATACAATGAAGATGCCTTTGGGCATTGAACACCACTGTGCAGCTCCGAGCAGCTCTGAACTGCTCAAGTAGAGACTGGTGTGCCGAGGCCTTTGAGAGAGTGATTTAGCATCAATTAAAGATTGGATAAATGCTTCTTTCCATCTAGAGACGGTATCACGATTCAGGGCTCATCAGTTTAATCACCCATTACCCTCTATCTGCTTCTTGTCGGGGTTTTTATTCTTTTCTCTTTTCTTCTCTTTTTGTGTTTAGTTTTGTTGTCTGTCATTTTTTTCCGGACGTAATTATATATCCCTATCTCGATTCCGGTCCTTATATTTATCTCACCCCTGGTAATTTTTTCCCCATAGACTTAATATTGGGAACTTATATCCAACGCCCATTAGGTATTTAAGAAAGATATCTAATTGGGGATTATGTAATAAATGCCCATTAGTCAATGGGAAGGGTGAGATAAATTCAGAAACCTATTCAAGTTTACGACAAGGCTCAATACCATCGAGTTTGAATCGCTACGTAATTCACGCGACTTCACCTTGTGAATTGCTACGTGATCCAAACTCGATGGGATACAAGCACCAACCTTAAGATTTCGACCCTAAGGTTTCTTTTATAATATCTAACCGTAAAATGAAGCTGACACTGCACGAAAACCACTATTTTATTCATAAATACGCCATCACGGAAGTGCATGTAGTGGCTGAAAATTGTCTTGTTTTCATATATATGTATATATATACGCCCAGGTCTTATATACGGACGTGTCTTGGCTGTATTTCACACCCGGCGTATATGAGAGGAAATATCCTCTCCCCCCTCTGCCTCCCGCCCCTTTGTGTTGGTAGAAGTAAAGGTTTCCTCAGTAAGAAGCCCTCCCCCCGCCCCCCTCCCCCACCTTCCCACGCCCGCTCTCAGTGAAGCCCTCTTCACTGGACGCTTATATCCGCCTACACATGAGGCGTATATATACACGGGGAATAGGACAACCTTATATACGCAAAAGTCATACTTATATACGCCGGGCGCATTCATATGTAAAATGGTGGTTTTCGTGCAGTGTGAAGGATCCAACATCAAGGTCATATAAAGGGGTCATGGTGACTATACTGAACAAAGATCTCAATGATCACTCATTTTTAGGTGGAACAGCAGACAACTGTATTCCCCGATGTTATGCAATAAAGTAAACTGAATAACAGAAAACGTCAGCCCGTAGTGACTGCCGTTTGATGTCTTGTGTCTCATAAAATACATTCTGATACCAGAAGAAGGAGATTTATCAATGCTAAGCCTAAGGGATTTTGTATTAGGGGTAGGATAAATCTCCTTCTTCTTCCCCAGAAGAGGGGGATGTATTCCATGGGACAAAACGCCAAGAACGGAATCGCTACGGGTACACTCACTACGTTTTTTTTATTATCAAACAGCTAAAAACCGGAACAAATATAGTTCTATGTACTTGCAAAGTACAATACGGGCAAAGAGTGCCTGAACAATGTGGTTTGAGAAGATTGAGAGTGTGGGTGGGGTGGGGGGGGGGTCATAATTTTCTGAACTTTTGCGTACATACTTTATGGATGACCCCTATACTGTGTCAGTATGTGATGAAAACTTGGTAAAATTCCCGATCAATTTTTCCGCGTATTTATTAGGTACAACCACAGTGACCCTGTTTCCCTATACTACTTTATGGATGGCCACTGAGTTGGATGCTAAGGACTTCCCTGTAATACTTTATGGATGACCACTATAAATAAGTTAGATGAGTCGTTGACTATAGAGTATAAATACAATAATCGATGGTTTTGTGGAAAGGTGGCCGTAAACCACAAGAGGTTGATGTGTAGTAATACATGAGCGCTAGCGAGGGTATTACGACGTCAACCTCGAGTGGTTTACAGAGACCATGCTGTTGCCTTTATTATTCGTCTTTTTTAATAAATTAAACCCAGTAATTGCCATATTAAAGGATATAACAATAGAGACTATTTCTTTGCTCAATAGCACAAAGAGGTTATTTTCCAATATACCACAGCTGTGAAGCCGTATACCACAGATGTGAATCCATATATCACAGTTATGGTATCTGACAAGTTTAACATAATGCGTCGTGGTTTACTGAGTCTCCATACATTTTCAGTGGGATCTTTGTATACTATGGATGATAAAAACTCAATAAGGTATTCCCTGTAATAATTTAGTGATGGCCACTAAGTTAGATGAGTAGATGACTATAGAGTATACTACTTTATCCTACCCCTAATAAAAAACGCCATAGGCTTAACATGGGATTTCTTTATGTCACGGGTAGTGACATAAAGTGTTGTTTATGCCACTACTTTCTGATACTGAAAAAATACGGAAACGGGGTAGGATAAAATCTAGACACCACTCGTTTGAGTTTCAGCTTATTTATGCCACTCATTTTGTTGGCTCCGTAATGTCACTAGTCTTCGACTCGTGAAATTATGGAACCAACAAAATTCGTGGCATAAATAAACTCAGACTCAAACTCGTGACGTCTCTTGATATTATGGATGGCCGCTAAGTTAGATGAGTAGATGACTATAGAGTATAAACTCAGTAAGGACTCTGCGCGACACCTGATGGCCAGCCCGGAGTGGCGTCAATACGAGGCTCGTCACCTTATCCGCCATTAAGGCGCCATTATCGGATTGCCGGACCGTAAATCGGCGAGTCTCACCGATTTTCTCCCCGTGTCCCTAAACCGCCGAGTCACCACATTTACCCTCAGTCCCTGTACGAAGTCAGCGTGAATGGAAAATCCATTCTCATGTTGGAAAGTTTGCCATCTGCCACCTGCCACCAGCTGTATGCCACCAGCTGTATGCCACCTAACGCCTGCTACCCACCCTACACCACCCGCCATCCACCATACCCCTCCTGCCACCCGCCTTGCGCCACCTGCAACTCAGCTTACAGCACCGCCACCCACCGTAAAGCACCTGCCAACCACAATACAGCACCCGCCACCCGCCGTATGCTGCCTGATGCCTCTCACCCACCGTACCCCAGCTACAACCCGCGGTAGTGATATCTTACAATATCCTGGTGGATGATGGCGGAACTAGCAATCACTCTGAGCCCTATAAGCTTTTTTCATTGGCCGACAAACACGGTGTAGATTTTCTGTGCTTTCCTGATAGCCTATTTACATTCTGTGTCAGCAGTGCTAATGGTCCGTCGGTGGTTCCTGACTGTATATCGGTGATAGCCAATGGAAATAGGCTATTAGGAGAACACAAGAAATCTACACAGCATTTGTCGGCCAATGGAAACGGGCCTTATAAAGGCGTCGTCACTTTGCCACTCACAGCCATTCACTGCACTGCGCTCTTTGTGCTATAATCTCCATCAAGAATCAATTCAGAACGTGGTTTCACGTCGGAGGGGTTCTACAGATGCGCGGGCGAGCTTATCTGTTCTTATCAGCCCTGCCCCACGTGCCCGCGCCGCCCGACAGCCTTATCTACAGACGTGCAAGCAACGTGCCCCGCCTCGGAAAGGTCTATAGTAGCAGGGAGGACTCTTGAAATGGGCGATGGATGGCCATACAGTTAGTCCATGAGCCACGGGGAAAAAGCCCACTTTGAGGGAATAATCTAGACTGGCTCCAGTCCCTGCATACTATGGCTACCCTCCTCGCTGGGATATTCCAGTCCCTGCATGCTATGGCTACCCTCCTCACTGGGATACTCCAGTCCCTGCATGCTATGGCTACCCTCCTCGCTGGGATACTCCAGTCCCTGCATGCTATGGCTACCCTCCTCGCTGGGATACTGGCTCCAGTCCCTGCATACTATGGCTACCCTCCTCGCTGGGATACTCCAGTCCCTGCATCCTATGGCTACCCTCCTCGCTGGGATACTCCGGTCCCTGCATCCTATGGCTACCCTCCTCACTGGGATATTCCAGTCCCTGCATGCTATGGCGACCCTCCTCGCTGGGATACTCCAGTCCCTGCATGCTATGGCTACCCTCGTCGCTGGGATACTCCAGTCCCTGCATGCTATAGCTACCCTCCTAGTTGGGATACAGGGACTGGTAAAATGGGTAATGGTGATGTATTTCCAACACTCTCCATACAGGTATCCTGGTCAATGATCAGGATATCTGCTGGGAGATTGATACCCTCTCACTTTGATCTTAATCGGGTCACAGTCAGGAGTAGGCGAATTTTATTGTCATGATAACACAGGCAGCCAGGGAGCTGGAGGAGGGGAGGGGGAGAGGTAGGAGGAGATATAGGGTTACAGGGAGCGGCTTGAGGCCATAAACAGGAGTTTCTGTTCATAGTCGACAATTCTTTGATTCATGGGCCAGTCAGAGAAGGATACATACTGAAAAACTTTATTCTGATTGCGATCAATCATCGAATGAATGTTCATAATCAAAGACTTGAGCAAGTCTAGGAGTAACCCTATCATGACTTTCTGAATACCTATTTGCCTCTAGTTCAACCTGGGACAGGAGGAAGACCCTGAAGTAAGCAGACAAGACTTGTTTGAAAATGATATTGGTGATGATGAGTAGTGTGCTTAATGTTGGGGCTCACGAAGGTGGGCTTTGTATCTCTATCCACATTTGTGTACTCTTTGTCCACTTTTGCTTCCTGTTAGGATTCTCCCAGATGTGTTCTAGTTCTCTTTCCACTTTTGTTTACTGTCAGGGCTCTCAAAGGTGGGCTTTGTGGCTCTCTTCACATTTGTTTACTGTCAGGCTCTCGAAGGTGGGTTCTGCGTCTCTGCTCACTTTTACTTAATGTTGGGGCTCTCGCAGGTGGGCTCTGTGTGTCTATTCACATTTGTTTATTGTTGGGGGTCTTGAAGGTGGGCTTTGTTTCTCTATCCACATTTGTTTACTGCTAGGGCTCTCAAAGGTGGGCTTTGTATCTCTATCCACATTTGTTTACTGCCAGGGCTCTCAAAGGTGGGCTCTGTGACTCTCGGCACATTTGTTTACTGTCAGGGCTCTCAAAGGTGGGCTCTGTGACTCTATCCACATTTATTTACTGTCGGGGCTCTGGAAAGTGAGCCCTGTGACTCTCTCCACATTTGTTCTGACGGCAGGAGTACGTGACGGGAATGTTAGTGTCTGGGTTTATTTTCTGTCCCGTGAATAGAGATCTGCGGAGATCTACTCTCGAGGAAGCAATTAACCCGGCAAGGCAAGCGCCTAATGGTCGTTAATCAGCCACGGAATGGTGCTCAGTATCTCTGTGCTAATCTGGGGAGGCACTCAAAGTTCCCTGTAACTGCGGTGAACAGTTCTGCCGCGAACACATCCACCACAATGGTAAATAGAGCAACTCCAAAACACCAAACAGGCACCAGCTAATAACACATCCACTACAATGATTAATAGATTGACTTCAAACCAGCAAACATGCCAGCCGATAACACATCCACCACAATGGTAAATAGAGCGACTCCAAATCAGCGAACAGGTTGGCCGCGAACACATCCACCACAATGGTAAATAAAGTGACTCCAAACTCACAAACATGCCAGCAGCTAATACATCCACCATAATGGTAAATAGAGTGAGTCCAAACAAGCAAACAGGCTGGCCACTAACACACCCACTACAATGGGAGATAGAGCGACTCCAAACCAGCAAACAAGATGGCCGCTAACAAATCCACCACCATGGTAAATAGGGCGACTTCAAAACACCAAATAGGCCCACCACTAGCACATTGACCAGAATGGTAAGTAGAGCGACTTCAATCCAGAAAACAGGTACCAGCTAATAACACATCCGCTACAATGGTGAACAGAGTGACTACAAACCAGCAAACATGCCAGCCGATAACACATCCACCACAATGGTAAATAGAGTGACTACAAACCAGTGAACAGGCTGGCCGCTAGCACATCCACCATAATGGTAAATAGAGCAACTCCAAAACACCAAACAGGCACCAGCTAATAACTCCAAACCAGCAAACAGTTCTGCCGCTAACTCATCTACCACAATGATAAATAGAGTGACTCCAAACCAGGGAACAAGATGGCCGCTAAGACATCCACCACAATGGTTAATAGAGTGCCTCTAAATTAGCAAACATGATGGCCAATAACTCATCCACCACAATGGTAAATAGAGTAACTCCAAACCAGCGAACAGGCTGGCCGCTAAGACATCCACCACAATGGTAAATAGAGTGACTCTAAAGCACCTAAATAGACCTGGCACAATACCAAGATAGATCACCTCACAGCACCTAAATAGCCCGCAGTTAAGCACCAAAATAGATCAGCTTACAGCACCTGCAGCAGTCACACTCCAGGAGGACTACTGTGACCTGTTTCACTAGTTTCGTGACATGTCTAGATGGCGTCTAGATGGTGTGTCCGGTTTCATAAGAACTAGACATTAGACTTCATTTTGTCCGTTCTTGCTTGCACTGTTGGTGCCACTCTTGTCACGAAACTAGTGAAACAGCTCCATGATGTGTAGATTTGTCTAATTCTTATGTTTGGGGTCTATCTTTTCCTAAGGGCAGTGCTACTTGTGTTGTCACGAAACTAGACAACCCCAATGTCTCTCTGGTGTCACAGACATGTCACAAAACTACTGAAATAGGTCACAGAGGCGGAGACAGGGGCCCATTTAATAATCTATGCTTGAACATGAAGACCCTTTTCTGTGCCTCGTACAAGGGTTATTGTTTAATAATACTTACGTCTGTTCGCTAAGATAGTATTAGCCGTCCATAAGGTTGTCCATAAGTGTTGAATAAAGTTGACCCACATCGTCCATGGGTCCCTATGGCATAAGGAAAAGGATCTACATATATATACGATCCTAGATTGTTAAGCGGTCCCCACTCTCCCGGAAATGACGTCACCGGAGCAGACCGGACGCCGATTTAAGATGTTATAGGCGGCCCTGTCTGGCAGACAGAGTGGCGCCGAGCTGACCTTGACATTGTAAGGACGTCAGACTCTACCCGGCCTTAGATTCACCAGACTCACATATTATCGCCCGGTTGTATTGTCCAGGTCTTAGATGGGGAATGGCGACATTTTTTTTTACATATTTGATAAATGAAAGTGTTTTCACATCATAGTTGTGACAACGCGATGTGTCCTTCGTCAAATACAACGACCGTATTAACTGCCATCTGCATCAGTTTTTTCAAACTCAATTTCGGCGGGAATTGGGCGGCTGAATGATAGCTGTCCAATGTTGAACGGAATCCGTACAGCTGGCCAGTAAGGGGGGGCGTCCACCAACCACGACAAGGCTACGAAAATGGCTTTCCGACAAGGTCCACGACAGCTCTACGATTGGAAGCCTTGTCGTAGCCTTGTCATGGTTGGTGGACCACAGTTCCCGACAAGAGGCTACGACAAGGCCACGACAGGCTGCGACATGAAGCTTGTCGGGGGCCTTCCGACAAGGTTATGACAAAATCGAACATGTTCGATTTTGGAGCCATGTCGTGGCGTGTCGTAGCGTGTCGGGAGGTTGTCGCAGAGGTCTACGATAGAATATTTAGGTGGAGCGTGCACTTCCTGACAGGCTGCGACAAGGGCTCACAACAACTCCCCTCCTCATGACAACGCTGCGACAAGGCACCGAACATTCTTGTCTGCTCTTGTCGTAGCCTTGTCGTGGTTGGTGGACGCCCCCCCCCCCCCTAAAAGCAGGCACACACTGAGCTTCCGACACACTACGACAGACGTTCCGACACACTATGACACAGAATCGTTTAACATTCCGATGTGTTAATTTAGTTTTGTACCCTGACATTCTATGAAACTGAAATTTTCTACATTCTGACAAGGTTTTAAGTGTGAGACGCACAGGTACATAGTGATAATGCTTCCCCTGCAAAGGAATTGCTATATTCACCTCTTTTAACAAATTTCCCACTTATCTGCCATTAGAATACTCATATGTCGAAGAGTGAGTCGCCATGTTTACAAAAAATGAGAAGCAGACGATACTGAAATATGGCGGGAAAGTACAGTAGAACCGAGTGGAAGCAGACACCCTCCGTTCCCGGTCAAAGTGTCCGCTTACGCGGATTCTCCTGTTTTATACTGGTTGTACAGCACTCAATTGCGTATTACATGTATTCCTATAGTATAAGTATAAAAAAATAATGATCATTATGTGGAATCTTGATCAATTACATGTGTAATTATAAATACCAAAGCGAAATATGTTTATCCACAGAGAAAGTACAGTGATTGGATCATATTCTATGTCATTCGAGCTCTAATATTGTGGTTCACACATGAATATTGTCCCAGTATTATCGTAAAACTGGATGAGATCTTGGCCACCGTATGCCACGACTGGAATTTGGCATACTGATTTCACGAGGCGAAGCCAAGTGAAGTCCGGAGCCAAAACTCTAGGAGTGGCATGCGGTGGCCACGATTAAACGAATCAGGTTTTGATTTTATCCTACCCCGTCTCCTCGATTTTGGAATATTACGTGATAACAATTCTGTATGCCACTAGTGGCATCTACAACTCTGTATGCCAGTCAGCGTGGCATACGGAAACTCATTATTAAGCCTATGGGATTTTATATTAGGGGTAGAATATTACATCAGATATGATTTAGAGAACACAGGAACACCACAGGTGATTGTACAATAATACATTGGCAAGCGGGTCTCCGCTTTCGCGGGGTGTCCGTTGGGCGGGGTTCTACTGTATGTTCATTCCAAATGACGTCACTGACGTGACCACGTGATCAGATTACTTCCGGGGAAATAAGTCTGGAGTCGAGCATGCGCAGAAGAAGCCCACTTCACGACGAACAAATCAGTCTCGGATCACCTTTGCTGGTTTCTCGTTGCGTCTCGTTTCGACTGAGATCTCGTTTTTCAACTCTCGCTGTCACTCTCCTAGCAGAGATCCTGTGCCTTACTTCCTGCCCTAATTGTATATCTGCACCGACCTGCCTGTGTGGGATACAATCTGGCCCATGCGCTAGTTTTTCAAATATGCTATTATAAAATTTTGAGCATTTCGGGGAGTATTTTGTGTTCTACTTGTGGAAAGAGATTCACACTTCATCACTATATCCTGCAATGTTTGAGTTCTGATGTGAAAGTAAAATTGTATCTCATGGACGAACTGTTTTGTAGAAATAAACATTATCAGAAAAATACACTCATTTCTGTTATTTGTGATCAGGAATAAATTACGTGATTACTATCTTCAGGGGAAAGCACCCTATATGTTGCAGGTTTTTGTTTGTTTTGAAACATATGCTCATTGGAAGGGGCAGTCTTATCAACTGTGGATTCACATTATAAAATAGTTTAGAGTTGAAAAAGAAAGAGCTGAATTTCCTGTGAAACTCATTAAACAATTTCAGTTTTCCACATCTCATAATACATGAGTTATCAAACTGTCATCACTTTTGACACTCGCACTTTTTTTTAACCCCTAATGGGGTTTCTCTATGCGACTTCACTGGGTTGAGGCAGAGATCAGTAAGCGCTAGCGCCGCGAAAGATCTACTGGGAGAGTGTCTCACTGCGTCTCTACTCGGCGTCCCTGTCTGACGCAATCAACCCTCGCGCAGGCGCACTGACCGCCACGGTGCTGCCACCTGGCGGATTGACGCTCCAAGCCTCGTTCTCATCACCATTCACAGTGCCCCCTCGCGGCGAGTGGAGGCAGCGATGACGACCCTATCCGCTAGAGGGCAGAGCGGTCGCTGCACGTCAGGCCACTTCCGCTTCCGGGAGCGTTCTACCGGAAGTGACGTGGGGCGAATTCGTCGCACGCCTCGTTGTGGGTTTAATTAAGAGTGGGGAAGGTGTGAGGGGAGGATAAAGAGACTGACAGGCGGGTGAGTTGTAATTTACACCGCCCCCCCCCCCCGCCTTTAATAACCCAGCCCCCCTAGCGGGGAATATTGTCACCACGAGTCTATGTGTACCTGGGAGCAACTGCCAAGCCGCAAGACAGCCTAATGTCAACAGCGAGAAAAACACCAACCATGTTGTTGATCGATTCCTACGGAGAGAGTATGCTTGCATTTTGTTTGAAAAATACTTCTTGAATGTCCTAATCATGTTAAGGTATATGTATATATTGGGGTTCGGCTGTTCCACACAAGAATATGCTAATGAAGTATTCAATATACTATCAAGATGTAAACGTTGAGGGAATTTGATGGGATCATAAGGAATAGTTTGAGAGGACTAATCACACCCTGAATGAAGCATTTCGGTTTTAAAGGCCAGTTTGCTGCTTTTAGTTATGTTTTCAGAATCTAAGGCCCAGCATCTCCCTATTACGACAGAGTTTAAGACCTACCGATATGGAGACTGTTGGAAACTTATCGAGATGGCCCATATCATAGACAGAAGTCTAGCAGTGTCAGTTTAATTAAGAGTGGGGAAGGTGTGAGGGGAGGATAAAGAGACTGACAGGCGGGTGAGTTGTAATTTACACCGCCCCCCTCCCTCCCCGCTTCTAATAACCCAGCCCCCCTAGCGGGGAATATTGTCACCACGAGTCTATGTGCACCTGGGAGCAACTGCCAAGCCGCAAGACAGCCTGATGTCAACAGCGAGAAAAACACCAACCATGTTGTTGATCGACTCCTACGGAGAGAGTATGCTTGCCTTTTGTTTGATGAATACTTCCCGATAAAAAAAGATGTCCCAATCATGTTAAGATTAAGGTATATATATATATATATATACGGGTCAAGCTGTTCCACACACAAATATGCTAATTAAGTATTCGACAGACTATCAAGATGCATACAACGGGGGGATTCCATCGCATTATAAGCACTAATTTCTTTTTCTTTTTTATTCAAGTATAATCAAATTACAAATCACCCTTAACAGGGCGTTCTTCCTTTGCAATATCGTAGTTACATCGAAGTGTATATTTTATAAATACAAATAACAGTCTAATAAACAAATACAGGACAATGCATGACTATTTAACAGGACAAAACTTGACATAAACGAGGGGGTATTTTTGTGAAAGGACGAATATTTCTATCGAACACTGCGTTTTTAAGCGCAGTTAGCTGCGTTTAGATACGTCATTTTGAGTGTTTAATAGTGTAGCAAATGTTTAGGGAACTGTAGGTAAAGTAGAGGGTCGGGTAATATCAGGTGCAGGAGGGGAGGGGACCGTCGGACACGTTGAAGGTTACTTACTATTATAGAGGAATCCATACGATTGGATGTTTGGCGCCCACACTCCACCATGTCTGATAGATGTGTCACATCTGGTATTGAGTAATGGTAAGTTGGAAGTAACAACAACAACTGGAATAAATGTCCAAAGGCTTAAAGGCATAAAGGACAATTTGGCTTGAAAATTAAAACTCATGTCAATTTCCTGGAAATTTAATATGATAATCTTCAAGTGTTGTGAAACACATATCTAACATATCACCGTGCTAGTTTTTGATTTATAAATCAATGTGATGATAATTTTATATAAGAATATATAGAAATTCTAAAATCTATTTTTTCACAAAGTAAAACCCATGTCATTTTCCTCAAATTTTCACAGAATATAGTACATATATAGTACTACTTATTTATTTTTGAAAGAATTGAAGAAAACCATATTTTTCAGGAGATTTCCTATGTAAATCAAGCAAATGCAAATTGACCTATATTACCTATTGAGAGTGAATAAACTGGATCAAGTGGTAAAATTACTAATGTAGAATTAGAATACATCCCATGAAACCAGTTTTGACTGAAAATTGACATTATTTAAAAATCACCAGGTGGCGCCACTGTGAATTGTAGGATATGCCTTTAACATTGGGAACTCGTTCTCCATGCCCTTTCAAGTATTGCAGTCCATTCTCCATGGTCTATATCCTATTTGTTGCCCATTCTTTTAGTGTGTATTAGGGTGAGATAAATACAGAAAGCAACTCGTTTTGGTCAAAGAAGTCATTCTCCAACTCGTTTGAATGATATGTGATATTCACTTGGCTGTCGCCTCGTTCATATCATACCGCATCAAACTCGTGGAGAACGACGACTTTGACCAAAACCTGTTGGTTTCTTCTTTAATCCGTCTATGACGGAAACTCTATCTGCTACTAGTTTGCTGACTCCGTAATCGGTGGTTAATAATATAAAGAGACGTCACAAGTTTGAGTCTGAGTTTATTTATGTCACGCATTTTGTTGGCTCCGTAATTTCACGAGTCGAAGACGAGTGACATTACGGAGCCAACAAAACCATGATGTGGATCTTTATGGCCGTATTCTCCTTGTAGTTGACAATACTATGCGTCAACTACGCGGAGTATACGACCACGCAGATCCAAATCATGGTAATATTTTGTATATATTATCATTACATTGATATCTAAATCAGAAACTAGCACGGTGACCACTGAATTTTAAGTTAGATTTGTGCTCTACGAAACTTTGAGCTCATCATATTCAATTATCAGGAGAATGACATAGGTTTTAAATTCCAGGCAAAATTGTCAGATATCCCTTTTAATAGATGAATGAGTCGAGTTTACTGTTTCAAAGACGTCAGCAGTATGCTCCAATCACAGACTCTGTTCTTACAAAGGATCCACACACAAGAGAGCACCCGCTTGGAGAGTGTATTATCTGTTAGACTCAAAGACTCTTCTTGCATTTTTTTTTTTTTTTTTTTTAATTCACCATTTCTATTACACAGTTCTTCCAATGGTTACAGTTAACACTAAAGCCCCGACTTCTGTAAAGCCGGTTCGCTTTTTTAACCCCCGGCGGGTTGAAGCCTCTTTTCTGGTGCAGCACCTCTGAGATCACAACCCCGGAGACTGTACTGTGCCTGCTGTCAGTCTCTCTACTGAGGCCAGGAGAGAATTTTAATCTTTCCTCTCGTTTGAATCTGGACCCTCTCACTGTAAGCGCCTCTTGTGTTCAATACCACCCCTCCTTTTGAATTGAATCATCCCTGACTGGAGATTTAGTTCGCTTGAATGCCATTTTGAAAAGGTGTGGGTGTATGTGGGGGATCTGTCTTAACCCTTCTGGATGTCGATGATCCTAGGAATATGAGAAAAGCGTTGCTCCAGTAATATCGAATCGTGTCGTGTAGTATCGTTATTTTCATGTTGTATAGTTACCTTTTAGAAAACCACATTTTCAGTGACATAGGTGAAGGGTTTGTTAAATTTTTAATTGGATATAGATGGCGAGATAATTATGATGCGATCCACACACAAAATCGGGAGCAAATCGTTATTCTGCGATCCGCAAAATGTGGAGCAACAACCCCCTGGGCAGGAGAGGGATATATAGACAATAAGCGATGGTTTTGTGGACAGGCGGCCGTAAACCACGAGCGGGTTGACGCGTAGTAATACATGAGCGCTAGTCAACCGCGAGTGGTTTACAAAGCCTCCTGTCCTGTCTTATTACATTTATTATCCATCTTTTCGAATATATTAAACCCAGTAATTAGTGGTGTAAAAATCCTTTCCCATATATATATATATATATATCGACCGCCTCTTCCCCTTGGAGGTGTGTAGCGGGATTGTGTTTGTATGAGGAAGCAAATTTTCTTGTGGATATATATATACGGGAAAGGATTTTTACACCACTAATGCCCATACATCATCATCATCCAACCAGCGACACGCTATGTGACTAGGCCAGACTAATGTCAACACAACACCACACAGAAGTGGTGTGGTCCCAACCAAATACGAGAAAATCAACTAAAGGGAATTCTCTGCAAACAAAGATCAGCCAATCATAGCCTGAATGAGATTACATATAATCGAAACTGTTGGTATGATAGAGTTCGACAAAAAAGAACTCTATATGGACAAAACACTCCCAAAGACATGAAATACAGACTCACAAACTGTAACACCACCTAGTGGATTCCATGAGAACTTCCAAAACGGCCACCAGGGGTATGGCTCAGCTACTAACACACACCAGTAATCAGCCATGACTCACCATGGACACATAGAAGGGTGGTTCTGATTGGTTCAGCACCTTTCCCGCCTCTCTTTGTCTATGGATCCGGCCAATAGAATGGGAGCATTGAATACATGTGACCACACATGTCCAATGAAACACGGGTTGACTTCTGACATTAACATAATTTTCTCAGTCTCATGCTGACTGTGGAAAGAGTCTAGTCACATACCAACAGTCGCTACAGCAGATCGAACGTCTTACAAATTAAACCCAGTAATTGCCATATTAACGGGTATAACAATAGGAACTATTTCTTTGCTCTTTAGCAAAAGGGACTATTTTTCCCATATACCATGGTTTTGAGGCCGTACACCACAGGTTTGAATCCGTATACCACAGTTATGGTATCTGACAGGTTTTATACAATGGGTAGTGGTTTATAGAGTCCCCATACATTTTCAATGGGGGCTATGTATAAGATGGATAATAAATGGATTCACATGGCAGGGGCCAGACGAAGAAAGAACTGCTGAGAGATCTGTAGATGCTGAAACTGTGCCATGAGATTTGGTTGCGGAGTAATCTCATAAGGCAAAGTCGCGTGAGACAACGTAGCAAACAAAAATGAATGGCGTATTTTCAGTAGCTCTGGATCGAATGCAGTTTAAGTTTTATCTCAACCTTATCACCGAATGATTGGCTAACGTTTGGGACCCATTGAGTATGTTTCTAAAATGCTGTATGGGTGTTTAGTACGAGTTCCCAATGTTAAGTCTATGCTGAAAAAATACCAGGGATTACATTGAATGTCATATATTTGCAGTTTTTGTTCCTTCACAATTTTTAGATTATTATCCAAGGTAGTTGTTGCATTATCTCGAGTATCATGTAATCAAATCTAGATCGTAGACAACCGTGAAGAAAACATACAAGTTGGATTTACTCATTAAGTCTCCGATAATCTTCAGAAAAAAAGGATGAGACTAATTACTACACCCCTACCAGTGGTACGTAATTAGGAAGTGTTCAGTATATAATAATAATAATAATAATAATAATAATGATAATAATAATAATAATAATTATAATTATGATAATAATAAAAGAAAAGGTACCATCAAGAAACATCACAAAATTTCATATGATTGCTTATATTGTATGAAAATGCTTTCACGAAGCGGAGCTGAGTGATATTTGTAGTTTAACAAACGTCACATAAACAATTATATGTAATTGAGTGATGTTTAGATTTCATCCTTTATCCTACCCCTCATATAAATCTCCATAGACTTAACTTCTTCTTTTTTTTTAAATCGTTTTATTTATCCTGGATTCGAAAAGGCAGCAGTTTGCCTGTTTACATTCACAACCCAGCATATGAGTACATTCCATACGATGGTAGAAAATAGCATACCTAGCAGGCTGACTGGCTAGAACAAATCAGTTTGTTCGTCAAAGTTGATGTTATATGTACAATATGAACAACATGGCATACATAAGGCGGAACATTTTATGAATGAAGTAAGTAGTTCACAATTTGGTAAGTATCATATTTTGTAACAACAGCGTAGATTTTGGCAATGTTTTGTGTATGCTCGGGGTGCCTTATTTATTCATGGTGTTCAGTTAGGTGCAGTGCAATTTAGGTGTAAGGGGTGTACGAGTATAGGGGGATTTATTAGACAGGATCAATATTTCAGGGCAACTATGACGAGGGATTTTTGAATTGGTTTGATTTAGTGTGGGTAGTTTTGACGGGTATTTATTAGAAAGTTTTTTTCTTGATACTTGAATCTAGGGTAGGTTTGGATTTTTCGATAGTCCGGCGGCATTGAGTTCCATAGATAGGCACATTTGTGAATCATACTGCGTTTGAATATATTTAGTTTTACAGGTTCGGTATATAGAACCGGTGCATCGTTTGCCATGGTGTAACTGTTTGCCATGGTTATGCCATAAGATATTCATATGCCACGCTTGACATTTGATGTTAAAAACATCTGATGAGGTAGAATAAAATCTTAACTTCACTCAATTTCATATAATTGTTTTCATGGCATTCATTGTCTTCTGCTACAGATATCACGAAGCTTCGCTTCGCGATATCATTCCGCGAAGACAACTCATGGCATATAAACAATCATATGGAATTTCTTCACGTTTCTTGATAAGCTTGTCACATGTTTTTAACTTCATATGTCACCTGTGGCAAATAAATATTTTTTGGCATAACACTGACATACAGTTACACCATGTTAAGTCTATGGAGATTTATATGAGTGGAAGGATAAAGATAATGTGAGGGTAAGACAAGGCGTGTTGTGATGTTACCCCTATCGCATTTACGACCACAATGTAGAGAGTGTACGGGTTGGCGGACTGGAAAAGCCAAGCACCAGATGGTTTGAACACCATGGATGATATATATGGATAACAGACACACAACGAATCAACCCATCGACGACACAAGTATAGAACAAACTACCTCCTCCACACCAATGCCACGTCCAAAAAAAAATCCAACGCAAACCGTAAAGGTTACGCGAACGAAAAAGTTATCACATGGAAGGATAAAGATACTTTTGCCACTTTTACAGTATTACATTAATTCCAAATGACCCATTGTGGCATGCAACTGAGGCATAGACACAACACGGTGCAGGGAGGAGACATTGTCCTTGCTATAATATTTATAGTGAAGTGGTGGGAAGTTTTCTATGTGAGCGGATACTATGGAGAAACCAAACAAGAGTTAGTTGTGTTGTTGTTTATCGCACAACGGCAAGATCGCATATTATTGCCCGAGGCGAAGCCGAGAGCAGTAATACGCGATCTTGCCAGAGTGCGATGAACAATAACACGACTAACTCGAGTCTGGTCTAGAATTTATCCTACCCCGCCAGTCTAAATTACTTCTACATTAACAAATGACGTCATTTGTCAAGTGTATCCCACTAGAGCGATATTTTTTCATTTTTCTGAACTCCAGACCAAATACAGTGACCCAATGTTAAGCCTATGGAGTTTTTTTATCAGGGGTAGGATAAAATGGCATATTGTAAAGTCCTGGGGCTATGACAGCCTGGTTCAGAACTTTAAAAAAAATCAACTTGAATGCATGAAGTATAGTCACAAGGTCTAGAATGGATTTTTTTAATCACATATAAATCCTCTACTTATATACAGATAGAAGGTGGCGGTACAAACAATAACCTTGGCCCTACTGAGCAGTCATTGGCTCATTAACTGACCAATCAGAATACAGTACTAACTGGCCAATGACTGCCTGTGGCCCTGGTTCCAGTCCAGTGACCACACCGACCACCATGCCCCCATGTGGGGGCATTTGGAACTATTGAAAAGTCATTATACATTACATATATCATATATAATAATGTTACGTTCCAAATTATCTGTATGTGAAACATACAGACTCTATCCCTTGGCCTTACTGATCATGCTGGCTCTACGTAATAGGCCGCTGGAGGTGACCCTTGATTACTATCAACACGGTCGTCCCCAGCAATAAACACGGAGCCAGCATATAATCCTGATCTCGATGTACAGTCTGCAGTCCGGTCAGCACAGCGCATCGCAGTAACAGCAGCAATAAGCTTGTAACGGGATGAAGTCTTGGAGTCATTTATTCAGTTTACTATCCCCATATATAATAGTAACAATATAAACATACAGTAGAACCCCACCTACCGGACACCCCGTATAAGCGGATACCCCGCATAAGCAGACACTTTTGGTCATCCCTCTATTAGATGTTTAATTTAACCCCGCGTAAGCGAACACCTCGTGTAAGCGTATACTTTGGCCCTGAATGGCAGGTGTCCACTTAGACGGGGTTTTACTGTACAATGTGATCAAAAAGATTTTACGTCTGTTAGGTCGTCTCCGCTTTCCCGGTGGGGTGTGGGGGACAGATGCTAGCGTTGCAAAAAAAATAATTTTTTTACTGTACAATACTGAACAGAGGTTAAAATAAACTAATCGAATAGAGGGAAATAAACATCTAATAGAGGGAACCGTTCCGGGCTGAGAAGTCCGTTAACGCGGGGTGTCCATTGGGCGGGGTTCTACTGTATTTGATTACTACAAAATATGAACATTTTATAGATAAGACAAGGTCGGTACTTCACAATATGTTGTGTAGACAGAGTAGAGACTCGATCTCATTGTACCACATTCACAGTACAACACTGACTACCCTCCACCTCACCAATCACACCCCGCGCTCACACTCACTCACACTCTCTCACACCTGTCTGCTTACGGGGAGGAGACCGTCTCCTCAAGTAGCAATCGGCGAGCTGAGAACAGTAATTAGCGTTAATTAACGTTAATGAGGAGGTGTCTCACGGTCTCTACACACTGCTGTCTGCCCTGCATGGAGTTGTCCCAATGCCTTCACTGCCATATAAGGAATATAGAAAATATGGATTGATCCAGCAGCCAATGACTGCATTCAGAGCAAACCACGACCTTCACGCTGACCTCCCAAGGCCCGGTGTCTACCTACTACGATATGGCTCCGATATGGTGTACGATGCACCTCCCGATAAAAAGTCAAAATCGTGTCGGAAGGTCACCTAATATTGGGGCAGTTGACCATGTTTCTGCGATTAGACACCGAAAAAAAACCCATTGAAATGCGTGGTGGATTGGCAAGTCTGGACATATGTCTACGATATTGCACCTTCCCGATATGCCTCCGATATTTGCTTTTTGTATCGGTGCCATATCGGTAGGTCTAAATTTCTGTCGTAGTATATATGGACGGCGTCCAATGAGCTCCCGATATGCTCCAATATGCCCTACGATGCACCTCCCGATAAAAAAAAAATCGCGTAGAAAGGTGTCGGGGCAGTGGACCACGTTCCTGCGAATAATCTCTGATGAAAAATGGGGGTCTACGATTTGGTACCGATGTAAAAGCTATATAATAGGGTCTCAATGACATTTCAACATGTTGAAATGGCTGTGAATAATCGTGAGCATCACGGAGTATTCTGTCGGGAAAAGTGCTCTCACGTGTGAGATAAGATTAGATTAGATAAACGATACTTATGCCCTGGGAATTTGTTGATTTTCTGATCTATGTGTCTTGGAAAACATTATCGATGTGGATATTTCCTGAATTATAGTGTATTGTATATCTAAAAATGAAAATACCACCTCAACAGTGCACTTCTGCCCTGGTAATATCGTGGGGCACATCGGGACCATGGCTACCTTTTTTCACAGGAGAGCCCACCACGATGTGGGGTGAAGTGGCCGTCTACGATTTTGCACCTTCCCGACATGTCTCCGATATTTGCTTTTTGTATCGGAGTCATATCGATGGGTCTAAATTTCTATCGTAGTAGGTGGACGCCGGGCATAAATAGCACCATGGGATGGTTCTACAGTCTATAGTTGACATGAATTTCTTGGGCCTGTCCAGTAAATCGTGGTTCTCACTGAGTGATAAATGTCCCTGCGATCTCTACCCCCTGGCCTCACCGCGGGGGATCTTACAGGAATCACAAGGAGGGCCTCAAGAAAATATCAAACACATGGACCCACTGGTATGACAGTGGAGGAGGTTTCCAGTGTGAGTAGTACCTGGAAATGAGGATTTTCATATGGGACTTCAGTAACTTAAGCCCAGCGTCCACTGAGCTCCCAAAACCCTACGATAAACCTTAAGACGCAAGCATCGGAATTTATCCTACCCCTAATAAAAAAACGCCATAGGTTTAACATTGACTCAGTGTATTTTGACATAGCGTTGGATAAAGTGTTATTTATGCACCTAGGTGAATAAAAATACGGACCAATCAGGGACGAGATAACGAAAGTAGATCCGGCAGCATTGATAACTACTAACCTGGATAATTACAAATATTCTCTGTATATCGGTGAGATGGGGTAGGATAAATACGAAACCGAACTCGAGTTAGCCTTGTCAATGTTTATACCACTCTGGTCAGGTCTGCTACTCACGAAACTCGGCTAACGCCTCGTGTAGTAATACACGACCTGCCCATCGTGGCATAAACATTGACAAGGCTAACTCTCGTTTGGTTTCTACTAAGTATCCTCGGGTGTATCGGATACGGATTAAAATTGACTTTCCAACACAATATCGGTTTTGTTTCTGGTGATAAGCCCTATCATAACCAAGCTTGGTAGCTAAGTGGTAGGGGTGTTCGCCTCGAGCATGAGAGGTCGAGGGTTTAAACCCTGGTCGGGTCAAACCAAAGACTTACACAAAAATGGTACCCACTGCCCATTCAGCTAACACCCGCCATTATTCTATAGAATAAAGAGTAGGGGTCTAGGGCCCGAGTGGAAGAACGGCTACATGGCCGAATTCGGGGATTGTGTGACACAATATCCCCTTAAAAATTGCTAAACAAAAAACAAACAAAAAAAATGCAGCGGGAGCTGAGTGCACGCCAGGCCAAAGTACAGAAGTAAAGAGACTTATAAGGTCACATGACGACTGCATGATACTTGCTTTACGTATACCCAGCAAATCTTAGAGCTTGATACATCTGGTTAAAGAATTGTTGAAACCAGACCAAAGTAAGTGTACAAATTTGGAACTACCGGGGTCTAGCGATCCTTAACCTCTCCTAGCATCTTACTGCTACCACAATTTGAATTGACTAGCAGCCATGCGCGATAGCCCAAAGTCTCTACTACCCAAGTAGTAAGTGGCATCATGAAAATTTATAATTTCCGTATCTGCTCCCCTAATACAGATATTACATTGAAAAACTGAAACATAAAATACCGGTATGTGGCCTGTATTCCTGATATATTCTGGGATACATCGTGGATTGCTATAGTCAAATATAAAAAAAATGATGAGGGGTCGGTACAAAGAGTAAACCGGTCCATACAGTGCAGTCATTGGCTCACTAAATGACCAATCAGAATACAGTATTAAATGACCAATAAGTGACTGTGGCTACTTTCCAGGCCAGTGACCACTATGCCACCTTGTGGACACATTTAGAACTAATGTGAAAACCTAGTGATATCTATAATACCGTCAATATATGCATAGTCATAAATTACTACAAAATATCAACATGGAATGGTTAAGATAAGGTCGGAACTTAACATTATGCTATCAGTCATACAGCTAGATCTTTATCTCATCTCTGGTATTTTTCCCCCATAGACTTAACATTGAGAACTTATACTTAACGACCATGGAGTATTTAGAAAAAATACTCATTAAGGGGTTATGTCACAAAAGTTAGTCAATTAGTCGATGATAGGGATGAGATAAAATCTGAACCGCACTCTATCCATAGCCACTAAAAATATGCCATTTATTTTGGTTTGCTAGGTTATTTCATTCGGCTTTGCCTCGTGAGATTACTCTGTAGCAAAAGCTCATGGCATATTTTCAGTATCTCTGGATCTTAATCTTTGCTCGTGACACTGAGTGTAATAAGCAGCAAACTGGATTTCTCCATCCTGCTGATATGTCCTATCACGTATCAGACATAATGACAAACATGCCCTATCAGGTAGTAGACATAATGACGAAGGTAAATGTCATAAATCTCAGGTGGCGTCGGCCAAGAACTGGTTCTAGTCTCAGCCCCTGGAGATCCCCATGGCTTACATTTCGTGAATTAAAGAAGAAACCAACAAGTTTTGGTCAAAGTCGTCGTTCTCCACGAGTTTAATGCGGAGTGATATGAACGAGGCGAAAGCCGAGTGAATATCACGTAGCATTCAAACGAGTTGGAGAATGACTTCTTTGACCAAAACGAGCTGCTTTCTGTATTCATCTCACCCCTGTACACACTAAAAGAATGGACAACACACAGGATATAGACCATGGAGAACGGACTGCAATACTTGTAGGGGCATGGAGAACGAGTTCCCAATGTCAAGCCTATGGACATTTATTCCAGGGGTGAGATGATAACAGATACGCAGTGTGCTCTCTGTGTTTGTTTGCTTGTTTGTTGTTTAGTTTCACGTCTCGATAGGCTAGTTACGTTATTTTGAGAGTGACTCATTGGTTGACCTTTCTGGTTCTGGAAAGGTATACTAAGTCGTATTTATCTCATACTAAGTCTTGTTTGGCCTGCTTGTAGCAGTGGGACCCTATGCCCGTTTTATAGTGTTGCCTCACTGAAGGGCTGTGCCGCTGACCATTGACACAACACTCCGCCGGTCACATTATACTGACAACGGTGAACCAGTCGCTGCGCCATACCAATCTGGGACTTAGAAGAAACTAAACGAGAGTTAGACTTGACAATGTTTATGCCACGACGGGAAGGTCGTGTATTACTACATGAGGCGTAGCCGAGTGTAGTGAGGAGCAGACCTGACCAGAGTGGCATAGACATTGACCAAGTCTAACTCGAGTTCGATTTCGTATTTATCCTACCCCGCCTATGCTTTTGTATTACTAAAAGATAAATTTTTCATAGTAGCTGACATCCTGTTCTCTGATTGGTCAATATTGTTATTACTCTAGTGGCATAAAAAACACTTTATGTCACGGCCTGCCACATAAAATTTCCCTATGTTAAGTCTATGGCGGTTTTTTATTAGGGGTAGGATAAATATCTGGGACATATCTGTGACACCATACAGACTTTGGGGTTGTCTAGTTTCGTGACAACACAAGTAGCTGCCCTTAGAAAAAGACAGACCCCAAACATAAGAATTACACAAATCTACACGTCATGGACCTGTTTCACTAGTTTCGTAACAAAAGTGTTAGACAGACATGAAAAGCGGCACCAACAGCGCAAGCAAGAAGGGACAAACAAAGTCTGATGTCTAGTTCTTTTGAAACCAGACACACCATCTAGACGCCATCCAGACATGTCACGAAACAACTATTCCTATATACCTATGGCTGTACACTCTATGCTTACACCACGCTCTGGGGGGTGGAGTAACTATCTGATACTACCCAAGGTTGGTATACTACCCAAGGTTGCCGTATACTACCCAAGGTTGACATTTAGACCAATCAGATTGTCTCTTATTAAACCACATTTGAAGGTATATAGGAATAGGGAAACCAAGTACCAGTGAAAGGAAGTCAAAGTTACGAGGTAAGGCTTGGAAAAATTACTGCCCGCGGCCAGGGCCTTGGGCAGTAATTTTTCCAAGCCTTACCTCGTAACTTTGACTTCCTTTCACCGGAACATAGTTTCCCTCTAATACAGGTCCCAGGTCAGCAAGCTGAAGACTATTAAACTGTTTCCTGTAATTGGTTACAGTTCAAGCCGGCTGACTGTCTATTACCAAAAGCACAATATGCTGGGATGACAAAAATTACCAATACAGAGATTAGTACCTGCGTGACCTACCAGGTTAGGATTTCTAGGAGAACTCTTTTTGAACTGTAATATCAGGAAACGTTGTAACTATGGATGAAATGGTTCTCATTCTCGGGCAGTTGTTGATTTCATGCTGCCTGGTGCCAGATACACATTGCGTGGTTTGACAATCCCAGATACATATTGCGTGGTTCGAAGATTTTTTTTTTTCAAATGAGCGATCCCATCTGCCACCACCAATATGTAATAACATCCATTGTCTCACCCCAGATATTTTTTCTCCATAGACTTAACATTGAGAACTTGTATCCAACGCACATGAGATATTTAGGAAAAATATCCAATGGGGGATTATGTCACAAATGTTAGCCGATTAATCAATGGGAGGGGTGAGATAACTTCTGAAACCCATTCAAGTTTAGGGTCAGAGCTCGATCCCATCTCTTTGAATCACATAGCAATTCACGCGGCTTCGCCTTGTGAATTACTACGTGATTCAAACTCGATGGGATACAAGCTCTGGCCCTAAACTTTCATAGGTTTCCTCTATAGTATGCAGTGTGTTATCTAAATGAAAAGAGCAAAGGATTTGTAGCTCTTCCTAGAGAGATTTGATAAACACTTGCTGTGTGAGTTGTTGATGCTGCACAGGTCCGGGATCTGGTTATAAATCAGCGCGATATTTTCCCGCCATAACTCAAGGTCGTCTGCTCCGCTTGTGGTGTGTTTTTTAAAAGTTTTTTCCAACAAATTTATTTTCGACTCTATCTTATCATCCACAAAGGATGCCTTTTATAGGTAATATCGCACGACTATGTACACAAAGGTTTGTACATGTATGGGTAGTATCGTGAAGTCGTTTCTTTCTTCAATGATATTATAAATATTATTACATACCTATAGGCGAACGTCAGTCATATACGACCCTCTCACGGGGGTGTAGTATATCGCGACTACGGCCCACTATGGTGCGCTTCGTCTCACTGTAAGATTCTAACGTGTATGTAACTAACTCGCCGCACCGCGCTAGGCGTGCGTATTCGACGACATCGCGACCAGTGTCAACATGGCGGACGACGTCGAATCGCGACTTGAAACTCTCGATACAGGCCCCCCGTATCAACTACAAGTTCCTAATGACCATTTATCAAGGTAGCGAACGTGCGGCTCTCACCTACACAGTTTAAATAGCTCAAATATTCGACGCTCAAATATTCGACGTTCGCCCCTCCGCCTGCGGCGTCGGGGCGAACGTCCACCACAGGTGACCTCGAACTAAGACATAGTTCGGCCACAGTCAGGGCGTTTTCTCTTAATATCCTCCTTTATCTTAGCCTGGTATAGACGTCCATAGGCTTTATAACTTTAGGAACTCGTACTCAACAGGCTTGCGAGTACGGTAACTAATACTCAATGGGCGATAAACAGATAGATATATCCAGACTAAGATAAAATCAGAAACATATTTGTGCTTGGCCTGAGTCCCCGTTCGCCATCTTGTTTGAGGTGCTTCAGAATATTGTGCTATCGCTTCGTTCGTATTACTGCGCACTCCAAACTCGATGGCGAACGGGGACACGGACCAAGCACTTATTTATTTATTTCTTATACTTTCCTGTTTTATCATTCCTATTCCACCTTCAATATGGGTCATATATCATAATCATAGGTCATATGTAATACCCATACCTTACAAACACTTCTTTTATTCTATGGAAATAAAAGCTGATTTATAACAAAACAAAACAAAAACTTCTTTTGTTGTACTCCACCTCTTTCTCTATATATTCTTACCTTTAATGACGACACATAACAATAGACATTCACATAACAAACAAAGGATAACATGTGGTATCATGGGAGGTACACCTTCTCATAGATCTCTCTATCTACTTCCCGTTAACTCCTGACCCTTGTCTTCAGATTCCAAATTCCATCCTCCGTACAAACCGTAAATCATCATCTCATTTTGTAGCTTGTACAGCATGGTCAGATCGTTCTATAAAAGTGCCACTCTGGTTGCAGTAATGTGTGCTTATATTCTACAGCTGCGATCTAAGGCCCGGCGTCCACCTACTACGATATGGCTCCGATATGGTCTACGATGCACCTCCCGATGAAAAATCAAAATTGCGTCGGAGGGTCACCTATTATCGGGGCAGTTGACCACGTTTCTGCGATTAGACACCGATAAAAACCCCATACGATGCATGGTGGCCTGGCATGTCTAGACATATGTCTACGATTGTGCACCTTCCCAATAAGTCTCCGATATTGACTTTTTGTATCGGTGCCATATTGGTAGGTCTAAATTTCGATCGTAGTAGGTGGACGCCAGGCCTAACTACCGGAGACAACCAGCTCAGGGGAATATCATGAATCTGAAGCATCGTGGCGCCCTCTCTGGAGAGCTCAAGGAACCAGATTGCTTCAGAACCCAATTTAAAGATGTTTTCTTTATGATCAGAGCGTGTTTGCACGCGCTATATACATCGCCTAGATGTTAGAGGTGTCCATATGGACTTTCCGGGTACTGCATAAAAACTATCCCTTCACTATCTGCACACTATTCACTGTGATACTGAAGACGGGGCAGGGTGCCAGTGTCTCAGGGTCTTAGAGGCGTGCCCAGCTGACCATGATCAATCACTCAAGACCAAAATACCTCAAGACCCACTGGTGCTTGATGTGTTTGGATCCTAGACTCAGGCAGTTGCAGAAATGGTAAGTTGACTGTGTGAAAGTTGGTCACAAAAAACTATCCATAGACTGAATGTAACTCAAACCTTGGCGTTGGGACATATTTAATATGGTACAAAAGACCCGACGGACCCAGTAACTACGTTTTCTCATATTACGTACCCACTTCACTCATAAATATTCACCTAACGTCAAGGTAACCTCTGTGACGTCATCAACGTCAGCTGGTCACTTCCGGTCCGAGCTATGACGTCAGAATCACGTCCAGTTTACAGACGCTACTGCACCCAGACACATTACCCAGAGGGCAATGCGTCAGCAGCCAATGTACGTATCGCACAGTGTGCAGTACATACTGGGGGGGGGGGGTGAGTGGAGGTGGGGGGGGGGGGGGTGGCGGTAAGTGGCCCAGGGGGCTGTTTCCGCTAATGACGTAGTACTGACAGTCAAACTCAAAGCGAGGCAAGTCGCGGTGCCCGGATGTAGAATTGTCGTCTGCTTCTGAAGGCACGTGACCGCGGGCGTCTCCATCAACCAATCAGCGGCCGATGTTAGCCGCTGGTTGCCGTCGGACGCTAATTGTGTGGTGACTCGTCACTGGAACCAGCGCAAAGCAGCGTAGCTCCGCAGCAAATGACGACGAAAATAAAAGTCCATTATCATCAGGATTCTGTGTTACCTTTCTGCACTGTGAGAATGAATCTTAAGGGGATGGTTTGGTGATCTAACTCCATCTCCCATTTCTCATCATCAAGCACATGCAGAGTGTTGATAATATACGGAAAGTGGCTTTCTGTCTTCGTACGACAGAAATATGGAGTCAAATTAACAATCATGTATTTCTTTTTATTAGTATTCCCAAGTATTTTGATGTACAAAGACAGTCAGCCTGTTTTCGTATTGTTATATACCTAAAAATGCCGATTTTTATCTAGTCACGTGATCACATACCCCGTGATGTACGTACATATACTACCCGCCGGGTAGGAGCGGGTAGTATATGTAGTTCATACAGTCACAGGTATATAATAATATTATTTATTATACACCTGTGCACATTGTTCTTAAACTTACTGACCTCTGCTTCCTATATCCTAAATATGATGTACAGCACAGTATGTATGTATGTATGTATGTATGTATGTATGTATGTATGTATGTATGTATGTATGTATGTATGTATGTATGTATGTATGTATGTATATTATCGGAAAACTGGATGAGGTTTAATCTTGTCCACCGTATTCCACGACTGGAGTTTGGCAAAGTGACTTCATGAGGCGAAGCCGAGTGAAGTCTGGAGCCAAAACTTCAGGAGTGGAATGCGATGGCCAAGATTAAAACGAATCAGGTTTTGATTTTATCCTACCCTATCTCCTCGATTTTGGAATATTACGTGATAACAGTGCTGTATGCCACTGGTGGCATATAAAACTCTGTATGCCTGTCACCATGGCATACGGAAACCCAATGTTAAGCCTATGGGATTTTATATTAGGGGTAGGATAAATGTATGTATGTATGTGTGTATATATATATATATATATATATATATATATATATATATATATATATATATATATATATATATATATATACCTAGAGATGGCTAAATTTTATCTAGTCAATTAAACACAAACCCCATACCTCACAGTGTGACGTACGGTCATTTTTTCAGCATGCGGTGTACGTAAGAATTGTATCTAATCTTATGATACTTTCTCCTGCTCCTCGATTCTACAGAATTAATTACCGGTATAGTTGTGGAGTCTGATATGTCCGTTTCATCACCCTGTTAGATGTTAATTAGCTTCACGATTAGCATATAAACTACTGAGAGATAAGTCGAGACACCTGTTTACAGGGTGATGGATAAGTCTTATCTCTACTCCCCTGATGATGGATTACTACATAGGGTGCAGCAGTGGGGTGAGAGCCGCCTTGGGAACTGATTCATACCAGTCCCAGGTACAGGGGTGAGCGGTTAGCTCAGTGGTTAAGGTCCAGGGGGCCGTTGAATAACAATTCTGCGAATAAAAGAAAAGTCTCGTTGATACCAAAGCATAGCACAAAACATACCTTTTGACGATATGAGAAACTGAAATATCGTAGCTGGTGTGGTATAAGAAATCATTCATTATGAAAATGTCGTTCATTATGAAAATGTCGTCCATTTCGTCTTCCAATTGTCATCCTGGAAAACACCTATAGAGGTGTCGTAGTCCATGTAAAACTTGTGTTTCATGCGCTAAATTTAATTTAAACTAAAAGATATTTTCAATAGAGAATTCTATCCAAATTTAATCATTGGTTTTTGCTATATGTTATGCATGGTCATCTCCAAGTTAAAAAGATACATTAAACAAACCTCTTGAATTAAACTCTGGTCTTTTCTCTTCCAGTGCCAAGTCGATCTACGATGAGCTGTTCTTCAAGCGGTTCCGTGTCAGCGTCACTAACGACGGCGTGGTAAACTGGGTGCCTGGGGGTAAATTCATCACATCGTGTCAGCTGGACATCACATTCTACCCGTTTGACGACCAAGAGTGCCACATCGACCTTGTTGACTGGGCATACCATGGTCTCCAAGTGAAGCTTGTCAATGGATCCAGCGCCATCGGGCTTGATGCCTTCACGGAGAGCGGCGAGTGGGAGATCCGGCGAACCGTGGCGCAGAGTAGTGACCAATACTACGAGTCTGACCCAGGGGTTCCCTTCCCAAGGGTGCGCTTCACCATCTACCTCCGCCGCAAACCCATGTTCTACACCATCAACATCATCACGCCCTGCCTGACCATGTCCCTGCTGGCGCTACTGGTGTTCTACCTGCCACCCGACTCCGGAGAGAAGGTGTCGCTCGGCATCACCGTGCTACTGTCCTTTTCTGTCTTCCTGCTGCTTGTAGCTGAGAATGTGCCAAAGACGTCTGAGTTTGTGCCACTACTCGGTAAGAAACCTCTTCTTTACCCTTTCATGATGCCATTTTTAACCCTTTCATTCATTGTCATATGACGAAACATAAAATTTTACCATATTTGATTTCTATGTGTAACGACTTTGTCTAAGTGAACTTTAAACACATTTACGCCCCTTTACGGCATAAATATTGTCATGTGTGTGATAATTGATGAACCAACTCACAATCATGATACATTTATGAGGACTCTTTGTGGATGAGATCACAATTAGTCCCATTTTTATTTCAGTTGAAGGATTCCCTGCACCTTTTATTGACTACATGCACAAAAATTCATTTGCATCATGATGAAAAGAGACCCTTTTGTGAAAAACCCTAAATTGATAAAACCTTCGTTTAATGTTGCCATCATGTATTATCTGATGGCTAACCGTGCACAGTTTTCCAATAAGTTTACTCCTGACAAAGAGAGGGTAGATATAGAAAGAGGAAATACAGACAGTGAAAGAGAGAGGGTAGATATAGAAAGAAAAGATACAGACAGTAGAAGAGATTGGTTAGGCAGAGAGAAGAGATAGTGACAGATATAGAGAGAAAAGATAAAGACCAATAAAGACCGCCAAGATAGAGGAAAGATATAGAGGGAAGAGATAGAGAAAGTAAAAGAGAGAGGGTAGACAGGAAGAGGAAATACAGACAGTGAAAGAGAGAAGAAATGGAGACAAAAATAGAGAGAGGGTAGATAAAGTGGAGACAGATACACAGAAAGAGAGAGGGTAGATATGGAGAGAAAGATAGAGAGAGTAAAAGATGAAAGAGAGAGGGTAGATATAGGGAGAAGAGATAGAAACAGTAAAAGAGAGAGGTAGATATAGAGAGAAGAGATAGAGAGAGTGAAAGAGTAAGGGTAGATATAGAGAGAAGAGATAGAGAGAGTGAAAGAGTAAGGGTAGATATAGAGAGAAGAGATAGAGAGAGTGAAAGAGTAAAGGTAGATATAAAGAGAAGAGATAGAGAGAGTGAAGGACAGATATCATTGAAAATGATCTTATTTTTCATCAATAAAAATGCATAGATTGAGCCATAGAATGATTAATTACAAAGGTCTCCATTGCTCTGACCAAAATCTGATTAAATATTATTGGATCATAACTAGTTATGTGCATTACATAGTAGCAATGGACTTCAGATATCTTTTATCACAAGAACAGAAAAGACTTGGACACTCAAACCTTAAAAGAACATGGTGTTATCTCCAGGATACTTTTGTTAGATTAACATGTTATTGGTTAGCTAGAAATCGACTAGCGACGTATATTTTTTTATTGTCTTAAAGGCATATCCTACAATTCACAGTGGTGCCACCTGGTGATTTTCAAATAATGTCAATCATCAGTCGGAATTTGTTACTTGGGATTTATTCTAATTCTTAAAGAGTAAATTTAATGTTTTGTCCAGTTAATTAAATCTTAATCGGAAATATAGGCCAATTTACTTTTGCTCAATTTACATAGGAAATGTATTGAAAAATATGGTTTTCTTAAATTCTTTCAAAAACAAGGGCGGTGACCTATGATTTTTAAAACCTAAATAAGTAGTACTATACATGTACTATATTCTGTGAAAGTTTGAGGAAAATGACATGGGTTCTACTAGGTGAAAAAAATACTTTTTATAAATTCTCTATATTCTAATGTAAAATGATTATAATATTGATCTATAAATAAAAAACTAACACAGTGACCCCCCATTTTTAAGTTAGATATGTGTTCCACAACACGTGGAGATCATCATATTCAATTTTCAGAAGATTGACATGGGTTTTAATTTTCAAGCCATATTGTCCGATATGCCTTTAATTCATTTGCTATGAGAATAACTGAATACGATTACCCTGTTTAATTAAATTTAGAAACTGCTCACGTACGCAAACCTGTCACCATAGACTGATCGTGAGCAGTATAACAAAGAACATAAAGAAATATATATAGAGAGAGAAGAGATAAAGACAGTGAAGGAGAGAGGGTATATATAGAGACAGGAGACAGGGAAGGAGAGAGGGTAGATATAGAGACAGGAGACAGGGAAGGAGAGAGGGTAGTTATAGAGACAGGAGACAGTGAAGGAGAGAGGGTAGATATAGAGACAGTGAAGGAGAGAGAGTAGATATAGAGACAGGAGACAGTGATGGAGAGAGGCTAGATATAGAGACAGGAGACAGTGAAGGAGAGAGGGTAGACAGAGAGACAGGAGACAGTGAAGGAGAGAGAGTAGATATAGAAACAGGAGACAGTGAAGGAGAGAGGGTAGATATAGAGACAGGAGACAGGGAAGGAGAGAGGGTAGATATAGAGACAGGAAACAGTGAAGGAGAGAGGGTAGACAGAGAGACAGGAGACAGTGAAGGAGAGAGGGTAGATATAGAGACAGTGAAGGAGAGAGGGTAGATATAGAGACAGGAGACAGTGAAGGAGAGAGAGTAGATATAGAGACAGGAGACAGTCAAGGAGAGAGAGTAGATATAGAGACAGGAGACAGTGAAGGAGAGAGGGTAGATATAGAGACAGTGAAGGAGAGAGAGTAGATATAGAGACAGGAGACAGTGAAGGAGAGAGGGTAGATATAGAGACAGGAGACAGTGAAGGAGAGAGAGTAGATATAGAGACAGGAGACAGTCAAGGAGAGAGAGTAGATATAGAGACAGGAGACAGTGAAGGAGAGAGAGTAGATATAGAGACAGGAGACAGTGAAGGAGAGAGGGTAGATATAGAGACAGGAGACAGTGAAGGAGAGAGGGTGGATATAGAGACAGGAGACAGTGAAGGAGAGAGAGTAGTCATAGAGACAGGAGACAGTGAAGGAGAGAGAGTAGATATAGAAACAGGAGACAGTGAAGGAGAGAGGGTAGATATAGAGACAGGAGACAGTGAAAGAGAGAGGGTAGACAGAGAGAGGACACACCTTCACCTTTGTTATTAATGTTGCCATCATGTATCATCTGATTGCTAATGGTACACAGTTTTTCAATATGTCTACTCCTGTCAGAGAGAGGGTAGATATAGAGAGGAAATACAGACAGTGAAAGAGAGACGGGAGATTTAGAGGGAAGAGAGAGCGTAAAAGAAAAGATAGATACAGTGAAAGAGAAAGGGTAGAAATAGACAGAAGAGATAGAGACATTGAAAGAGAGAGGATATATCTAGAAAGAAGAGATAGATACAATGTAACAGAAAGTGTAGATATAGAGAGAAGAGGTAGAGACAGTGAAAGAGAAAGGGTAGAAATAGACAGAAGAGATAGAGACATTGAAAGAGAGTGGATATATCTAGAAAGAAGAGATAGATACAGTGTAACAGAAAGTGTAGATATAGAGAGAAGAGGTAGAGACAGTGAAAGAGAAAGGGTAGATATAGAGAGAAGAGATAGAGACAGTGAAAGAGTAAGGGTAGATATAGAGAGAAGAGATTGAGACAGTGAAAGAGAGAGGGAATATAGAGAGAAGAGGTAGAAACAGTGAAAGAGAAAGGGTAGAAATAGAGAGAAGAGGTAGAAACAGTGAAAGAGAGAGGGAATATAGAGAGAAGAGGTAGAAACAGTGAAAGAGAAAGGGTAGATATAGAGAGAAGAGATTGAGACAATGACAGTGGGAGCGTAGACAGAGAGAGGAGATAGAAACAGTAAAAGAGAGAGGGTAGAACGAGAGAACAAAGAGACAGAGAGCATAAAAAAGAGAGGGTAGACACAGAGAGAAGAGATAATGAGAGTGAGGTAGAGAGGATAGACAGAGAGAAGAGACAATGAGAGTGAAAGAAAGAGGGCATACAGAGAGAGAACAGATAGAGAGAGTAAATAAGAGAGGGTAAACAGAGAGAGAAAAGATAGAGAGAGTGAAGTAGAGAGGGTAGACAGAGATAGTGAGAGTGAAAGAGATACGGTAGACATAGAGAGGACACAGTGAGTGAGAGAACTAGAGGAGGGAGTAGAGAAGGGAGAGACTGAACACAGACAGAGTTGCTGGTGTTACCGCTCAGCATTCAGCATTTCAGGCGACACGTCATTTGTTACTGAGCCTCAGGCGGGACATTCAACTTGACTCAGGCCTCGTTCTCATTCCTCACAGCCGCCGAATCCAATCAGGAGGAAATTACAAACAATAAATACAATCTGCGTAATGCCGTCATTAATGTGGCCGCGGCGCTTGTACCTGTTGTTATAGGCGGTAATCATAGGTGCCAGTTATAGGCGGCAATCATAGGCAGAAGTTATAGGTGTCATTCATAGGCGATAGTTATAGGTGTCATTCATAGGATCATTTATAGGCGTCAGTTATAGGCATCACACATAGACAGAAGTTATAGGCTTCATTTATAGGCGAAAGTTATAGGCCTCATTCATAGGCGAAAGTTATAGGCCTCATTCATAGGCAGTAATCATAGACGTCATTCATAGGCGGTAATCATAGGCGGCAGTTATAGGCAGCAGTTATTGGCATCGTTCATAGGCGTCACTCGTAAACGTTTATCATAGGCAGCAGCTATAGGTATCATTGATAGGCGGAAGTTATAGGCTTCATTCATTGGCAGAAATAATAGACGGTAATCATAGGCAGCAGTTTATAGGCGTCATTCATAGGCAGAAGTTATCGGCGTCATACATAGGCAAAATATATAGGCCTCATTCATAGGCGGGAGTTATAGGCGTCATTCATAGGAGGCAGTTAAAGGCATCTTTCATAGGCGGTAGTAATCGGCGTCATTCATAGGCAGCAGTTTATAGGGGTCATTCATAGGCGGAAGTTATAGGCATCACTCATAGGCGGCAGTTATAGGCATCTTTCATAGGCAAAAGTTATAGGCATCATTCATAGGCTGTAGCTATAGGCATCTTTCATAGGCAGTAAGTATAGGCGTCATTCATAGGCGGTAGTTATAGGCGTCATTCATAGGAAAAGTTATAGGCCGCAATCATAGGCGGCAATCATAGGCGGCAATCATAGGCGGTAATCATAGGCGGCACTTAAAGGCAGCCATTATAAATGTGTTTTGGGTTTCGTCCTGAAGTACTCAGTCTGTACATGTATGTTTTTTTCATACTGATAAAGAAAAAGGCATGAGTTGATAAATAACATGTTTCATAATGTAGGCTAAAATCATCGGCCGGATTTAGTTTTTATCACGATTACAAAGATTGACCGGTGTCTAAGGAGGTAGATATTGTATTTTATTATTATTGTAAAACTCACTTTACAATAAAGAAGAGAGTTTACAATAAATGAATTAGAAAAAATTATGTTATTACATCGCAGGGTGATGGACCGGTGTTTGAGGGGGTAGATATTATCATAGCAGGGTGATTTGACCTTTTTATGGTGAAGATGAAGTGGTTGATGGTGTGCTGGTTGTGTCAGGGACGGAGTAATAGAATATCATTACGGCCCGTCTTCAGGCTAAACAGCCCCCTTCACCACAGAGAAGTATTGTAGTTGTCACAGTAACTCATGAACAGGGGGAGCTTTTTTAGTAACGGCAATCGTTAATAACGACCGTTTCCAGGCGTCAGGGGGCCGTTGAATAAATTACGAACAACAAAGAGAGAGAGAGAGAGAGAGAGAGAGGGAGAGGAGAGACAGACAGACAGAGAGAGAGAGGGGAGAGAGAGAGGAGAGAGAGAGAGAGAGAGAGAGGAGAGAGACAGAGAGACAGAGACAGAGAGAGAGACGGAGACAGAGGAGAGAGAGAGACGGAGACAGACGAGAGAGAGAGAAAGAGAGAGAGAGGAGACAGAGAGAGAGGAGAGAGAGAGGAGAGAGAGAGAGAGGAGAGAGACAGAGAGAGGAGAGACAGAGAGAGGAGAGGGGAGACAGAGAGAGAGGAGAGAGAGAGACAGAGAGAAAGAGGAGAGAGAGAGAGACAGAGAGAGGAGAGAGACAGAGAGAGAGAGAGAGAGAGAGAGAGAGGAGAGAGAGAGAGAGGTAATCTGAATTATCTCACCCCGGTATTTTTCTCCATAGGCTTAACGTTAGGAACTCATACTCCACGGCCGTGAAAGTATCATATTGTAAAACCGGATGAGTTTTAATCTTGGCTACCGTATGCCACGACTGGCATTTGGCGTAGTGATATCACGAGGCGGAGCCGAGTGGTATCCGGAACCATACGCCAGGAGTGGCATTCTGGAGCCAAGATTAAAACGAATCAGGTTTTGATTTTATCCTACCCGTCTCTACAATATTTTAATATCAAAATCATGAATGAAAATCATCAAAATTCTGTATGCCCCTAGTGGCATACAAACGTCCGTATGTCAGTCAGCGTGGCATACGGAATATCAATGTTAAGCCTATGGGATTTTATATTAGGGGTAGGATAATACCTAATACTCAATGGCTAATTTGGCGAGTTATTCCAGCAATAAATGATGTTATACAGGGTGAGATATAATCAGAAACCCACTCGATGAGAATAACCTCGTTTGACCGCTACGTAATTCACTCAGCTTCGCTTCGTGGATTACTCCGCAGTCAAACTCGGTGGAGGACGGACCAAGTTATTCTCATCTCGTGGGTTTCCTTCTAATTGATGTAGAGAAAGTGAGAAAATAACACAGAGGTATGTATTGGAAAGTGAGATTCAGATGTACTTTTTCTCTTTTAAAATAAACTCTTAATAGAGGAAGAAATTTCCGTTCCGAGCAAATTGTCCCCTAAAGCGGGGTGTCCCCTTAAGCGGGGTGTCCCGGAAGACGGTTTTACTGTACTTATATAGAACGTCCTGACCATGCTGTACAAGTCACAGAACGAGATGGTAATTTACGGTTTGTATGGACTGAGGCGTTTACGGTAACTTATCATCGAGTTCTGTGACTTGTACAAGCATGGTTGGACGTAATATATTTACTATATACCCGAAATTTTTTTTAAAATCAATTTCATTTTGCTTAACAACCAATATTTCAATAAATGTGCATGGGTAGGTTGTCGTATTTTCCTGTACGGACTACTGGTCCGTACGGTATTTTTACGTCATATGCTGAAATGGTGCGTATTTACAGTATATACGACATGGGTACATAGTAAAACCTTATATAGGGGATCGGCCAAAGATTTTCGGCCTACAACACATAGCGGTTACAGGTGTGCTATAATAGTGATATTCGTACAATTGTAGCCCAACTTGTCGAGACCAACGATAAAAAAAAATTGACGAACAAACGCACTCTTCCAAACCCCTCCAGGTGACAGAAGACAGCCCGGGAAGCAAAGGTTTCTATATTTATTATATACCTGTGCCAGTATGTTACACAAATATAACCTCTGCTAGGGTATTGGTATTAAACATATACCGGCACAGTATGGTGATATAAAATGATGTACCACCATATTCTGATTGGCTGAAAAAAATTGCACTGACCTACTTAGGAAGTGCTGGCAGTGACTTGCACAAGGATCACAGGAGCTGAAAGGGAAAAAAGAGTAAAAAATGTGCTTGGAGCATATTCTGTGCTTGACTTTCACTAAGATGTCAAGAGATATACCAGCACACTTTGAATCCAGCTCAGACGTTGTCATATTTCCTTATGTAATTCATCAAATACTTTTATTTGGAGGTATACGATAAAATAAAAATGTATCACTTTACTGGTACATACTCACATTACTTGTTTCTGTTGATAAAAATATTCCACGAGCTCGCAGAGCGAGTGGAAAATTTTTATCGAAAGAAACAAAGGTATGTGAGTATGTACCAGTAAGGTATACATTTTATCTTAATACCAACGATAAAGTTGGACATGTCGTGCAGGTATGATGGGTGCTGTAACTCTTTTGTTTCAAATGCTAAAATCTATTGAAATTTAGGGATATTTTGGGAGAACATAATAAGCATCAGTCAGTCTTGATGTATTTTGGTCTTGAGTGATTGGACATGGTCAGCTGGGCATGCTTCTAAGATACTGATACACTGGCACCCTGCTCCTTCCCCAATATCACACCAAATAGCACGCAGACAGTGAAGGGATAGTCTTTGTGCAGTAAGCTGGAAGTCTATGTGACCAATCTAACCTTTAGGCAACGTATAAAGGGCATGCTCGCATGCTCTAATTAACAAAAGGGATTCTGTTCAGGATAAGGCTCAGTTTCCACTCTACCGATTCATGCAATTGAACTGTTTCCGTTAAAGCCTGATGCCCATCTACCGATTCAGGGTTGAGCGATTAGTTTCCAAATCGTATAGGAGTCGGTCAACTTGTCGCAGGCAAATTATGTAACTCTTCACTCTACCGGCGGACATTGAGGAGATGGGGTGGTGGATATTAGTCCTAAGCAAATCGGTCTACTAATCGGTGGGTCACCATTGCCTAGCGGTCCTACATCTACCGACTACGGTAGACTCCGTTAGGATGCCTTGGTTGAGACAAATTACCGTCCGTTTGTCGCCGACAAAGGTATATGAATGTTCCAGAATCGGTAGATGGGCATTAGGCTTAAGTGATGTTCATTCTAACTTAGAGATAGGACGTGAATTGCACAGAGTGTTTTATCATTATCTGTAGCGCTACTAATTTTCCAGTGTTAAATCTACTGTGCACAACATTGGCGACACTTTCACTGCCGTTGACATCACTTACCGGAAGTAGTACATTGGCTAATTGGAAACTCCCCCATTGTCCCTCTTCGCTTGGCACCTGGAGGACACGAGCACTTACAACACATTCCTGAAGTGTTTCTCTCCATGGGCCCAGAGTAGACCCCATTAAAAAAGCTGTGTTTTAAGGGTGCATGTTTTCGTGGATGTATCGTCAGTGCATAGTGGATATTTCAAGAGTGTGTCTTGGTATGCTGTAAGTTTGCTGTTAGCCTAGGATGCTACAGTATAAATAAAAGAATGAAAAAAAATATATATATGGTATGAGTCTATTATGTGTCGTGGGTGTGTCATCAGTGTCATGGGTGTGTCTTGGATGTGTCATGGGTGTGTTGTATCATACACTTGCCATTGGTGCATTGTGGGAGTGCTAAAAGTGTGTCATGGTGTGTTGTGAGTTTGCTGTTGATATGGTGTAAGTGTATCATCTGAAGTGGGTGTCATGAGTGTGTCGTGGCTGTGTCGTGAGTGTTTCTTAAGTGAATCATGAGTGTGTCGTAAGTGTGTCGTGGGTGTATCGTGTCATGAGTGTGTCATGAGTATGTTGTGAATGTGTTTGCGTTAATTTTTGTCCATTCCTTAGGAGTATATACTCTCAGGTTTGGAAAAAAAAAAAATTGTGATACGCCCCGTCAGTACATACTATCCTCGAGATTTGTGATAGGCCCCGTCAGTATATACTACCCTCGAGATTTGTGATACGCCCCGTCAGTACATACTATCCTCGAGCAAGCGGTGGGAGGAGGAAGAGATTTGTGATAAGCCCTGTCAGTACATACTATCCTCGAGCAAGCGGTGGGAGGAGGAAGATATTTGTGATACGCCCCGTCAGTACATACTATGTTGTGAATGTGTCTTTGGCATGTCATGGGTGTGTCGTCAGTGTGTCAAGCGTGCATCATCAGTGTGTCATGGGTGTGTCGTAAGTGTGTCATGGGTGTGTCGCCAGTGTGTCATGGGTGTGTCGTCAGTGTGTCACGGGTGTGTCGTCAGTGTGTCACGGGTGTGTCGTCAGTGTGTCACGGGTGTGTCGTCAGTGTGTCATGGGTGTGTCGCCAGTGTGTCATGGGTGTGTCGTCAGTGTGTCACGGGTGTGTCGTCAGTGTGTCACGGGTGTGTCGTCAGTGTGTCATGGGTGTGTCGCCAGTGTGTCATGGGTGTGTCGTCAGTGTGTCATGGGTGTGTCGTCAGTGTGTCATGGGTGTGTCGTCAGTGTGTCATGGATGTGTTGTCAGTGTGTCATGGGTGTGTTGTCAGTGTGTCATCAGTGTGTCATCAGTGTGTCATGGGTGTGTTGTCAGTGTGTCATGGGTGTGTCGTCAGTGTGTCATGGGTGTGTTGTCAGTGTGTCATTTGTGTATCGTCAGAATGTTGTGGGTGTATTATGGCCATGTCGTGAGTGTCATGAATGTATCTTTGGTATGTCAAGAATGTGTTGTGAGTGGCATGGGTGTTTTGTCGGTGTGCGTAAATATGCCGTGTGGTATAGGGGACAGAGCCATTGTTAGTTCATAAAGCAGTCACAAGGTGGCCAGCAGTATGGTGGGCCCCTTTGGCGGACAGAAGCTGCATTCTGCTTTTTGTTCTTACAAAATTCAACTGCCTTTCAATAATTTACCGTGGTTCCCTTGACTGTCTACACCCATCCCAGAGCAAGATAACATAATGATTAAACCAAGGACATGATGTTTTTCACATGGAACACTTTATAAACATTTGTGACACTTCCCAATTATCACTCACTTTTTTCACACCCTCTTTAGTGAAGAACACTTACATTTTCACCTCCATTAGTGAAGAACACATACTAGGGGGGCGTCATGGCCTCCCCCATGGATCATAGGCTATATGCCGTATATCATGGGTGTCTCGTGAGTGTGTCATGGGTGCATTATGAGTGTTGCATATACTTGCCAACAATATTGGATCCATTTGAAATTCATGTGATAAAATCATATCCAAGTGGGCCTTAGAGTGTACCGGAGAGGTAGACACACACCTCTGACACAGACACAGTGTGTCGTACGTGTGCCATGCTAGATGGGTTGACCACTTCACTCTGTACACCCATTTAAATAACTCAGTGTGACTTTGCGCTGCGTGGCTTTGCGCCGCTGTTCCAGCCCTGGCTTAGCGCGTCGTAGAAAGTTGAGACGTGTCTGGGTCTACGTTGATTAAGGTCATGGGATTTGCTCCACCTGATGCCTGGAGGCGAGCTGAGACTTAAAAGGATGGCGCTGTTCTCTCCTCCAGGCGAAGACCAGGAGCTGAAGGAGCCTTCGGGTAAATCTACAGGAGGAGCTCAATGTGAGAGAAGGCTGGGGCTGTATGTAACAATAGATGAACCTCCCAGAGGACAATAACCAGGGCTAATGTGTAAAAATATGGCCGTTACCACCAAACATGCAGGGTTGTCAGTGGGGGTAAGAAAAAAACATTGAAATATTTTTTTTGCAATACAGAATTTATGCATTACATATGCATTACAGTAGGAATCAAGGGAAAGCTCAAGTTTTTACATCGGTCAGTGGGGAGGTTCAGCAGGGGATTCTGGGCTGTGGCTGAATTGGGCTATTTAGCAGTTGGTATATCAATATTACACAAGGAATCATTTTGTTGTTCTGAAAATGAAAACATTGAATTCAATGGAAACATTGAAAACTGGCATCCCTGAACATGAACATTATAATGAAAGACAACCAGGATTTCTTGTAGAGGCAACAATATAGCCATTACCGCCAAAGGTAAACATTATAACAATATGGCCGTTACCATCAACATGAAGATCATAACGAAAGACAACCATGGCTTATGTGTAGATTTAACGATAAGGCCGTTACCGGCAAATATGAATATCATAACGAAAGCTAACCATGACTAATGTGTAGAGGTCACGATAAGGCTGTTACCACCAACGTGAACATTATAACAAAAGACAACCATGGATAATGAGTAGAGGTCACGATAAGGCAGTTACCGCCAACGTGAACATTATAACGAAAGCCAACCACAGCTAATGTGTAGAGGTAATATGGCCATTACCGCCAACATGAACATCATAATGAAAACTAATCATGGATAATGTGTGGAGGTAACAATATGGCCTTTACCACCAAATGCGAACATCATAACGAAAGTCAACCGCCGTTACCGCCTAACATGAACATCATAACAAAAGCCAACTACAGCTAATGTGTAGAAGTAACAATATGGCCATTACTGACAAGATGAACAAAATGACAAAAGACAACCAGGGTTAACACTTTGAGGTAACAATATAGCCATTATAACCAAGGTGAACATCATAACGAAAGCTAACTATGGATAATGTGCGGAGGTAACAATATGGCTTTTACCATCAAACATGAACATCATAATGAAAGACAACCACTTCTAATGTGTAGAGGTAAGAATAGAGCCATTACCACCAGGGCAAACATCATAGTAAAAGACAACTATGGCTAATGTGTAGAGGTAACAATATGGCTGTTACCGGCAAAATGAACCTCATACTGAAAGCCAACCAGGGTTTTTTGTAGAGGCAACTATATGGCTGTCACCACCAAGGTGAACATCATAATGAAAGCCAACCACGGATAATGTGTAGAGGTAACGATATGGCCGTTACTAGCAAGATGAACAAAATGACGAAAGACAACTAGGGGCAGCAATATGGTGAAATTCATAGCGAAAGACAACCATGGCTAATGTGTAGAGGTAGCAATATGGCCGTTACTAGCAAGATGAACAAAATGACGAAAGACAACTAGGGGCAGCAATATGGTGAAATTCATAGCGAAAGACAACCATGGCTAATGTGTAGAGGTAGCAATATGGCCGTTACTAGCAAGATGAACAAAATGACGAAAGACAACTAGGGGCAGCAATATGGTGAAATTCATAGCAAAAGACAACCATGGCTAATGTGTAGAGGTAGCAATATGGCCGTTACTAGCAAGATGAACAAAATGACAAAAGACAACCAGGGGCAGCAATATGGTGAAATTCATAGCGAAAGACAACCATGGCTAATGTGTAGAGGTAGCAATATGGCCGTTACTAGCAAGATGAACAAAATGACGAAAGACAACCAGGGGCAGCAATATGGTGAAATTCATAGCGAAAGACAACCATGGCTAATGTGTAGTGGTAGCAATATGCCCATTATCATGAAGGTAAACATCATTGCGAAAGACAACCAGGGTTTATGACTAGAGGTAACAGTATGGCCGTCAAACTGCAGTTATACGACAGAAACACTCCTTAAAATTGTTAAACACCATAAGCAGGGGGATGATCTATTTGGCACTCATTCCAAGTATTTTTGTTGTACAACTTCAGTCAGACTTTTTTTGTATTATCCTAAACCAAAATGTTACCTCGATTTCGATTGGTTTGTTTATAACTCGGGGGTACTATGGTGACAAATATATTGACCAATAGAAATAAGGAAATAAATCGGAGAAATATTTGTCTGTAAAAGCAGAAAACTGCTGACTACATATCCCCTGGAAAAAACTCCAAAAGTTCTTCCCAACTTTACAAAGCTCCTGGTAACCTCATGAAGGTAAGATAATAATAAAAACTCCTGGAATCTGATATGGAGGAATCTGTGGGACTTCCCTGGTTTCCTGGAATCTCTCCACTGCCCGGGGTCCGCAGAGAAATACACCAACAATGAAATGTGAACGTTCTGCAAGCAGTCGCCGACCAAAAAAAACATCCGCGATAATAACAGATAGAACCCGTTCTCAAAGGACCACTTCCGCTGAAGCATGCGCAGGGCTTATCAAGTCGAGCTGGTTTTATTTTCTTTGTCAGTAATGGAATACTCACAAGACCCACTCGAGCCTCCTTTTGAGAAGAGGAAATAATGGAGCATTCACGTCGGGAAAATCCCACAGAGGGCGCGGCGACCTGTCGGCTCCACTCTCCCCGCAGAGGTTTGGTTTCTGGGTGAGGAGATAATGATGGGAGAGCTGGCAGTTTTATCTCAGACACACAGAGAAAGCTGCTTCGACCAACATGGAGTCAGAACAGCCATATTTAGTTGGTTCAGGTTTTCTTATTCTCATATTTTCTCATCTGTATATTTAATGAACCTAAAGGGGGGCGTCCACCAACCACGACAAGGCTACGACAAGAGCCGACAAGAAAGTTCCTATCGGCGCCTTGTTGCAGCCTTGTCGTTAGAAGGGGGGCTTTATGACAGTGTTGTCAGGGCGTGTCGTAGACATTGCTGGTTCCCGTAAAAAAGGCGTCCATGGTACCGACACACTATGACAGTGATTTCGCGGAAACCATGACACTCCACGACAATGGTCCAATCGTGACAAAAATCAAACATGTCTGATTTTGTCGTAACCATGTCGGAAGGCCCCCGACAGGCCCCCGACAAGCTTCCAGTCACAGCCTGTCATGGCCTTGTCGTAGACTCTTTTCAGGAACTAGGGTCCACCAACCACGACAAGGCTATGACAAGGCTTCCAATCGTAGGCCTGTTGTGGACCCTGTCAGGAAGCTATTGTCGTAGCCTTGTCGTGGTTGGTGAACACCCGCTTTTAGAGCCCAATACATATCTACCGATTCAGGGTTGAACGACTTGTTCCCAAATCGTATAGCAATTGGTGAACTAGTCCCAGGCGAATTATGTAACCCCTCGGCCCTGGTTGGCCATCCAATCAAGCGTCATAAATTTACAAATGTTCCGTTGTCAGCGACTGGATTTATCAACATGTTGACAAACTTTTGGTGAACGATTTAGGAACATTGAATGATAACAACTCAAGGAGGTGGTTCATTAATCGTTGGCTGAGCCTTGCCTAACTGTTCTATATCTGGGACTGACTGGGACCGACTTTGTTAGGATGCCTCGCCTGAGACAAATAACTGTCCGCATTTCGCCGACAAAGGTGCATAAATGTCCCGAAACTGGTAGATGTGTATTGGGTTTCTATGTTCCTAAATTGGTGGCCAAAAGTTTATCAACATGTACATAAATCTAGTCGCGGACAACAGAATGTTGGTAAATGGCTCTTGATTGGGTGGTCGACACGGGCCGAGGTATTACGTAATTTGCCTGGGACAAGTTCACCAACTCCTATATGATTTGGGAACTAATCGTTTAATCCTAAAACAGTATATGCGTAATGGGCTTAAGCGATATTCACTCGCTGTCGCCTCGTTCATGTCACCCCGCATCAAACTCATGGAGAACAAAGACTTTATCCAAACTTGTTGGTTTCTTCTTGAGTCCCCCCCCTCCCCGATTCACACCCCCCCCCCCCCCCGACTCACTGTGGCACCCCTTCCCTCCTCCCCCCGTCTGAGCTAAGCGGATCTCTCTGTAACCTGTCCACCTCCTCCACAGATTACTTCCATCTCCATACCCCGCCGCCTCGCTCACGTTCTCCATCTCTCGGAGAGAATTCTGTTACCTATAAACTCACTCAGAACAGTGTTTGTGTGTAGTGAGGGCGAGCAGGGGGGCAAGGGGGGTCGGGGTATTATTATATACCTGTGGTAGTATATCCTATACATACGGCACGCTCCTACCCATGTCGTATTTAAATCCGTACGACACCTAGGTGACGTACGGGGTATGTATGTGGCGTATGGGGCATGTACGGCGGCGAAATCCAAAATCTCACCCAGAAGCAAGGTTAAAAATTGGATATTTTGAGGTATATAATAATAGAGAAACAGGCTGACTGTCTCCATACGGATAAAATACTTGGTAAAATCGTTGATCAGATGAACCGATGCCGAAGGCATCGGTTCATCTGATCGCCGATTTTACCGCGTATTTAATCCGTACGGAGACAGTAAGCCTGTTTCTCTATAATACTTGAATCTACGCCGGGAAAGTGCGCATGCGCGCTTCAGTCACGTTAAAAGAGGCATGTTGTTATCGCTCGTTCCAATTGATCGCTCGTTCCGCCATATTGCTCCTTCCCCGGTATCGCTGGTTCCCTAGTACCGCTGGTTCCCCGGTACCGCTGGTTCCCCGGTACCGCTGGTTCCCCGGTACCGCTGGTTCCCCGGTATCGCTGGTTCCCCGGTATCGCTGCCTCCCCGGTATCGCTGGTTCCCAGGTATCGCTGGTTCCCAGGTATACAGGTATCGCTGGTTCCCAGGTATCGCTGGTTCCCAGGTATCGCTGGTTTCCAGGTATCGCTGGTTCCCTGGTATCGCTGGTTCCCAGGTATCACTGGTTCCCCGGTATTGCTGGTTCCCCTGTTTCGCTGGTTCCCCGGTATCGCTGGTTCCCAGGTATCGCTGGTTCCCAGGTATCACTGGTTCCCTAATATCACTGGGCCCCAGGTATTGCTGGTTCCCCGGTATCACTGGTTCCCCGATATCGCTGGTTCCCCAGTATCACTGGTTCCCCGGTATCACTGGTTCCCCGATATCGCTGGTTCGCCAGTATCGCTGGTTCCCTGGTATCCCTGGTTCCCCGGTATCCCTGGTTCCCAGGTATCCCTGGTTCCCTGGTATCCCTGGTTCCCCAGTATCCTTGGTTCCCCAGTATCCTTGGTTCCCTAGTACCGCTGGTTCCCCAGTATCGCTGGAGCCCTGGTATCACTGGTTCCCTGGTATCCCTGGTTCCCCAGTATCCTTGGTTCCCCAGTATCCTTGGTTCCCCAGTATCCTTGGTTCCCTAGTACCGCTGGTTCCCCAGTATCGCTGGAGCCCTGGTATCACTGGTTCCCCGGCATTGCTGGTTCCCGGCATCGCTGGTTTCCCAGTGTCACTGGTTCCCTAATATCACTGGTTCCTCGGTATCGCTGGTCCGGCTCACGCTGATTCAGCTGGTTCCCCGGGATCGCAGGTTCCCTAACATCACTGGTTCTCAGGTATCGCTGGTTCCCAGGTATCGCTGGTTCCCCGGTATCGCTGGTTCCCTAATATCGCTGGTTCCCCGGTATCGCTGATTCCCTAATATCGCTGGTTCGGCTCACGCTGATACAGCTTTAACATTAGTTCCACGCTTTGACTCCAGGTGGCGCCACTGAGCGTCTGTCTGTCAGACTGACGTGGGCGGAAATAGGGGTGCCAGTCACTGCGCGTCCCGGGTGCCGGGTGCCGCGTCCGGTCCGCGTCTCTTAGGACGCTTAGCGTGCCTCAACGACTCCAGGAAACAAGACGTCAGCTTCTAGCAGCCTGCGTTTAGTTTCACTTGTCCAGAAAAGAATTTGTTATATTTAACTTTGTTCCACCAAGCACAAGATTCAAAATGTGTGTCGGAGCTAACTTTTATTTAATCTAGAGGACAATAAAAGCATGATGTTCTAAGATGCTCTTTCCAGTACCCACAAGTGTTGCAGGGATCTGTTTCACTAGTTTCGTGACATGTCTAGATAGCGTGTCCGGTTTGTCCGGTTTCATAAGAACTAGACATTAGACTTCGTATTGTCCGTTCTTGCTTGCACTGTTGGTGCCACTTTTTTCACGAAACTAGTGAAACAGGTCCATGATGTGTAGATTTGTCTAATTCTTATGTCTGAGGTCTGTCTTTTTCCTAAGGGCAGCTACTTGTGTTGTCATGAAATTAGACAACCACAAATTTCTGTATGGTGTCACAGACATGTCACGAAACTAATGAAACAGGTCCCTGATGTTTCATATACACAGCATGAAATATAATTTTCGCACATGTATGTCTCCTCGGGGGTAAATAAGGTCGTCCTATTTGGTGTCATATACAATACTAGGAGCAAATGGTATGTTCATCGTTGATGAATGAGCGTGCAATTTTTAAATATATAACAACTAAAAGGTGTGGGTTACATTCAGTCTATGGATCGTTTTCTGTAACCACTTGCATCCAGTAAACTTGCCATTTCTGTAACTGCCTGAGTCTATTTATAGGATCTAAACATATCAATCACCAGTAAGTCAATGAGATATTTCGGTCTTGATTGATTGGTCATGGTCAGCTGGGCATGGCTCTAAGACACTGTGACACTGGCACCCTGCTCCCTATCCAATAGCACAGCGAATAGCACGCGGATAGTGAAGGGATAGATTTTTCTCAGCACGCTGAAAGTGTATGTGAGCACTCGAACCTTTCATAGGCAACGTATATATTGCGTCCGAGCACGCTCTAATAATACATGCCTGAATCTGTACAAATCCTGCCACTGTCCAATCATTCCGGTCTCTGCAAAGTTGTGTTTATCTCACCCCGGGTATTTTTGTCCCATAGTCTTAACATCGGAAACTCGTTCTCCATGCTCCTACAAGTATTGCAGTCCGTTCCCCATGGCATACATCCTGTTTATCTCCCATTCTTTTAGTAGGAAGAGCGTGAGATAAATACAGAAAGCAACTCGTTTTGGTCAAAGGTGTTGTTCTCCATCTCATTTGAATGCTACCTGATATTCACTCGGCTGTCGTCTCTTGCATATCATTCTGCATCAAACTCGTGGAGAATGACGACTTTGACCAAAACTTGTTGGCTTCCTCTTTAGTACAGAGGATTGTGGGCAAATCTTCAGCTTTTTTTATCCATATGTAGATTATCAAGAAATGTCACGAGATTTTCATGTGATTGATTTTATAGCTTGAGTTGTCTTCACAGAATGATATCACGAAGAAGAGCTAAGTGATATCTGTGGCAAAAAAATGCAATGAATGAGAGTGTTATTATATGAAATTGAGTCGGGTTGAGATTTCATCCTAGGGGCCATCCATTAAGTACGTACGCACTGAGGGGGTGGGGGGGTCAACATTTTTGAAAACTTTGTGTATGCTCCCTCTTTATTCTATTGCGTACAAGATCGGGAAGGGGGTGGGGGGTCCAAAATTTCAGAAATTCTGCGTACGTACTTTACGGATGGCTCCCAAGTACCCCGTCACACTTTTAGATCATAAATTCCATTAACCCTTTAAGGACGGCCACCTGTGGCAGAGCTGTCACCATAAGGACGGGTGCTAGTGATTGTGTATATCGCTAAAGGACGAACTCATTTTGAATAAAGTCCTAATTTGATGTTCCATCGCCATCATTGGTAATCAATAATATTTCACTTATTTTAGCATACTAATATTAATTTTGATATTATACCTACATTTCCTGAAGATTTCATGTATATTGATAAATTATTTCCTTGTCAAAAATGATTTTATGGGTTTAATTGAAATGATGCCTTGAGGCATCATTCGTCCTGGGCTGGTTGATACCTCAAGGCATCATTCGTCCTTAAAGGATTAATAAGATTGCCTTTCATCACACTATATCTATGTCTATGGGTGGATTCCGAGGTAGTATGATAAGTCTGAGGTGTCAGGTTTTGATTCATCAGAGAATTGGTTCACATCTACACTGTAAAAAAATTCCCGTGAATTTTACGGGTTTTTCCAGGCAACTGGGGTGCCAGGGAAATACCGTAAATTTTACGGGTGACCGTAATATTTTTCTGACCGTATTTCTTAACTGAAATAAACCGTATTTTAACTACAGTTGTAACCCGTAAAATTGCAAACACAATAGATATATTATACAAATTGCCCATTAACAAGCATACTCCATAAACCTTACCATGGGTCTCTAGAACCGTTTTATGTAAGATTTGTCTAGTATCTTATTATAGTAGTAATTGGCTTATCAATATCATTGATTATTACAATCATTTTGATCAGTGTTATTTCAACACCTAAGTTTTTTAAAGTCTGATGTAGTCAGTGCAGACTATATAATAGGAGTAGTGGTTGGAATCTAAACAAGTTTCCATTTTATATGGTAGGATAAAGTCAATTCTACTTATATTTTAGAAAGGTCCCATGAAAGTGGTGTTTAATACTTTGAATGCAATAATGTCATTTAAACTTGAGAACTAATACAGTGTATGTTTTAAATGGCAGACACTTTATAGAAGATAAATGAATATATATTACACATGTTCATGAAGTTATCTTCTGGATTTTCTTCACTACTTAGATTTTTTTGCTGATGCTAGAATTATTCTAAGTGGATCTAATGTATCCCTATTTACTGTTTCATACTATAGACTGACTGTAGATTGGATGGTTTACAATACTGAATACATATATACTGTACAATACCGTTTTCTGATACCAAATATACGGTATGAAACTGTAGATAAGATTTCGGTAATATACCGTCCCAGTTTACGGTAGTATCCCGTATATTTTACTGAAATTTTTTACAGTGCACCTACAAGTTCACGTATGTGTGTGTGTCATAGGAATGTGGTGTTTTTGACACCTTGCAGTTAGGCTGATATTAAATACTGACAAGGCTAATTGTTTGAACGCCCTTTACCAGCACAATGACCTGTATTTAGACAGGCCGCAAGGAGGTGCACGCACCTCTACATTGTCAATGTGGCAAGTGTTTGTCCGCTTCTGGGCGTCATATTCTCAGAAGCTCTTCTGTACTATATGAAGACCTGGTTAGTGTGCCTGAATGAAATCTGTTCCCTTTTGGCAGGAATATTTACCGAGTTAGAAGAACGAGTTAAATATTTCCGACTAAAATGAAATATGCATCATATTCTGAGAAGCTCTTCTGTACTATATGAAGACGTGGTTAGTGTGCATGAATGAAATCTGTTCCGTTTTGGCAGGAATATTCACCGAGTTAGAAGAAGGAGTCGAATGTTACCGACTAAAATAAAATATGCATCATATTCTGAGAAGCTCTTCTGTACTATATGAAGACATGGTTAGTGTGCATCAATGAAATTTGTTCCGTTTTGGAAGGAATATTCACCGAGTTAGAAGAACGAGTCGAATGTTACTGACTAAATTGAAATATGCATCATATTCTGAGAAGCTCTTCTGTACTATATGAAGACGTGGTTAGTGTGCATGAATGAAAATTGTTCCGTTTTGGCAGGAATATTCACCGAGTTAGAAGAAGGAGTCGAATGTTACCGACTAAAAACAACAAAGAAAAAATACACAATATTACCATGATTTGATCTGAGTGACCGTATTCTCCGCGTAGTTGACGTGAAGTAAAACTCCGAGCGATAGCGAGGGGTATTACGTAGCGTCAACTACAAGGAGAATATTGCCACACAGATCGAAATCATGGTAATGTTGTATTTATTACTCACCTTTCGAGTAATTATTAGGGTGGGGGGAATCTTGTTAACAATTTAAAAATTCGACGCAAGTGCCGTGCATTGTTTATATAAATAGGTCCAATAATGCCCGCCATGTGGCCGAAAAAGCTTTCTGTATTCTATTCAGTAGCGATCTGGAGGCTCCATAGGCTTAGTATGGAGACTCCGTATTGGTGGGTAATAAATGTAATTAAGACACCCTCAGTATGTCTCCTTATTATCATATACCTGGGGATCATGGAACACGCCATTTTAAAACAAGTCACATGGTACGGAGAGAGGCATTATTTCGTCACTCAGTGACGAACGGAATCCATACTTTTCGTCAGTAAAAGTGAGACATCTACGCATAGATATATAACAACATACAGAGACAGTCTGACCGTAAGGCAGATGTATGATTAAAATGATGATGATATCATAATAGAATAAAGAGAAATTCATAAAAGTTGTTTTTCACATAGTAAAACCCATATCATGCTCATCAAACTGTAACAGAATACAGTTTTCAAAATCATAGGTTACTGTCCTTGCCTTTGAATGAATTGAAAAAAACTGCATTTTTCAGCACATTTCCTATGTAAATCAGTCAAATGTGAATTGGAATAATTAACCTATTGGGTTGGGTGCAACTTTCTTATGCATTGTACCTCAGTCGTTTGGTATTAGAATAAGTCAAAAGAACCGGATTGAATTGATAATTATCATTATTTGAAAATCACCAGATGGCGCCACTGTGTATTGTAGGACATGCCTTTAAACTTATAATCATAATTATAAAACACAAGTGAAACGCATTTACCTTGTTCGGACATCTTCTTGCACCTTATTCCATCAATAGAAATATCGAACTCGTCCTTCGAGCTCGTCTGATTTTTTTTATCGAAAGGAACTAGGTATGAGAGAACGTCCCAGCAAGATGAAAACGTTTTACTGGAGTACCTCCTGTAGCCCGCCCTGTCCGTAAACTGTCATTCACACAGTACATATATGCGTAACACGACTCAGGGGTAGTGCTTTGTGTTGCAGTTTAATCAGGGAGAGGGGGCTATGAGGTGCATTTATAGTTTTATGTTAATCTCTTTTTGGATATTGCGATGTGGGGTGGGATCTCTACTTCTTTGTTTGAAACTACGTGTCGGGCATAGAGAGACATAAGGCCTGTTTCCATTGGCCGACGAAAATGGTGAAGATTTTTTTTAGTTCTTCTTAAGGCCCATTTCCATTGGTCAATGAAAATGGCAAAGATTTTTTGAGTTCCTCTTAAGGCCCGTTTCCATTGGTCGATGAAAACGGCGAAGATTTTTTTAGTTCTTCTTATGGCCCGTTTCCATTGACAGGCGAAAATGGTAAAGATTTTATTAGTTCTTCTTAAGGCCCAATTCCATTGGCCGACAAAAACGGTGGAGATTTTTTTAGTTCTTCTAATGGCCCGTTTCCATTGGCAGGCGAAAATGGTAAAGATTTTATTAGTTCTTCTTAAGGCCCAATTCCATTGGCCGATGAAAACGGCGAAGATTTTTTCAATTCCCTTAAAAGCCATCGAATATGCGTCGGTATCAAATAATCAATCGGTAGTGCTTTGTGTGGCAGTTTAATCAGGGAGAGGGGGCTATGAGGTGCATTTATAGTTTTATGTTAATCTCTTTTTGGATATTGCGATGTAGGGTGGGATCTCTACTGCTTTGTTTGAATCTACGTGTTGGGCATAGAGAGACATAAGGCCCGTTTCCATTGGCCGACGAAAATGGTGAATATTTTTTTTAGTTCCTCTTAAGGTCCGTTTCCTTGGCCGACGAAAACGGCGAGGATTTTTTTAGTTCTTCTTAAGGCCCGTTTCCATTGGCGGGCGAAAACGGCAAAGATTTCTTTAGTTCCTCATAAGGCCTGTTTCCATTGGCCGACAAAAACGGTGGAGATTTTATTAGTTCTTCTAATGGTCCGTTTCCATTGGCAGGCGAAAATGGTAAAGATTTTATTAGTTCTTCTTAAGGCCCAATTCCATTGGCCGATGAAAACGGCGAAGATTTTTTCAATTCCCTTAAAAGCCATCGAATATGCGTCGGTATCAAATAATCAATCGGTAGTGCTTTGTGTTGCAGTTTAATCAGGGAGAAGGGGGCTATGAGGTGCATTCATAGTTTTATGTTAATCTTTTTTTGGATATTCCGATGTGGGGTGGGATCTCTACTGCTTTGTTTGAAACTATGTGTCGGGCATAGAGAGACATAAGGCCTGTTTCCATTGGCCGACGAAAATGGTGAATATTTTTTTTAGTTCCTCCTAAGGTCCGTTTCCATTGGCCGACGAAAATGGTTAAGATTTTTTTGGTTTCTCATTTAAGGCCCATTTCCATTGGCCGATGAAAATGGCGAGGATTTTTTTAGTTCCTCTTAAGCCCCGTTTCCATTGGTCGATGAAAACGGCAAAGATTGTTTTAGTTCTTCTTATGGCCCGTTTCCATTGACAGGCGAAAATGGTAAAGATTTTATTAGTTCTTCTTAAGGCCCAATTCCATTGGCCGATGAAAACGGCGAAGATTTTTTCAGTTCCCCTAAAAGCCATCGAATATGCGTCGGTATCAAATAATCAATCGGTAGTGCTTTGTGTGGCAGTTTAATCAGGGAGAGGGGGCTATGAGGTGCATTTATAGTTTTATGTTAATCTGTTTTTGGAAATTGCGATGTGGGGTGGAATCTCTACTGCTTTGTTTGAATCTACGTGTTGGGCATAGAGAAACATAAGGCCCGTTTCTATTGGCCGACGAAAATGGTGAATATTTTTTTAGTTCCTCTTAAGGCCCGTTTCCATTTGTCGATGAAAACGGCAAAGATTTTTTTAGTTCTTCTTATGGCCCCTTTCCATTGGCCGACATAAACGGCAAAGATTTTTTTAGTTCCTCTAAAAGTCTGTCAGTGGTGCCATCGAATGTGCGTCAGTATCAAATAATCGGTGAGGGTAGTAGTTTTCACTCAGTGACCAAGTTTTCACTCGGTTTTCACAGTCTATAGATCCCGACGAAAATCAAAGGGCTTTGATTTTGTCAGTCGGATAAAATATCTGTCGGTGGTGCCACATTGCATGATATAAGCAGAAAAAATTGTTGGTCATTTCACGAGTTAGGTTGTTTCCATTGACCGATTTTGCATCAGTAGTGCGTAAAGTCCGTCGGTGGACAGTGATATGAAATCGACGAATGGAAACGGGCTTCTACATATGCATACTCCTTAATCCAAAAGCCATATTCTGCTGGCCGACTATTTGCCACCGATCTGTAGTCGGGAACCGCCATTCGACTTTTAGGGTATACCGACGCCAGATCTGTGAATTGAAATAGACATGCAGAGAAGTGTTCACCTGTTATTTGTGCATAGATTATGCAATAAGGCCACAACTGACTGGGTTTGAAATCGTTGGTACCATGGTTTTATTTAATTAGATGTTAAACTATGTTCAATGGGGGCAGGTTGATTAAGTGTAGACACCTACATTGACATGGCAGACCAGCGGGTCGTGGATAGAGTGTAGATCGTGGTACCATGGTTTTATATGATTAGATGTTAAACTATGTTCAGTGGGGGCAGGTTGATTAAGTGTAGACACCTACATTGACATGGCAGACTAGCGGGTCGTGGATAGAGTGTAGATCGTGGTACCATAGTTTTAAAGTAAAACCCCGCTTCTTGGACACCTCGCTTTTAAAAGGAAACACCCTGTTGAAGTGTTAACACACTTAAATCATTTAAGACTCAGTTAAAAATACAAATGCTTGGAGAGCTGAACAGTCTTTGAGATGAACTCTTTGTGTATGGTTTGCCGTATGTGAGCTTTGTTGCTGGCGAAATGCTGACTAGTGTCTATCGATTGATTCCTTGGCTTGTTCGCACTTCTCCAGTTTATCTCGACTTACCACCTTAGCACACCATTGTATATTGTATTTATGTTCACCTATTATACCATATGAAAAAAGGGTATGTAAACATTGTAAAAAATCCACCTCTGGTGGTGCAAGGAAACCAGCTTGTACTCAGCTGAGCGCTGCCAGATAAAATAAAAGTCTTAAAAAAAAAAAAAAAAAAGGGACAGTTTTCTTGGAACAGAGTATGGCCCCTTAAGCGGGGTTTTTACTGTATATGATTAGATGTTAAACTATGTTCAGTGGGGGCAGGTTAATTAAATGTAGAAACCTCCATTGACAGGGCATACCAGTAGGTCCGTGATAGAGTGTAGATCGTGGCACCGTGGTTTTATATGATTAAATGTTAAACTATGTTCAGTAGGGGAGGGAAGGGGCGGGTGAGTAAAAGGGCGTGTTCTCAAGGTGAATGGGCTCTACCGTTTGTGAGGTAAACATTCCGCTTTTTACACTTCTCCAAATTTACCAGCAACGGCCGTGACTTCAGCCCTCCCCCCTCACCTCCTCTACACACGCACCTACGAGGGTACTAGCACCTCCCACACACACATGGACACACCTACACACTCTCAGTATACTACCCACCTGCTCCTCACTCAGTACACCCCCCCCCCCCCCCTTACACACACATACACTGAGTGTACTATACTATAACCTCTTTCACATGGGCAGACGAAAACGGCGCCGATTTTTTGAGAGCCCAGAAAAGTCTGCCGGTGATGCCAAAGACTGTACAGGCCCGTTTCCACTGGTCGACAAAAACGGTGTAGTTCTCCTAATAGCCCATTTCCATTTTGCGTCAGCAGTGCTAAATAAGTTCTGTCGGTGGTCCCTGACTGTAGATCGGTGATGGCCGATGAAAATGAGCTATTAGGCACGGATTCCACTTACTACGAAATGCTCCGATATGGTCTACAATGCACCTCCCGATAAAAAATCAAAATCGTGTCGGAAGGTCATCCAATATCGGGGCAGTTGACCACGTTTCTGCAATTAGGCCCGGCGTCCACCTACTACGATATGGCACCGATATGGTCTACGATGCACCTCCCGATAAAAAACCAAAATCGCGTTGGAAGGTTACCTGATATCGGGGCAGTTGGCCACGTTTCTGCGATTAGACACCGATAAAAATCCTATACATCGCGTATTGGATTGGCATGTCTAGAAATATGTCTACGATTTTGTACCTTCCCGATATGTCTCCGATATTTGCTTTTTGTTACGGTGCCATATCGGTAAGTCTAAATTTCTTTCGTAGTAGGTGGACGCCGGGCCTTAGGAGAACACATAAAGTCTACACCCTTTGCGTCGGCCAATGGAAAGGGGCCTTATGTCGGATCAATTTATTAGTTAAGCCAAATGCCCATCTACCAATTAAGGGTTGAACGATTAGCTCACAAATCGTATAGGAGTCGGTGAACTTGTCGCAGGCAAATTATGTAACCCTTCGCTCGACAGGCGGACATCGAGGAGAGTGGTTAGTGGGTTTTAGTCCTAAGCAAATCAGTCTACTAATCGGTGGCTCACCCTTGCCTAGCTGTCCTACATCTACCGACTATGACCGACTCCGTTAGGATGCCTTGGCTAGACAAATTACCGTCCGTTTGTCGCCGACAAAGGTACATGAATGTTCCGAAATCTGTAGATGGGCATTGGGCTTTAGGGTGCAGTGTATGAACTGCTTCTATTAGTTATTCCAGGTACCACAACAATGTATATAGTCTATACCTTTTAATAAGTCAATTCCTGAGGTTTCTTTACTCGAGAAGATGGACAATATACGATGGTTTTGTGAACAGGCTGGTCTGAAAGCCACCCGAGGTTGACATGTGTATTATTAGAGTGTGCTTGCACGCAATAAATACATCATCTAGAGGTTTGAGTGGTCACATTGAACTTTCAGTGTGCTTCCAGAAAACTATCCCTTTACTATCTGCATGCTGTTCACTGTGATAGTTAGAACAGAGCAGGGTGCCAGTGTCTCAGGGTCTTAGAGGTGTGCCCAGCTGACCATGACCAATCACTCAAGACCGAAATACCTCATTGACCCATTGTTGCTTGATATGTTTTGATCCTAGACTCAGGCAGTTAGAGAAATGACAAGTTGACTGGGTGCAGGTGGGTTACAGAAAACTATCCATAGGCTAAATCTGACACAAACCTTTTAATTGTTATTATTCATTTATAATTGCACGCTCATTCATCTGTGATGAACATACTTTTGGCTCCTAGTTATATACCTGTGTCCGAATGTCTATGAAATACTGCCCGCTGCTAGGGGTGCAGTAATAATAATGTTCGTGCCCGCTGTGAAAGTGACTTGATAAGTCATTAAAATGGTGTTTTTTCATCGATTTAAGGTATATAATAATAAGCAAACGTCCTGACTGTAGACGAAACGATTCTGCGTCAGGCAGTATGATATCGACGACTGACCTCGAACAGGAACCGTTTCGTCCACAGTAAGGACGTTTCCTAATATTATGTGGTAAAATTCTTTCTGCCGTGGACAGTCGGTGGTCGGATGGGACCTATGACGCCCCCTGTGGCCGAAAAGCTGTGCGCCTCGTCTCTACAACGTTTCCTAATATTACTATGCTTCAACCTCTCGTGGTTTACGACCGCCTGTCCACATAACCATCGATTTGTGTCTATGTACACTATAACCATGCATAGCACACACCCAACGATGCTAAATTTTCGTCGGGTCAATGGAATACCCCCTTAAGACGACAAACCACACCCTTCACCACAGCCCTGCGTGTGTACACAAGCCTGCTTTACCGCCCCCTCCTATATGTACACAAGGGTTCTCACGTTTACCGCATGTGGTCGCCCTTTTAAAGGCATATCCTATACTAATCAGGCTATGATTAGCTGTCTGGGTGTAGATACATATATTATTACACACCTATGGCTGAACGTCTATGAAATACTACCCGCTGCTAGGGGTGCAGTATTAATAATGTTCGGGCGCACTGAGCACGTAGTGAATATTTGGGCGCACTGTGACCATCGGGTCAATTGGTACATTTGATAAAAATATAAAATGGCGGGTTTTTTTATATTTAGGTATGATTTTTCAGTTAGATATGTGCTCTACAACACTTTGGGCCAGTCATATTCAATCATCATGAGAATGACATGAGTCTTAGCTTTCAGGCCAGATTGTCCAATATGCCTTTAAAGGCATATCCTACAATTCACAGTGGCGCCACCTGGTGATTTCTAAATAATGTCAATTATTATTAAAAACTGGTTTCATGGGATTCATTCTAATTCTACATGAGTAAATTTAACATATTGACCAGTTTATCCAATCTCGACAGGTAAAATAGGCCAATTTGCATTTGTTTGCTTTACATAGGAAATCTACTGAAAAATATGGTTTTCTTAAATTCTTTCAAAAACAAGCACGGTGACCTATGATTTTTAAAACATGAATAACCAGTATTATATGTACTATATACTGTGAAAATTTGAGGAAAATGACATGGGTTTTACTATGTGAAAAAAATACTTTTGAGATTTTCTATATATTCTTATATAAAATTATCAACATTTTGATCTATAAATCAAAAACTAACACGGTGACCCCCGAATTTTTAAGTTAGATATGTGTTCCATAATACTTGGAAATCATATATTAAATTTTCAGGAAATTGACATGGGTTTTAATGTTCAAGCCAAATTATCCGATATGCCTTTAAGATCACTTTTTATACTCGGGGTGTGGAATGTCCTTCAGCGGGACTCTGATATTTCCGCTGCCTGGAAATACAACTCCATGGACCGCATTCCGCTACCAACTTACGTGGGGATGGTTTACAGGGAAGGTGAGATATTACCATCATGCATAATCAATTATCCACTGGAACAATCCCCTCTGATTCTTAAAAAACACCATTGAACCCCAGTATGAGCTTGATGTATTGACTCCATACCTCACTGGAAGAACTGATATTCTTAACAGAAATGAAATAAAGATTTATTAAAAAAAAATAATAATAAAAAAAAAATCCATCACGGATCAGGCGATGGCTAACGGAGCCTCTGTTAAAAAAAAATCAAGTAAAAAAAAAGATTAAAAAATCAAGACAGGTGAATGTAGATTTAAGTCGAAAGATTATCTTGAGAGTAAGACATACCTGACAAGAGAGGTGTTATTTCTGGGTTTTTTTCTTTTTTTTCTTTTTATTTGGGAGGAGATGGGGATGCTATGCTTTGAAGTTGACATTACAAAAGGGAATATTTGCCTGCAATGCTGGGGATGGTGGATTTCTGTGAGGGTGCGTATTCATAAGCACACAATGGGAGGTGCCTACAGAGTTAAACTGCCATATATGGACGTCTATTTACATACAACAGTGGGAAGATGCGTCTTGTATGAGACTGATTCAAGAGCAGGGTAAACCAGCACCATTAATATGACGGGCATTTGAAGGGCAGACATGGAGTACCGGGGAATTACCCCGAATAAAAAAACGCTTAAAAAGGTTTATTATCGGGTCACTGTGTTCGGGCAAGCGTGCAGTAAAGTGTTATTTATTGTAGGGGGTAACAAATGAATTTTTGGAGACGAGTAGGATGATCACTTAAAATAGTTATAGTTAGAAGTGTTTATCGCACTCGGGTGATGTTGGTTACTCACTGCGCTTGGCTTATGCCTAGCTCAGTAGTACGACCTCCACGTCATCCAATAAACACTAAAGGGGGGCGTCCACCAACCACGACAAGGCTACGACAATGGCATTCCGACAAGTTCCACGACAGGCCTACGATTGGAGGACTTGTCGTAGCCTTGTCGTGGTTGGTGGACCCTAGTTCCCGACAAGAGTCTACGACAAGGCCACGACAGGCTGCGACTGGGAAGCTTGTCGAGAGCCTTCCGACAAGGTTACGACAAAATCGAACATTGGACTTTTGTCGTGGAGTGTCATGGCGTGTCGGGAGCGTGTCACAGAGGTCTACGATGGTTAATTTTGGTGGAGCTTGCACTTCCCGACACGCCCCGACAACGCTGTCCTAAGGGGGGGCGTCCACCAACCATGACAAGGCTGCGACAACGGCTTTCCGACAAGGCCACGACAGGCTGCGACATGAAGCTTGTCAGGGGCCTGTCGGGGGCCTTCCGACAAGGTTACGACAAAATCGAACATGTTCGATTTTGGAGCCGTGTCGTGGCGTATCGTGGCATGTCGCAGAGGTCTACGATAGAATATTTAGGTGGAGCGTGCACTTCCTGACAGGCTGCGACAAGGGCTCACGACAGCTCCCCTCCTCACGTCAAGGCTGCGACAAGGAGCCGATAGGAACTTTCTTGTCGGCGCATGTCGCAGCCTTGTCGTGGTTGGTGGACGCCCCCTCTTGAGCCCCCGTTCTTACGACAAGGCTGCGACAAGCGGCGATTGGAACTTTCTTGTCGGCGCTTGTGGTAGCCTTGTCGTGGTTGGTGGACGCCACCCTTTAGACTACTCACTCTGGTTCAGTTTCTATTAATTATCTCACACCTGGTACAACTTTACCCATAGGAATAAAGTTAGAAAAAAATACTCAACGATCACCCCTGTAAAGTGACAATACTACGCCATGGTTGTGGCTGAGTGAATGTGAGAAAACGCCATGCTATGGACCAACTAAATTTGAAAAGTAATTTGAATTATTCTGATATTGAGTGGTAATTGGAGTCTCCCACGGTAGCAAGTCAACTAGTATAAGCCAGTAGCACCTAATACGAGCGCCCACACATAGTCCTGTATAATTTCAGAAATCTGTGACAGCTTTTACAGTATATCTTTGTTGATGCCGCACACTTCCTATCAACAAATAATCCTGTATGATTCCAGGGATCCACCTGATACTGATCATGCCTATGACAGCTTCTACTTTACATCTTTGTTGATTCCGCATACTTCTTATTAAAACATAGACCTCTCTAATTTCAGGAATCTACCTGACGATAATCTTTGTTGATGCCACATACTTCCTATTCTAAAACAGTCCTGTATAATTCCAGGAATCTATGACAGCTTTTACAGAATACATCTTTACTATATACCTACTGCCGTAACTATCGTAATTACTACACACTGCTCCCCATGATGTACTGCACAGCTGTGCAGTATATCAGGGTTCATTTCACGGTCGTAACGGATATGAATACGAGGTCGATATTTAAAAATGGCCGACGGTGTCTACGCTTCGACATCGGTAACGTTTACGTTAGAGTACATAAAGAAGACATACTGAAATACTTTGAAATAAAAAATAGATGAATGAATTTCAGAAAAACTTCGAAGTACAGTAATAAAAACCTGAATAAACATGGTAACGACCTTAAAAACAGGAGAGAACAACTGCTATGTTTTTTTCCCGACGGTTTCGTGCCGGTTTCCCCCCGGTTTCCAAGTGACAACAAGTGTTGCTATGCAGGTTGCTATGTGCGTTGCTATGCGATAACGTCACATCCGCATTCCACAGACAAAGCGACAGCTAGGGTTCATGTCGACCTTTCTGTACCCAAATGGGACTGAAAATGGCTCTTACAATTTAATAAAGGTAGCTATATGAATGTTTTGGAGGCATATAGTAAAGATAAAACGCTGTGCCTGTAAACGTACAAATTTTGATCCTCACTCTGGCCTTTGGCATGTTTACAACTCGGTGTAAACGCCTCGTTGTAAACATGCCAAGGCCAGAGTTCGGATCGAAATTTGTACGTTTACAGGAACATCGTTTTATTACTTTATTGATGCCATATACTTCCTATAGACCCTATTGAGGTATCCCATATTTCAGTCTGTTTAAATGATCCGATGTTTGCTGGTGGCCGTCGTTGTATGGTGGTAGACCCTTGACCCATAACCCACAATTATTGCAGTTTAATTGTTTTAATAAATCTTCAAATTGGAAATCTAATGGCAGAAATGGAAATTTCAGTTATTTTTTACATATATGTTTCAAATTATATTCGTTTCTCCTGATAGAAATCAGAAGAGAGCCGGCTGAGGTGCAGCCAGCAAGTCGGGAGCGGATCCTGTACTTACCCAGGGAGATATTAGGGGTCTATTATAACACAGTCCTGTATAATTCCAGGAAGCTACCTGACTTTGTTTATGGCCCTATACAATTTCAGGAATCTATCTGACGTTGATCAAATCCAAGATGGTGGCATGCTATAGGACATCTTTGTTGATGCTGCATAATTCCTATGATAATATAGTCCTGTATGATCTGGAATCTACCTGACGTTAATCTTTGTTGATGCCGCATGCTTACTATTCTAACACATAGTCCTGTATAATTCCAGGAATCTATGACGGCTTCTAATGTACATCTTTATTGATGCTGCATACTTCCTATTATAACTTCCTATTCTAACACAGTCCTGTATAATTTCAGGAATCAACCTGAAGTTAATGTTTGTCGATGCCGCATACTTCCTATTCTAACACAGTCCTGTATAATTTCAGGAATCAACCTGAAGTTAATGTTTGTCGATGCCGCATACTTCCTATTCTAACACTGTCCTGTATAAATTCAGAAATCTACCTGACGCTGATCATGTCCCTGTATCATTCCAGGAATCTACCTGACATTAATCTTTGTTGATGCCACATACTTCCTATTATAACAGATAGTCCTGTACAATTTCCTATTAAAACATAGACCTCTCTAATTTCAGGAATCTACCTGACATTAATCTTTGTTGATGCCACATACTTCCTATCCTAACACAGTCCTGTATAATTTCAGGAATCTACCTGATGTTAATCTATGACGGCTTCTAATGGCTTGATGCTGCAATACTTCCTATTATAACTTCCTATTCTAACACATGAATCTACCTGACATGCATCATGTCCCTGTATAATTTCAGGAATCTACCTGACCCTGATCATGGCCATGACGGCCACCTCCATCCTCATCTGCGTGGTGATACTCAACCTCCATCACCATCAGCATCACATTGATTATGTCTCTGTATAATTTCAGAAATCTACCTGATGTATCTTTGTCGATACCGCATACTTCCTATTCTAACACAGTCCTGTATAATTTCAGAAATCTACCTGACGTTAATCTTTGTTGATGCTGCATACTTCCTATTTTAACGCAGTCCTGTATAATTTCAGGAATCTACCTGACGTTAATCTTTGTCAATGCCGCATACTTCCTATTTTAACACAGTCCTGTATAATTTCAGAAATCTACCTGATGTTAATCTTTGTCGATGCCGCATACTTCCTGTTCTAACGCAGTCCTGTATAATTCTGAGAATCTACCTGACATTCATCATGTCCCTGTATCATTCCAGGAATCTACCTAATTTGTTCATGTCCCTGTATAAATTCAGAAATCTACCTGTTATTAATCATGTCCCTGTATCATTTCAGGAATCTACCTGACATTAACCATGTCCCTGTATAATTTCAGGAATCTACCTGACGCTGATTATGGCCATGACGGCCACCTCCATCCTCATCTGTGTGGTGGTACTCAACCTCCATCACCATCACCATCACGTTGATTATGTCCCTGTATAAATTCAGGAATCTACCTGACGTTAATCTTTGTCGATGCTGTATACTTCCTATTCTAACGCAGTCCTGTATAAATTCAGGAATCTACCTGACGTTAATCTTTGTCGATGCCGCATACTTCCTATTTTAACACAGTCCTGTATAATTTCAGGAATCTACCTGACTTTAATCTTTGTCGATGCCGCATACTTCCTATTCTAACGCAGTCCTGTATAATTTCAGGAATCTACCTGACTTTAATCTTTGTCGATGCCGCATACTTCCTATTATTACACAGTCCTGTATAATTCCGGGTATCTACCTGACATTAATCATATCCCTGTGTTATTTCAGGAATCTACCTGACGTTAATCATGTCCCTGTATAATTTCAGGAATCTACCTAACGTTTATCTTTGTCGATGCCGTATACTTCCTATTTTAACGCAGTCCTGTATAATTTCAGGAATCTACCTGACGCTGATCATGTCCCTGTATTATTCCAGGAATCTGCCTGACATTCATCATGTCCCTGTATGATTCCAGGAATCTACCTGACGTTAATCTTTGTTGATGCCGCATACTTCCTATTCTAACGCAGTCCTGTATAATTTCAGGAATCTACCTGACATTCATCATGCCCCTGTATAATTTCAGGAATCTATCTGACATTAATCATGTCCCTGTATCATTTCAGGAATCTATCCGACATTAATCATGTCCCTGTGTTATTCCAGGAATCTACCTGACGCTGATCATGGCCATGACGGCCACTTCCATTCTCATCTGCGTGGTGGTGCTAAACCTCCATCACCGCGACCCTAACGCTCCGGTCCCCCGCTGGCTGCGCCACCTCACCTACAACATCATGGCTCGCATGGTGTGCATGCGGAGCCACACCAACCACCGCGGCTCCACCGTCTACCAGCTCTGTGAGTTCGCCAAGGACTACGCCATGACACTCCACGAGAACCACGCCGAGCCCGAGACAACGCGAGATCCGCAGAGCACCGGCAACCAGCGCGAGCCTTCTCCCGCTGGTCAGCAGTCGTCATTGGACGATAATGGGATATGTGACCATATGTGTTACATCGTCAAGGGATCGGCCAAAAAGAAAATACTCCTCGAGGAGGTGGTCAAACACTTGCGGCAGATCACGTGTAAGATCAAGGAGCAAGACGAGCAGGACTCCTTGAAAGCCGAGTGGAAGATCGTGGCGAAAATCCTCGACCGATTCTTCCTGATTCTCTTTATTTTGATCGTGATCGTTTCCTCCACCGTCCTCCTCTTCTTCTATCCACTCTCCGCGCGGGGGTTTAGTTTTGACTGATTGTGGGTGGAGATTGATCCCACGCGCATGCGCCCTGCTTGCCCGCGTGACGTCATTAAGTGACGTAATAGACGCTCGCTCGCCACACTGCTGCGTCTCCCGCTGACGGACGGACCAATCATATCGCTTTATTCTGACTCGTCTTTCCATAATTTGAATAAAAAATCACGTCGTATTCCAGGAAGATTTCATCTTTTAAAAAAAAGACATTTAGAAGAAATCTCACGAGATGAAATTGACTTGGTCCATAGAGTGCGGAGTGCGGACCAAGCTATTTTCATCGAGTGGGTTTCTGATTTTATCTCACCCCATATACATGGTCAAAAACATTATTAATGATACAGTACCTCACCCAATTAGCCATTGAGTATTGGGTACACTACTCTCATTGCCGTGGAGTATGAGTTCCTAATCTTAAAATTATGGAGAAAAATACCGGGGTGAGATAAAACAAGGATATATATCATCATGAATCAATCAGGTATCAAGTACCATGCTGAGATAGTCAGATGAACCGCCGCAGAGGGCGCCACTGGCGTTCGGATGTGATACCTGACACCGTGGGCTTCCTGTTCATCCTAACTGACCCGCGAAGTCTGTACTCCATGTGGGTGGCGTACGAATAATAAACTGCATTGAGAGTCAAAAAGATTGTGTACACTACCAGGGGCCTGTTGAATAATCTTAAAGAAGAAACCAACAAGTTTTGGTCAAAGTCATCGTTTTCCATGAGTTTGATGCGGAGTGATATGAATCAGGCGACGGGTGAGTGAATATCACATAGCGTTCAAATGAGTTGGAGAACAACAACTTTGACCAAAACGAGTTGCTTTCTGTGTTTATCTCATCCATGTACAATTTTTTTTTAAATGCTGTTGCACAGGATATACACTATGGAGAACGGACTGCAATACTTGTAGGGGCATGGAAAACGAGTTCCAAATGTTATGTCTATGGGACAAAAATACCGGGGTGAGACAAAGGATCATACCTCTTTTCTGTACGCCGACGAGACCCAGGGACGATGTGGGTCAACTTTATTCAGCACTTATGGACGACCTTCTGTAGGCTAAGACTGTCCTAGGGAACAAGCTTGAATATAATTAAACGATATCCCTTGAATAAGACCTCCTTGTACCCTTTGGGCCTGTTGAGTAATTTAGGGTTATACATGAAGACTTGATGATGTGGACCAACTTTATTCGACACTTATGGATGACTTTCCATTGGCTAGGACTATCTTAACGAGCGACCCTGAATATGATCAAACGATAACCCTCGTACAAGGCCTTCTTATACCCTGTATCTTCATCAGCTAAAGTTATTCAACAGGCCCAAATACTTTGAGAGGTATAAGTTATTCAACAGGCCCCAGTACTCTGAGAGCTTTAAGTTATTTAACAGACCCCAGTTGTGGTTGCTTCGTTCTTTCTCCCAGACAAAGCAGAGTGAAAGAAAAAGCAATTGGCGTGCCAAATCCTCCTCGAGCGCAGTTGAGATTTTCTCTCTTAGTTTTCTTTTTTATTTTGATAGCAGCGTTTATTCACATCAAGAAGATTCAACATCATTAATGTACATGAAAATACAACATACCCTCATGATAAATTGTTATGATAGCTAGAATCGCCGTATTGCCGACTTGGCTGAGGGGGCAAATCCTGGCTGCTGATTGGCTAGTTGATTGATGACGTCATCAATGAATACTACGCAACATCTGTGGTGTAGTTTTTACACTTTCCTCATTGGGAATCTACTTTCCAATGTCATTTCAATGGCTGAACCAATACCAGGGGAGAGATTAAGAGTGGCTGAAGAGTCTGCATATAAAACATGAACATTCCTTACAATGATTACATGTTTCTGTTATATAAGGACACTAAAAAAATAACAACTTGTTTCTCATCACCGCGCGCATCAGAAAAAAACTATTTTAGAAGAATTTTTCTTCTTTTTTTCAAATAAGATGAACCTCGATAGAAATTATGAAAGGTATGCGTATTTAGTATCAAATTAAAGCTCCTGCTGTCAGGGATGCATTAAACGTATAACCAGTAAATATTTGAAAACCCTGCGTAAGCTGACACTTTGGCCTGGATCGGAGGGTGTCCGCTTGTGCGGGGTTTTATGACACTTCATTTTATGACACTTCAAAAGCCATCCTTGATCTAGCAAAAAAAAAAAAAAAAAAAGCGCCCTCGTCATATTTTTCATGGCTTGGTGATAAGAAACATGTTGGGTTTTTTTTGAGTGGCCTAAAGGATGATCTTTGTGACTGTTGTTAGATGTTTATTCTACCCTGGCGTGCTATTTATCGCGTATACCTCCTGTATTCGAAGCGCCATCTTTCTCTCGTATCTAGAACTACTATATCCATGTAGAAATCGTTAGACTCTATAATTCTCTGGAAAAATATTCAAGTATGTGTGGATCATATCTTTTCGATGTTTTGTGTTTCTTTAAAAAAAAAAAAAGCAATAAAGGCAATTTTGCAATACACTTTTTTATTTTCGGTGTTTGTAAATTCAATTGATGAAATAGATTACTGTGAACAACAATAAATGAAATATCACCAATTAACTTCTCAATGAAGGCGATGTCCTCATTGAAATAAATGTATGATTCATATATTTGTCGATGATTTATTTATTTACAAGGTACTTATCGATTGATTAAGTGTATTTTCAACAAATAATTTCCTAACAGCTGATGGCAGATCGAGGTCTTGTACCAACGAATCGAACCCAATAAAAATGTAAAAAAAAACAACTAAAAAACTCGTCAAATGGCACATACGATTGGGAGGGGAACTTGTATAGCAGGGGAAACAACTAGGTTGCTCACTTTTTTTAAGTCGAGCAAAGCTCTATTCATTATTCCAAATCATAGTAGAGCCACAGGAATGCCTGGATGCATCATGCTGCAGTAGCCACAGGAATGCCTGGAGGCAACATTCTGCAGTGGCCTCAGGAATGCCTGGAGGCATCATGCTGCAGTAGCCACAGGAATACCTGGAGGCATCATACTGCAGTACTTACAGGAATACCTGCAGGTATCATGCTGTGATAGCTACAGGAATGCCTGGATGCATCATGCTCCCATAGCCAAGGGAATGCCTGGAGGCATCATGCTTTGATAGCTACAGGAATGCCTGGAGGCATCATGCTGTGATAGCTACAGGAATGCCTGGAGGCATCATGCTGCAATACCCACAGCAATACCTGGAGGCATCATGCTGCAGTACTTACAGGAATGCTTATCATGTTATACTCCCTAAGACCAGAATAAAAATGAGTATGTTTTATGCCCTAAAACCAGAATAAAATTGAGTATGTTTTATTCCCCAAGACAACAAAATAAAAGCGAGTATGTTGTACGCCCTGAGACCAGAATAAAAAAGAGAGTTTTTCGCCCTCAAACCAGAATAAAGACATAGTTAATGAGTGTCCTAGAGCTGGATCACAGATCGCACCAGCACCTTCCCAGAAATTAAAGGCATATCCTGTAATTCACAGTGGCGCCACCTGGCTTGTTGGGTGGTTGGTTGGTTGGTTTGATTTAACGTCCACTTAACCATTGCAGGTTCACACCAGACTTTCCCTAGGTTCTTTTACACCACCACAAGGGTGGTGATCGAATCTATGAAATGAATTTAGGTGGAAACCTCACCCCTACACATTTACCGAGGTGAGAGTTCTTTTACTTCCCACACCACATAGATATGGTATGAGAAGGATTGGCCTTTGATATAGCAGTAAATCTACCACTGCTAAGGGTGAAGAAGAAAAGTGGCTGCAGTGGGACCTGAATCAACAAAGTCTGACAACCTTGATATTACAAGTCCAGCGCTCTTTACCACTGAGCTAACTCCCCAACCCGGTCGCTTTTGTTATGCTTGCGTGCAAGCATATCTAGTCTGCACCACGAGGAGGCGACACAACCAAGAGGGCGGACAGATTGTTAATTGCTGTCCACCCCAGCAGACTGCGCCACCTGGCGATTTTCATTCTCACTGGTCCTGTGGTTTTTTAAAATAAATTTTATTTTCGTCAATCTCTTTCACCTTCATCCGGTGTTTTACAAAGGAATAGTCGTACGAGTATAATACAAGATAAATACAAATTATCGGCTTATTCTAACCAAATCGAATACAACAATCGGTCACTACTAGCCATCATCTTCAGACAGCTTGTAATATCATACTTATTACAGCAGGTCCTTATTTAAGGCGGGCGTCCACCAACCACGACAAGGCTACAACAAGAGCCGACAAGAAAGTTCCTATCGGCGCCTTGCCGTAGCCTTGTCATGAGAAGAGGGGCTTTACGACAGCAGTGTCGGGGCGTGTTGTAGACGTTGCTGGTTCCCGTAAAAAAGGCGTCCATGGTAGCGACACACTACGACAGTGATATCCTGGAAACCACAACACTCCATGACAAGGCTCCAGTCGTGGCAAAAATGGAACATGTTCAATTTTGTCGTAATCCTGGCTGGAGGCCCCCGACAGGTCCCCAATAAACTTCATGTCCCAGCCTGTCGTGGCCTTGTCGTAGCCTCTTGTCGGGAACTAGGGTCCACCAACCACAACAAGGCTATCACACGCCTTCCAATTGTAGGCCTGTCGTGGACCTTGTGGGGAACCCATTGTCATAGCCTTGTCGTGGTTGGTGGACACCTGCTTTTACAGTCTTTCAAAATAGTTCATCAAATCATTACATCTGTTCTTTCTCTGATACAATGAAAATGAGAAAGAAAAAACAGGCAGCCACGAAACTGAAATCCATGTAACCAAAAGAAAACCTCTGGAAAAATGCTCTTTTAAAAATCTTTTAATGTTATTCCTCTGGTTAAACTAGGGGTGAGATAATGTTCAGTATGCCTTTAATACAAAACAAAAGAACGAGGACACGTCAAACAACCAGTCGCAGGTAGTGAGAAGATGGAACGAGAGTGTGTCAGTTCCTGTAAGAACCACTCTCCAAACAAAATCCTTCTCATGTGTGAAATAAATGTAAATATTTAATGACACATATTCACTTGTTGGGAGTCCACAGGATTTATACCTCAAATCTCAATAAATATACATAAAATCATCAAAAACCTACAGTATGGAGGTTACTTTCATAAGAAATATTCTATTTTCCTAACATAATTTGTGATAATATTATACTCAAAGTCTATTATTATGTTTACGATGATGTTTCAGGTTTTCTTGTTTTATATATCGTTCAATACACTGCTTTGCTTGATTGCATCAAATCCGCATTCAGATTATATGGGTATTCTTTCATCCCATCACAGTATGGTGGGATGAAAAAAATATGAAACCCACAACAGAGGTTGGTATGCATGTGACTTACCAGCATAGTTATATTCAAAGTATATATAATACTTATAATAATGACGAAGATAATATTTGTAATAATAATAATGATGATAATAATAATAATAAATAATAATAATGATAATGAAGATTATATTATAATAATGATGATAAAAATAATAATGATGTTAATCATAATTATAACAATAATTATCATAATTATCATAATTGTTACAACAATTATGATAACGATAACTATGATAAAAGTTTTGATAATATTAGTGTTGTGTTAATGATTATTATAATGATTACAATAATGATAACAATAACATGAACAATAATAATAACAATAATAATAACAATGATGATGATAATAATAATAATAATGATAACGATGATGATAATGATAATGATGATGATAATGATAACAATGATGATAATAATAATAATGATTAAAAATAATAATGATAATAATAATGATTAAAAATAATAATAATAATAATAATGATTAAAAATAATAATGATAATAATAATGATTAAAAATAATAATGATGATGATGATAATAATAATAATAATAATAATAGTAATAATAATAATAATAATAATAATAATAATGATGATGATGATGATATTGATTGGGGGTAAATGGTGCATGGGTGGGGGTAAATGGTGCACGCCGTGCACCATTTACCCCCAATGGGGGTATATGGTGCACGAAGTGGGGGTAAATGCTGCACGTGGGGGTAAATGCTGCACGACGTGGGGGTAAATGCTGCATGGGGGTATATGGTGCACGGACACTTTTTTCAAATTCTTTACGTTTCTTTTAATTGTTTTGTAAATACCTTTGTCAAGGTCACTCAATGTCAGATAAGCTAAATATGTCCGTCTAACATATAGAGAGGCTCCAAAATAAGCAAATTATGGTGATTTATTGAGTTATCTAATAAATTCAAGCTACAAATTATTTCTTTATATGAAAAACGTACAAAATCTTGATTTAAGTGCTAAGAGACCATATTTTACGTTATTCTGGTTTCCATGGTAACAACATTTTGATTAGAATGAGATATAATGGTACAACATAGTAGTCATGTTATCATAAGTCAAGAAAAAATAAAGGGAACTTCTTTATATTGTTTTGGCAGAAACAAATCTTCAGGATGTTCTTATTGAAAGTTGACCTTCCTTCAGGGTCAAGGTCAAAGTTATTTGTTCAAGGTCAATCTGCGAAACTTGTTAAAATTCCAGATAAATCCCTTTTGACACAACCCAAACAAAAGATCTATATATTTTGTTTGCAGAAACAGAACGTTCAGGATACAATCTCCTTGAAAGTTTACCTCCCTTCAAGGTCAAGGTCAAAGTTTTTGTTCAAGGTCAATCTGCAAAACTTATTAAAATTCCAGATAAATCTCTTGACACAACCTGAACAAATGATTTATATCATTTTTTTGCAGAAACAAAACTTTCAGGATAAAATCTTCTTAAAATTTGACCTCCCTTCAAGGTCAAGGTCAAAGTTATTTTTTCAAGGTCAATCTGCCACACTTGTTAAAATTCCAGATACATCTTAACCCTTTCCTTACTAATGATGCCACTATGGCATTCCCCAGCCACGGGCGAATGATGCCATATGGCATTCCCCAGCCATGGGCGAATGATGCCAAATGGCATCATTTGACATTTTACAATTTAGGCCCATAATTCATGAAATAATCAATATTATAACACAATTCTTACACAAAATATGTATTTAGATATGACCAACATAATCATTGAAAAAAATATGAAATGGTTGCCATAATGACGAAAATCACGTCACGTGACACCATTTTTGAAATTTGGTGCTCGCCCTTACCAACCATACACATGAGCTGGCATCGCCGCCTACACGATGCATCACAAAATTCGTTCGTAAGGATTGGGTTAAAGGAAGGTCTGGAGTAGGGAGGTCAGGAGGTCAGGGGTAGGTCAGGAGGTCAGAACATTGGGAGGTCGGTAGGTAAGGTCAGGAGGACAGAGGTAGGAGGTCTGAGGTTGGGAGATCAGTAGGTTGGAATGGAGGTGTGAAGGTATGGAGGTCAGCAGGGAAGGAGGTCGGGAGGTCAGCAGGCTCAGAAGTTAGAGGTAGGAGGTCATAACATAGGGAGGTAGGGAGCTCGACAGGTAAGGTAAGGAGGTAAGTAGGACTGAGATAGGGAGATCAGCAGGTCGGTAGGTTAGGAGTAGGTAGGGATGTCAGCAAGTAGGAAGGTCAAAGTGTCAGGAGGTAACAAGGTCAGAATAGGAATGTCAGAAGGTCAGAGATAAGGAGGTCAGTAGTAAAGGCGGTTCAGAGGTAGGGAGGTCAGGAGGTAGAGGGTAGGGTTAGAGGTAGAAAGGTAGGAAGATCGGAAGATAGTAAGGTCAGCAGGGAATGAGGGGAGGAAGTCAGAGGTGGGAAGGTTGGAAGGTTGGAAGGTATGGAGGGTGGATCGTCAGAAGGCCACCATAGGGAGGGAAGTAGGGAGATTAGCATGTCGGGAGGTCAGAGGTAGGGAGACTGGGAGGAGATTGGGAGGCAAAGAGGACAAAGGTAGGAAGGTAGGAGGTAGGGAGATGGAAAAGAGGTCAGGAGTTCAGGAGGTTTGGAAGTAGGCATGTCAGCAGCTTTGAAGGTCAGTAGGTCAAGGGAGGTATGGAGGTCGGAAGATAGGAAGGTCACCAGGTAGGGAGCTTAGGAGGAGGTAGGCAGGTCGTGAGGTAGGGAATTTGAGAGGTCTGGAGGTACGGATGTCTGAAGGTCAGGAGTTTGGGAGCAAACAATGTCCGAAATAGGGACGTCAGAAGGTCAGAGATAGGGTGTTCAGCAGTTAAGGTCGGGAGGTAGGGACGTCAGAAGGGAGATAGGTAGGGAGGTTGGCAGGTAGGGAGGTAAGGTCAAGAGGTAGGCAGATATGGTGGGCAGAAGGTAGGGTGGTCAGCAGATTTGGAGGTAAGGTCGTGGGGTCAGGAGGAAGGAGGTCAGGAGGTGAAAAGGTTGGGAAGTTTGGGAGGTCAGGATATAGGAAAGTAGAGAGGTAGGAAGGTCAGCAGGTCAAGAGGTAAGGAGGAGGCTAGGAGGTCAAGAGGTCATCAGGAGGTAGAGAATTAGGGAGTTAGGGAGGTCAGGAGTTGGTCGGAAGTAGGAAGGTCAATAGGTAGGGAGGTCAAATATAGGGCAGTCAGCAGGTGGGAGCAAGTCAGGAGGTAATGAAGTAAGAAGGTGGGAAGGTAACTTCATAGCGAGGTCCAGAGGTAGGGATGACAGAAAGTCGGGAGGTAAAGAGGTCGGAGGTAGGGAAGTCAGCAGAGACGGAGGTCAAGAAGTAGGGAGGGATGTAAGCAGGTAGGGATGTTAAAAGTCTCATGGTCATGCATACAGAAAGTTGAGAGGTCAGGAGTTCGGAAGGTAAGGGGGACCGAGGAAGGGAGGTCTAATTTTGGGAGAAAGTCATCAGGGTGGAAGGTCAGTAGGTTAAGAGGTAGATAATTATGGAGGTAAGGTCAGAGGTAGGGAGGTCAAGAGGTAGGGAGTTCAGCAAGTACCAAGGCCAGGAGGTAGGGGGAAAGGGAAGTCTGAAGGTCCGTAGGACATGAAATAGTGGGGTAATGAGGTTGGTAGGTAGGGAGGTCAGTGGGTAGGGAGGTCGGAAGGTCAGGAGTTTGGAAGGTAATGAGGTCTCAGGTTAGAAGAGGTAGAATGGTCGGTAGGTCAAGAGGTAAGGAATCAGAGAGGTCCGAATATCCAGAGGTAAGAAGATTTGAGGAGGTTGGTAAGTCAGCAAGTAGGAAGTTCAGTAGGTAAGGAGGTCTGAAGTTAAGAAGGTAAAAGGTGAAGAGATATGGTGGTGGGTAGGTAGGTCGATCAGAAGGTAGGGAGGTACGAAGGTAGGCAGGTTGGCAGGTAGGGAGGTCAGGAGGAATGGAGGTATTGAGGTAGGTGGGTCAGAAGGTCAGACTTCCATGCCTCAATGGAGGTATTGAGGTAGGTGGGTCAGAAGGTCAGAGGTAGGTAGGAGGTCAGGAGGTCAAGTGGTAAGACGGTCGGCAGTAAGCTTGATACAGAGGTAGGAAGGTAATGAGGTAGCAGCGTAGTGGGGTTCTAAATATCAGAAGGTCAGTTGGTCAGGAAGTCAACAGTCGAGGTAAAGAGGTCAGCCAGTTGAGAGGCTAGGAAGACTTCAGATGGGGATGTTAGGAGGTAAGGTTGGTAGGTAGTGAGGTTGGGAAGTAGAAAGGGCAGGAAGTTAGGATGTAGGAAGGTTAGCAGGTAAGGATGCCGGGATATAAGTAAATCAGGAAGTCAAGAGGTAGGTCAAGAGGTAGGAAGGTATGGAGGTCGGGAGGTAAGGAGGTCAGCAGTTCAGAGGAAGGGAGGTCAGCACATAGAGAGGTAGGCAGGTAATGTCAGGAGTTCGGAAGGTAAGGAGGACTTAGGTAGGGAGGTCTAGGGTTGGAAGGTCAGCAGGTCGAAAGGTCAGTAGGTCAAGAGGTAGGGAATTATGGAGGTCGGGAGTAGGATGTTGGAATATCCGGAGGTAAGGAGGTAAGAGGTAGGGAAGTGAAGAGAAAGAAAGTTCAGCAAGTAGGAAGTTTGGCAGGTAAATAGATTGGGAGGAAGGTAAGTCTGAAGGTCAGTAGGTCAAGAGATAGGGAGGTATACAGGCTGGTATGTAGGGAGGTCAGCAGGTTGGGAGACTGGCAGGTAAGAAGGTTGGGAGGTAGCGAAGTCTGAAGTCAAGTAGGTAAAGAGGTAGAGGGATATGGATGTGGGCATATAGGGAGGTATGGAAGTATGGATGTCGAAAGGTCAGGAGGTAGGACGTTAGGAAGTAAGGAGGTCGATAGGTACGCTGGTAGGGAGGTCAGCAGGTAGGGAGTTTGAGAGATCAGCAGGTCAGAAGTTAGTTAGTCGATAGTTCAAGGTAGGGAGGTTGGAAGGTCGAGCGGTAGGCAGGTCTGAGGTAAGGAGGTCAACTAGTAGGTCAGGAGGTTGGGAGGTCAGCAGGATGAGAGGTAAGAATTTTGGGAGGTTGATATATGGGGGTCAATAGGTAAACATATGGGGAGGACAGGTCAAGAGGTAGGAGGTATAGAGGTTGAGAAGTATGGAGGTCAGCACACAGGGAGGAGGGAGGTCAGCAGGTATGGTCAGGAGGTCGCAATGTAAGGAGGACCGAGGTAGGGAGGTCTAAGGTTGGAAAGGTCTAAGGTTGGAAAGTCGGTCGGGAGGTAGGGAATTATGAAGGTAGGGAGATTGGAATCTGGAGGTTTGAGGTAGGGAAGTCAGAAGGTGAGCATGTAGGAAGTTTGGTAGGTAAAGAGGCTGGGAGGTAGTCAGGAGGTATGGAGATCAGGAGGTCCTGAGGTCAGGAAAAAGGGAGGTGAGGATGCAGGGAGGTAGAAAGGTCTGCAGGTAGAGAGGTTGGAAAGTCTGGTGATAAGGAGGTTGGGAGGAGGTAGGGAGGTCGGGAGGTTGAGAAAGTAAGGAGATCAAAGGTAGGCAGGTTGGGAGGTAGGGAGGACAGCAGGATGGAAGGTCGGCAGGTCAAGAGGAAGGGAGGTATGAAGGTCTGGAGTTTAGGAGGTCAGCAGGTCGGAAGGTAGATAGGTCAAGAGCTCCCACAGAAGGTAGGAAGGTAAGGAGGTCAGCTGGAAGGTCGGTCGGCAGGTAATGTGATAAGCAGGTCAGGGGATGGTGAGATCAGAAGGTTGGAGTTCGAGGGTAGGGGGCTGAAGAGATCGAAAAGTAGGAATGTGTGGAGGATGGGGGATATCCAGGTCAGAGGTAGGAAAATAGGAGATCAGCATTTAGGGAGATCAGAGGTCGGTAAGTAGGGAGGTCAGGAGGTGGAAAGGTAGGGTGGTAGGGAGGTCATGATTATAGCAAGTAGGGAGGTCAGGAGGTAATTAGTGTAAGAAGATCGGAATTAAGTAGGGAGGGAAGAATGAATGGAGGATTGGAGCATGTAGGTAGGGGGTTGGAAGGTCACGAGGTAGGAGGTTAAGGTCAGGAGGTTGGTATTACTGTCAGGAGGTTTGGAGGTAGGGAAGTCTGAAGGTCAGTAGGTCAATAGGTAGGGAGGTATGGTGGTCAGCATGTAAGGAGGTAGGGAGGTCAGCAGTAGGTCAGAAAGGTAAGGACACCAAGAGGGATGTCGGAAGGTTGCGAGGTAGGAAGGTCAAGAGGACAGAGGTAGGGAGGTCGGAAGGTAGACAGGTTGGGAGGTAGGGAAGGAGGGAGGTCGGAAGGTCAAGATGTAGGGGAATAGGGAGGTCTGAAGGTCACAATGTAGGGAGGTCTGAAGGTAACAAGGTAGGCAGGTCGGTAGGACGGAGGTAGGCAGCTTGGTAGGACAGAGGTAGGCAGGTCGGGAGGAAGGAAGTTCGGAAGGTAGGGAAGTAGGTAGGTCGCAAGGTTTTGAGGAAGGGAAGTGGGGAGGTCAGAGGGTTGTGATGTAGGGAGGTTGAAAGGTTGTGAGGTAGGAAGGTCAGGAGGATGAGAGGTACAGTGTTGGGAAGGTAGGAAGGTCCGGTGGTGGGCAGGTCAGCATGTACGGAGGTTGGTAGATAGGGATCTGTAGGTAAAGAAGTCGGGAGGTAGGAAGGTAGAGAGTTCAGCCAGTAGAGAGGTTAGGAGGTCAGCAGGCAGAGGGTACAGGATGTCTGGAAGTAGGAAGAGTGGGAGGTAGGGAGTTTGAGAGGAAGCAAGGTCAGCTGGTAGAAGTTTTGGGAGATTTGGATGTAAGAAGGTCAGCACATAGGGAGGTCAAAGGGTAGTTTGGAAGGTCATTAGGTCAAAAGAGGAAGGTAAGGGGAAAGGGAGGTCAGGAGGTAGGGTGGTTGGGAGGCCAGCAGGCTATCAGGAAGGGAGGTCGGGAGGCAGTGAGGTTGGGAGGTAGAGAGGGCAAGAGGTAGGATCAGAGGTAAGGAGGTCAGAATTAGGGATGTTGGGAGGCAAAAAATGGGCATGCTGAATGTGGTCAGGATGTTCACTGCAGCTTTGCCAAAACATGGGTATGGCAAGCAGCAGCATGCCCAGTGGTAGAATAAGGAACATAGGCATGCCAATTGTGGGAGGTCAGCAGATCAGAGGGTCGGTAGGTCAAGAAGTAGTGAGGTTGGGAGATCAGGAGGTCAGAAGGTCAGGAGGTTCGGAGATAAGGAGGTCAGAGGTACAGAGGTTGGGAGGACGGAGGTAGGGAAGTAGGGACGCTGGTTGGGAAGTAGTCAGGTGTGAAGGTCAGTAGGTCAAAAGGTAGGGAGGTATGGAGGTTGCATGGTAGGGAGGTCAGCATATAGGGAGGTAGGGAGGTAGCAGGTATGGTCAGGAGGTCGGAAGGTGAGGAGGACTGAGGTATGGAGGTCAGAAGGTTAGTCAAGAGGTAGGGAATTATGGAGGTAAGGAGATGTGGATGTCCGGATATAAGGAGGTTAAAGGTAGGGAGGTCAGGAGGTCAGGATGTAGGAAGGTCGGGAGGTAGGCAAGTCTGAAGGTCAGGGGAGGTAGGCAAGGCTGAAGGTCAGCAGGTCAAGAGGTAGGTAAGAGGCTGAAAGGTGGGGAGGTCAGCAGGTATGGAGTTTGAAATGTCCTGAGCTTTGGTCCTGAGGTAGCAAGAAGGATGGTTGGGAGGTAAGGAGGTTTAGAAGTCTGAAAGTCAGCAGGTCCAGAGGCAGGAGTGTATTCAGGTCAGGAGGTAGGGAGGTTAGAGGGAGGGAAGTAGGGAGGTCAGCAATTAGGGAGGTCAGGAGGTAAGGAGGTAGGGAGAGATAGAGGAGGTTAGGATGTAAAGAGGTCAGCATCTTTGAAGGTCGGAAGGTTGGTAGGTCAAGAGGTAGGGAGGCAGGAGGTTGGAATGTCACAAAAGGTAAGGAGGTCAGCAAGTTGGAAAGTCACGAGGTAAGAAGGTTGGTTAGTCAAGAGGTTGGGAGATCAGGAGGTCGGAAGCTTGGTAGGTCAAGATCAAGGGAGGTCTGGAGGTCAGAATGCAGAGAGGTCAGCAGGTTGGGAGTTTGAGAAGTCTGGAGGTCAGGAGTTAGTAAGTTAGCAAGTCTGAAGGTCAGGAGGTTGTGAGGTAAGGTAGGATGTAGGAACGTCAGGAGGTCAACAGGTAGGAAGGTCTGTAGGTCAGCAGGTAGGGTGGTTGGGTGGTCGGACATAGGGAGGAAAGGAGGTTTTTGGAAATGAGGTAGCGAGTTTGAAAGGTAAGGAGGTAGGCAGGACTCAAGGTTGGCAGGTTGACAGATAGGGAGATAGCAGGTTAGGAGGTCGATGGTATACAGGCAGGCAGGGAGGTCAGCAGGTTGGAAAATTAGCAGGTCAGCAGGTTTGAGGTAGGGAGGTCAGCACAAAGGGAGGTAGGGAGGTCGGCAGGTAAGATCAGGAGGTACAGAGGTTGGTAGATAGTGGGTGGTACGTAAAGAGGTCAGGAGGTTGGAATGTAGGGAGTTCAGCAGGTAGAGATCAGGAGGTCTGGAGGTAGGAAGGGCGGGAGGTAGCGAGGTCAGCTGTAAGGAATTTTGGAAGTTCTGGATGTCAGAAGGTCAGCAGGTAGGGAGGTCGAGAGATCGGGTGGTAGGAAGGTATGGAGATCAGGAGGTATGCAGGTTGGGAGGTGAGCAGGCAAGGACAACACAAGGTCAGCAGGTATAGAGGTCAGAAGGTCAGCATGTAGGGAGGTCACATGGTCAGCAGGTAAGGAGGTTATCAGGAGGTGGGGAGGTTTGGAGGTAAGGAGTTTGAGAAGTAGAGAGTTCTGAAGGTCAAATCGTCGGAAGGTCAGGAAGTAAGAAGGTTGGATGTAGAGAGGTAGGGATTTGAGCAGGTTAGGAGGTAGGGAAGTCTGGAGGAAGTTAGGTCGAAGGTACAGAGGTTCGGAGGGCAGCAGATCAAAAGATCAGGAGGTAGGGAGGCCAGCATGTAAGGAGGTAGAGAGGTTAAAAGGTAAAGATGTAGAGAGGTCGGGAACTTTGAGGTAGGCATGTCAGCAGCTTTGAAGGTTTGTAGGTCAAGAGGTAGGGAGGTATGGAGATCAGAGGGTTGGGAGGTCGGGAGGCCATGAAGTCAGCAGGAGGGGAGGTTGGGAGGTCTGAAGGTATCGAAAGTTTGGAGGTAGCGAGGTAAGCTGGTAGAATTATTGGAAGTTGGTAGGGATGTCACAAGGTCAGCAGGCAGGGAGGTCAGGTTGTCAGCAAGTCAACAGGCAGGGATATCAGGAGTTCAGTCCATAGTTCAAGGTCGGGAGGTCGGGAGGTTGAGGGGTAGGCAGGTCGTAGGTAAGGAGTTGGTGAGGTGGTGAAGTCAGGAGGTCAGCTGGTAGGTCAGGAGGTAAGGAGGTTGGGAGGGGAGGAGATCGGGAGGTAGGGGATTAGAGAGGTCGGAGGTAGGCAGGTAAGAAGATCAGAAAGTCAGCAGATAAGGAGGTGGGGAGGTCAGCAGGTAAAGAGGTCAGGATGGAGGTCAGGAGGTCGAGAAGTAGGAAGGTCAGGAGGAGGTCAAGAGGGAGGTCTGTAAGTAGGAAGGCCAGGAGGTAGGTGGAAAGGGAAGTCTAAAGGTCAATATGACATTAAATAGTGAGGTAATAAGGTTGATAGGTAGGGAGAGCAGCAGGTAGGGAGGTCGGGAGGTCAGGAGGTAAGGAATCACAGAGGTCAGAATGTCCAGATGTAAGGAGATTGGAGGTAGTAAGTAGGTTGGTAGGTCAGCCAGTAGGAAGATCGGGAGGTAGGGAGGTCTGAAGTTAAGTAGGTAAAAGGTAAAGAGATATGGTGGTGGGTAGGTAAGGGGGTCAGCAGGCAGGGAGGTATGGAGATAGGGAGGTTGGCAGGTAGGGAGGTCAGTAGGAATGGAGGTATTGAGGTAGGTGGGTCAGAAGGTCAGAGGTCAGGAGGTAAGAGGTCAGGGGTTAAGCAGGTAGAGTGGTAAGACAGTCGGCAGTAAGGGAGGTCAGTAGGCATGTACGTTTGAGGTAGGTGGGTCAGAAGGTCAGAGGTCAGAAGGTTGTTTGGTAAGATGGTCAGCAGTAAGCTCGGTACGGAGGTATGGAGGTAATGAGGTAGCAGAGTAGTGGGGTTCTAAATATCAAAAGGTCAGTTGGTCAGGAAGTCAACAGTCAAGGTCAAGAGGTCAGCCAGTTGAGAGGCTAGGAAGACAGCAGATGGGGATGTTAGGAGGTAAGGATGCTGAGAGGTTTAGAGGAAAAGCAGTTGGGATGTAAAAAGGTCAGGAGGTAAGGAGATCGGGAGGTAAGGAAGTAAGCGTGTAGAGTCGGAAGGGCGGGAGGTAAAAAGCACAGAAGTAGGAAGGTTCAGAGGTCAGAGGTAGGTAGGTAGATAGATCAGCAGTTAAGGTCATCAGCTTTGAAGGTCAGTAGGTCAAGAGGTAGGAAGGTCCGGAGGTAAGGAAGTAGGGAGGTTGAAAGGCCAGCAAGTAGAGAGGTCTAGAGATTCCGAGGTAAAGAGGTCAAAGATATGGAGGTCAGAGTGGGGAGGTGCAGGGTATAGAGGTCAGCAGTTAGGGGTAGGGAGGTAGGAAGGTCAGCAGGTTGGTAAGTCAAGAAGTAAGGAGGTATGGAGGTTAGAAGCTAGGGAGGTCGGTAGGTCAGGGGATTGGAAGGTAAGGAAGTCGGGAGGTTGAGGGTAAGGAAGTCAGCAGGTCAGATGTTGGGAAGTAAGGAGGTCAGAGATAGGGAGGTCAGCAGGTCAGAGGTCAGCAAGTAGGGAGGTCAGGTTGGGAGGTAGGGAGCTCAGGAAGTAGGGATGTTTTAAAGTCAAGATATTTTGAGGTAAGGAGGTAGGAAGTTGGGAGGTCTTAGAGAGGTTAGCAGTTCAGGAGGTAGGGAGGTCAGGAGGTAGATGGCATGTAGGGAATTTGGGAGGTTGGGAAGGAAGGAGATCGGGAAGTAATGAGGTAGCGAGGTTTGGAGTTCAGAGGTCAGAAGGTCAGAAGGAAGGATGTCAGGAGGTGAAGGGTAAGGTTTAGGGAGGTTGGAGGCAAGGTTTTAGAGATTTGTTTGTTTGGGTAGTTTATCATCCAGTTTGTTCAACTAGGTCAGCAGGTGGGAAGGCTAGTAAGTCAACTAGGTAAGTCAAGGTATGGAGGTCATGAGTTGGGAAGTAGAGAAAGATTGGGAGGCAGGGAGCTAGGCAAAAGGGAAGTCAGGAGTCGTCAGGTTCGAGGTAGAGAAGTCGGGAGCACCGAGATCAGCAGTTAGGGAGGTTGGGAGGTGGGGATGTTCAGAGGTCAGCAGTTAGAGAGATTGGGAGGTGGGGATATTCAGAGGTCAGCAGGTCAGAAAGTTGGTAGGTCAAGATGTAGGGATGTTGGGAGATCAGAAATAGGGAGTTCAGCAGTTTGGATGTCGGAAGGTCAAGAGGTATGGCAGCCAGTAGGTGGAGAGGTAGGCATGTCAGAAGGGTGTAGGGGGAGAGGTAGGGCAAGCGGTGGGGTGGCACACATAGGCGATGAGGGGCAGGATACAGGGATTGAGGCCAGTCTAGCTGAGACTGTTTAATGGACAAAGTCTAGAAAATCAAAAGGTAGGGAATTTGGAAGGTAGGCAGGTCAGAAGTTCAGAAGGTCAGCAGGTAGGGATGTCAGCAAGTCAGGCGATGGAGAGTTAAGGAGGTCGGTAGGTAGGCAAGTTAGCCAGTAGGGAGGTTGGGAGCTAATGAAAACAGGAGTTCACTAGGTAGAGAAGTCAAACGTTCAGGGAGTTCTGGAGGTCGGAAGATAAGGTCAGGAGGTAGGGAGGTCGGAGGTAGGAAAATCAGCAGGAAGGGAGGTAGGTAGGTCAGAAGGTAAGGAGTTCGGGAGATAAGATGAATAGAAGGTCAGGAGGTAGGCAGGCAGGGAGGTCACATGGTCAGCAAGTAGGAAGGTCAGCAGGTCAGGAGATCTAGAGGTCGGGCAGTTGGGCGGTAGGAGTTTGAGAAGTCTGGCAGTCAAGTGGTTGGGAGTTGAAGGTCAGCTGGTAGAAAGGACGAGAGGTTCGCAGGTTGGGAAGTCAGGATATGAGGAGGTGAGGAGGTTGGGATGTAGTCAGATCAGCTAGTACGGAGGTCTACAGGTACGGAGGTTGGAAGGTCAGGAGATTAGGTAAGGTTAGGAGGTTAAGAGTTAGCAAGGTGAGCAGGTCAGAAGCAGGTTGGTAGGTCAAGAAATAGGGAGTTATCGAGTTTGGAGGGTAGGGAGGTCAGCAGGTAGGGTGATTGGAAAAAGGGAGGTAGGAAGGTCAATCGTGGGAGGTCAGCAGGTCAGTAGACAGGTCAAGAGGTATTTAGGTCAGGGGTAGGGATATTGGGAGTCCAGGAGGTTGGGAGGTCGGAAGGTCACAAGTCAGGGACACTGGAAGGTGAGAAGATCAGCAGGTAAAGATGTAGGAATGAGGGAGGTCTGGAGGGAGGAAGGTCGGGAGGCCCATAGGTTGGAAGATATGAAGGGCATGAGGTTGAGTGGTCAGGACGTCATCAGGCAGGGAGGTTGAGAGGTCAACCAGTAGGGAGGTAAAGATGTCAGCAGGTAGGGAGGTAGGGCTGTTGGGAGGTCGAGAGGTAAACAGGTTGGGAGTTGGGAGTTAGTAAAGTAAGGAGGTCAGTATGCAGAGAATTCGGAAGGTCAGGGGTAAGGAGGTCAAAGGTATTGAGATTGGGAGGTCAGAGTTAGGGAGGTAGGGAGGGCAGCAGGTTTGTAGGTGAAGAGGTAGGGAGGTACAAAGGTCAGAAAATTTGGGAGATTGGGAGGTAAGACAATAGGGAGGTCAGAGGTAGGGAGGCACAGAGGTCAGCAGGTAGGGAGGTCTCGAAGTTAGGTCAGAGGTGGGGAGGTCTGAAGGTCAAGAGATAAAGTAAGGAGGTCAGGGGTAAGGAGGTCAAAGGTATTGAGATTGGGAGGTCAGAGTTAGGGAGGTAGGGAGGTCAGCAGTTTTGTAGGTCAAGAGGCAGGGAGGTACAAAGGTCAGAGGATAGAGAGGTTGGGAGGTAGGGAGGTACAGCGGTCAGCAGGTAGGGAGGTCTGGAAGTAAGGTCAGAGGTAGGGAGGTCTGAAGGTAAGTAGGTCCAGAAGTATGGAGGTATGGAGGTTAGGCAGTAGAGGTCAGGAGGTAGGGAGGTCAGCAGGTCGGGAAGTCAGGAGGTCAGTAGGTAATGTCAGGAGGTGAGGAGGGCCGAGGTGAGGTCTGAGGTTGGGATATGGGAAGGTCAGTAGGTCTGATGGTCGGTAGGTCAAGAGGTAGGGAGGTCAGGAAGTTGGAATGTAGGTAATTCAGCGTAGGAAGGTGGGGAGGTTTGGCAGGAAGGGAAGTCAGAAGTAGGGAGGTCAGAAGGTAGGAAGGTCAAGATATAAAGGGATATTGGAAAGTCAGGAGGTGTCAAGATTGGAAGGTATCAAGGTCAGCAGGTAGGTCGGTAGGTATGGAGGTCGGCAAGAGGTGGTGAGGTTTGGAGGTCAGCAGGAAGGGAGGACTGAAGGTCGTCAGATTCGAGGTAGGGAGGTAGGGAGGTCAGTATGTCAAGAAGTAGGGAGGTCAGGAAGTTGGTAGGTCAGGTGATATGGAGGTAGAAGGTAGGGAGCTCAGAAGGTAGGTCAGGAGGCCAGAAGGTTTGGAGGTGAAAAGGTAGGTTGGTCTGGATGTCAGAGGAAGGGAGTTAAATCGATCCTAGATAGGGAGGTCAACAGGTAAGGAAGTTGGAGGGAGGTCAGCAGGTATTGTCAGGAGGTATGGAGGTCAGCAAGTTTTGAGGTCAAAAGGTCAGGAGTTTGGAAGATAAGGATATTGGAGGTAGGGGTGTCGGGAGGTCAGAGATAGGGAGGCCACCAGTTTGGGAGGTAAGGGCGTAGAAGGTTAGAGGTAGGAAGGTTTGAGGGTCTGGAGGTCAGGAAGTCAGTAGGTCAGCAGGTAGGGTGGTCACTAGGTAAAAAGGTAGGAAGTCAGAAGATTGGGAGGTCAGGAGGTAAGGCGCCAGGGAAGTTGGAGGTCTGCAGGTAGCGAGGAGGCGAGATCAGGAAGGTAGGCAGGTCTGAATGTCAGGAGGTTGGCAGATAATTAGGTAGGGAGGTAAGGAGGTCGGTGGGAGCAAGGTCGAGAGGTAAGGAGCGCGGAAGATAAATACACAATATTACCATGATTTCTATCTGAGTGGCCGTATTCTCCGCGTAGTTGACGCGTAGTAATCCTCTGAGGACAGCAGGTAGGGAGGTTATTACAAAGGGCAGTAGGGAGGTCAGCAGGTTGGTAGGTCAAGAGGTAGGGAGCTACGGAGGTCAGAAGTAGGGAGGTTGGGAGGAAAGGAAAAAGGGAGGTCGGAAGTAAGAAGGTCAGAGGTAGGGATGTCAGCAGGTCAGCATATTGGGAGGTCAGCAGGTAGGGAGATCTGAAGAGCAAGAGCTTTGAAGGTATTGAGGTCAGCAGGTAGGGAAGTCAGTGGGAAAGTGGTCAGGAGGTTGGGAAATATTTATGTCGGGAGGTAGGGGACAAGGAGGTCTGAGGTAGGGAGGTCAGTAGGTAGGGAGGTCAGAAGGCAGGGCGGTCAGAAGGCCAGCATGATTTGGAGGTCAGAAGCTCAGTAGTTTATGAGGTCATGAGCAAGGTCAGAGGGAGGTAGGAAGGTTGGAGGATGTTGGAAGGACAGAAGGTTAGAAGTCTGGAGATCAGGAGGTCAGATGGTAGGAAGGTCAAAGGTAGGGAGATTAAAAAGTTAGAGGTAAGGAAGCAAGCAGTTAGGAAGGTCAGCGGGTTGGAAGGTAGGGAGGTTGAGTTTGGGAGGTAAGGAAGTAGGAAGGTTGGAAGTAAGGAGGTTGGCTGGTTGGAGGTACGAAGATCACAGGTAGGGAGGTCAGGAAGTGAGGTCAGAGGTAGGGAGGTCAGTAGGTCAGCATGTTGGAAGGCCAGTAGGTAGGGAGGTCTGAAGGTCAGGAGGTCAGCAGGTTAGGAGGTCAGGAAGTAAGGAGGTTAGAGGGGGTTAGAGAGAGATATAGGGAGGTCAGCAGGTAAGGTCAAGAGTTTGGAAGGTGAGGAGGACCGAGTTAGGGAGGTCTAAGGTTGGGAGATCAGGTAGGTAGGAACGTCAGGTCGAAAGGTCAGTAGGTAAAGAGGATTATGGAGGTCGGGAGGTAGGAGGTCGGAATGTCTGGTAAGGAGGTCAGAGGTAGGGAGGTCAGCAAGTAGGAAGGGCAAGAGGTAAGAAGGTTGTGAGGTCGGGAAGTCTGAAGGTCAGCAGATCAAGAGGTAGGGAGGTATGGATAGTTAGGTAGGGAGGTCAGCAGGTAGGTCGGGAGGTAAAGAGGTTGAGAGGTAGGGATATCTGTAGGAGGTCAACAGATAGGGAGGTAGGGGTCAAGAGGTCGAGAGGTAATGATGTTAGATCAGCAGGCAGGGATGACAGGTCTGGAGGTAGGAAGGGTTGGAAGGTATAGGGAAGTAGGGAAGTCAGCTAGGCAGGAGATTGAGAGGTCAGCATATAGGTCAGCAGCAGGTAGGAAGGTAGGGAGGTCAGGAGGTCAAGAGGAAAAGAGGCAAGGTTGTTGGAAGGTAGGTAAGTCAGAGGTCAGCAGTTATGCTGGGGACACATCAAGCGAGTGAAGGCAGCGATCTCTAGGATTGCCTACACAAATTGGCGTGTATGTGAGGTATCATTTTATAGGAATATCTCCTGCCTATGATTTAGCATCCTTTTCTCGCTTGGTGTGTCTCCGGCTTCAAGGTCGGGAGGTAGTGACATGAGAAGGTAAGGAGGGTGGGAGGTCAAAAGGTGGGAGGCATGGAGGTCTGAAGTTCTGAAGGTCAAGAGGTAGGGTAGGGGGAGCAGGTAGGGAGGTCGAAATTACCAGAGCTATGGAGGTCAGAGGTAGGTAGGTCAGCAAAGAGACATATGGACGTATGAAGATTGGAAGGTCACCAGGTAGGTCAGTCATGAGGTAGGGTAGGGAGGTCAGCAGGTTTGGAGGTTAGAGGTAGGGAGGTCTAGGGGTAGGGAAGTAAGCAAGAATGAAGGTCAGTAGGTAAGGAAATAGAGAGGTCCGCAGAAAAGGTCAGGAGGGGAAAAGGACTGAGGTAGTAAGGTCTGAGAAATAAGCAGGTCGGAAGGTCAGTAAGTCAAGAGGTCACAGGTAAGGTAGGCAGGTCAGCAAGTAGGAAGGTCGGGAGGTATGGAGGTAAGGAGATTGGAGATTGGCAGGTAGGGAGGTCAGTAGGTAGGCAGGTATGTCAGTAGGTCGGAAGGTCAGAGGTTGGAAGGTCTGGAAGTAAGGATATTGGGTGGTAAGAAGGTCGGCAGAAAGGGAAATAAGGAGGTCAGCAGGTTTGGAGGTCAGCAGGTCAAGATATAGGGTCAAGGTATTGAAGTTGGAAGGTCAGGTAGGGAGGTTCAGAGGTCAGCAGGTAGGTAGGTTAAAGGTAGGGTGGTCAGGAGGTATAGAGGACCAAGGTAGAGAGGTCTGAGGTTAGGAGTTAGGAAGTTCAGCAGGTCGGAAGGTTGGTAGGGAACTATGGTAGTAGGAATGTCCAGAAATAAGATCAGAGGTAGGGAGGTTAGTATTTAGGAAGGTCAGGAGGTAGAGATGTCTGAAGTTAAGTAGGTCAAGCAGTAGAGACGTATGGAAGTTGGAAGGTAGGGAGGTCCAGAGGTAGAAAGGTAGCGAGATGGGGCAAGCAGCAGGTTAGAAGGTCAGTAGGTCAAGAGATGGAAATGAAGGTCAGGAGGTAGGGAGTTTGGGAAGTAGGGAGGTAGGAAGTAGGTCAAGAGGTAGGGAGGTATGGGGATAGAATGGTAGGAAGGTACAGAGGTCATAAGGTTGGTCATAAGGTTGAAAGATCAGGAGGTCAGAGGTAGGGAGGTTCGGAGGTAGGAAGGGCAGCAGGTCGATAAGTAGGCAGGTTAGCAGGTAAGGAGGTTTGACCTAGGGAGGTCAGCAGTAGCAGAGGTCCTGAGGTCAAGAGGTTGGTAAGATAGTTAGGTTGGGAGGTGGGAAGGTAAAGCGGTTGGGAGATAAGGTGGTCGAAAGGTACGGCCGTCGGCACGTAAGTAGGTCAGCAGGTTGTATTGTAGGTCAAGAAGAAGGGAGGACTGGAGGTCGGAATGTAGGGAGGTCATGAGAAGGCAGCAGGTATGGAGGCCGAGACATGATAAGGTAGAGAGGCCAGGAGGTAAGGAGGCATGGAGGTTTGGAGGTCTGGATGTAGGGAGCTCAGAAGTATTGGGGCTCAGGAGGTAGGGGGTCAGCAAGTGGGGAAATATGGAGGTCAGAGGGTCCAGAGGTAGGTAGGTCAGAAGGAAGGAAGAATAGTGGGCAGAAATGTTGGGAGGTCTGGATGAAGTCATCGTGAGGTAGGAAGTGAGCAGGTAGGGAGGTTATTAGTTCAAGAGGTAGGGAGCTCGTAAGATAAGGAGGTCAGCAGGTTAGGAAGTAGGGAGGTAGGGCGCCAGGGAGGTTGGAGGTAGGGAGGTACAAAGGTCAGCGGTATCGAGGCAAGGAGGCCAGGAGGAGGGAAGGTCAGGAAGTTGGGAGCAGGTCGGTATGGGGCTAGGGAGGTCGGAGGTTGGAAAGTCTGATTTTAAAACATCGAACTGTAATTTGTCTGAGACACACACCCTGGGGGGGATTTCAAAATCTTAGGTAAATTGCTGGAGAGGGGTGCCACTTGTTTGTTTGTTTGTTTGGGTAGTTTAATGTCCAATTTGTTCAATTAGACTTACTTTGGTTTTCTTTACTCAAATTTGCATATCCTGTTGGAATAACAAGCTATGCTGCCTGGTTAATCCAGGCACCTTACTTTTCTCAATCATATCTTATCGAAAATCTTACATTCCCTGAGGAAGTCAAGAATTTCTTTCTTGCCAGTGTTATGGAAAACACTGCGCATTGTTGTCGCATTCTTCAGGAATTTCTTCCTGCTCCCTTTGGTGGCCTTACAATGTAGCATGAGATGTTTTACACTCAGCGGAGTGTTGCATGTCTGACACACAGGTGCTACTTCACCTCTTAGGAGGTGCCCATGTGTCAGTTTGGTGTGACCGGTCCGCAGACGGGCCAGTTTCACCTGTTCAGTTCGTGTCAGGTTGTCTTTCCTAAAGTTTTGGCTAGTAGCCACTACAATTTCTCGTAGTTTGTTGTCTCTGGTGCAGTTCCAGAGTTTCTGCCAAGCTTTGTGAATGTGCTCCTTGGCCATTGGTTTCAGGTCTGTATGTGGAACTGTGTGGGCTCCAACTTCTCTGCTCAATCCATTTTTGGCTGCTTGGTCTGCAGCTTCATTTCCTTCAATTCCGATATGACTTGGCAGCCAACACATGGCCACCTCTTTGCCATGTTCTCTCGTTAGTTCTGTGTATGACATTTTGATGTCTCTGATGACAGCATTCTTGGGATCATGCTGTCCAATGGATTGTAGACAAGATTTAGAGTCTGAGAAGACTATAAATTTCTTGTGTTGTGACATGTTCATCCAAGTCAAGGCATGCAATATAGCATTGGCCTCAGCTGTGAAAATGCTGCTCTTGCCATGGAGGGCTTTCTTCAGGTCGCCGTATGGTGTATGGACTCCATAACCGACACGGTTACCCTCTTTTGAGCCATCGGTATATACCGGTACATGGTCTCTGAAACGTTTCCTCATGGTCTCATAGTCCTTGAGAAAGACAGTTTTAGGGGTGTCACTTTTCTTGTTTTTTGCCAGGTCAAAGAGGATTGAGGGCGTTTCCTGATCCCATGGAGGGGTTTCAGGTGGCCTCTCACCTCTAATTCTCTTCATTGGGATGCCTGCTTCTCGGTACTGAGCTCGTGCTCTGATCGGGAATGGTCTTATGGCATTTGGGTTGTCTTTAAACAGTTGGTGATTCTCTTTGAAAATCAAGTTGTAGGCTGGGTTTCTTGGGTTGGCCCTAACTCTCATAGAGTATTGTAGAGACAGTCCCTCCTGTCGCAGATGAATTGGGGGGAGTCCTGCTTCTACATACAGGCTTTGGGCAGGTGTTGTTCTAAATGCTCCTAGGCACAGTCGTAGACCTTGGTTCTGGACAGGTTTTAACCTGTCCAGGTAAGATTTTGCTGCTGACTCATACACAACTGCACACTGACTGACTCTGTAAAGGCCGTAACACACCAGGCGACTTAAGGTAAGGAGGTAAAAAGGTTTGTGGGTCGAAGGTGGAGTGTCAAAGATGTAGAAAGGTCAGCAGATAGAAAGGTTGGAAGGTCAGGAGGTAGCAAGGTCAGAAGGTCAGAATGTTGGCAGGGAGGTTGGGAGATTGGGGCCTAGGGAGATCGTAGGTAGGGAAGTAGGGAAGACAGAGGGTACGGAGGTCTAGAGGTTTAGAGTTTGGGAAGTTGGCAGGTAGAGAGTTAAGTAGGGAGGTTGGGAGGTAGGGTGGTAGAAGGTAGGATGTAGAAGGGTAGGAAGGTTGGAGGTCAGATGGTCAGAATTTGTTTGTTTGGGTAGTTTAATGTCCAATTTGTTCAATTAGACTTGATGGTCAGAAGGTCAGGGTCAGGGAGGCAGGTAGGGGCTTGGCAGGTAGGGAGGATTGAAGGTTAGGAAGTTAAGAGGTCAGAGCTAGGGAGCTCGGAAGTAGGAAGGTACAAACGGTGGAAGGTAGGGAGGTTCGGAGGTCTGGATGTCAGGAGGTTGGAAGGTAAGAATGTCAGAGATCGGACGTATAGTCCTATTTAAAAGACCAGAGTCATCTGAGCACTGTACAAGAACGATTCAGCACAATCTAATTATAATTTCCTATTTCCTATAATAACATCAAATTATCAGAATTCATTTATCAGTTCTATTCATTTTATCAGAGTTACAAATGTCACAACTCATCGACATGTAGATTTACAAGAAATTTATTTATTAACTTATATTTACAAAATATATGTTGAGATTTATAGATTATGATAATTATCAATAAAATGGCATTCCCTCGTATTGTAGTTACAGTTACAGTCACCAAAATATTAGCAATTACAGGACACACAAATACAAGACTAAGTAGTCATCAACACAAAAATCACAGGCTCAAGTGGTACCCTTTGTGCCTCAAACAGCACATATCTATGATTTATCATATTGTTGCGTACCACTGGTCGCTGAAAGTGTGTGACCACTTTCCGTGAACGGCAGTCAACCAGTGGCTTGAGACTAAGTCGCTACCCCGTGCTTACCACTCCAGCACAGGTGGGTTCGGAATGAACCACTGGAAAGGGCAGGGAGATGCGGGATCTACAACCTATCGCTACCGGTGGACACAAAACCGGACTATTTCAATAAACCAAGGTTTCATTCAGTATAAAGAATACAGTAGGTTGGTGATACGGGGCACCAACTAGCGTGGGAAGAGATTCTGGGCCCTTTTTTTCAGTCACGACAATCGTTATAAACGACATGTTTTTGCTGTGAGTGTGCTATAGTCGCGACATTTTAGGGGGTTGGACAATTATCGCCGCTCTAAGACACATAGGGCAGTGTGAGGTATGCTATAGTCACGACAAAAGTTCACACGGGTAAATTTGTCTCCCAAACTGTCGTAGGCCTAAGACATCTATGGACATGTCGTACTGAATGCGAAACTTCACTTCCCTTAAGAACTAAGCAATTAAATTTTAACACAAGTAAGGTATACATATAACCTATAATCGTCCCAAATATGAAGAATATCTGCCCGTCCGTTCTCTTGTTATTTCCGTTTGAATTTCGTCATAGCAAATGCTGCACTGGTGTCCAGTGTACTCTCACGCCTCCGCTAATTTATGCGGCGACCTTGACCCTCTGCAGCTGTCACGTGACAAACATAGCTAGTTTTCAGGTCCAGGGAAGTACAGGGTTTCAAATCAAGATTTCACTCACTTTCTGTAGAAATTACGCCATGAAACTTTAACACGAGTAAGGGATACCCATAACCTATAATCGTACCAAATATGAAGAAGATCGACTTATCAGATTCGCCGATATAACCAAAACGGTTCCCTGGTGCCTTGATAGAACCTAAGACAATTCTATACTCGTTGTGACGTCCGACGTTTTTCGCGGCGATCGTCCGTGGCGCACTACGATCGTGACTATAGAACACCCGCCATCTTTTGTCTGCCAAAGTGTTGTACATTCGCTCTACGATCTTAGGGTATCGGTAATAACGATTGTCGTGACTGAAAAACAGGGCCCTGGTCTCTTCACCGTTGAAAGGTTCCAAAGCAACCTTACCAACTATTGAGGCTCCAGGGGCCTGTTTTTTAGTCGTGACCATTTCCTACAGTGACCAGTTAGTGACCGTTTGGAGACCTTTTGGTTCCAGAGATAAGTCGTCATAACATGTGCGACCATTTAGAGAGGTAAACTGTCGTGGTCACTGTTTTGGGTTCCAGAGTTGTGACCATTTAGCCCAAATGGTGGCATATTTCATTTTATACACTTCCATTGTTCCAAATGAAACAATATTTACAGCGATGAATTATCTATATCTGTTTTATCTAACTCCCAAATTTCACAATTTTCTGTTGAGTAATATACATGTAAGACATGCTTTTGTTTTTGAATGGGCCTTGGACCAACAGTGATCATAACAGCTGAATAATGACCGGGTCTGAGGAACACTTTTTGGTTATGATCACTGGTTTGGTTGCCCAACTGGTCACTCTTTTGTGATCACTACAAATAAAGATGTCGCTGTCTGAAAAACAGGCCACAGGTGTTCACTCGACTGAGAGGCATCGTGAGAAGTCCTATCAACCCGCTGCGGACTCAGTCTTATATACTGACTGAGTTAAGTAATGCAGGCGACCCCGTAGTATTTGCATACACGGGTCCGCCGGCTTTACCGCACAGCAAGGATCGGCACTCGCGCCATCTAGCGTAAAGTGAAAACACCCCTGCTCAACTACACTGACCCCTACACTATCATAAGATTTATATCAATGTCTGTGTCTTCTAAGTATATGGCCTATATTATTCAACATCCCCCCCCCCCAATTTTCACTAATCCAATACATTCCATTAGAGGTAACATCTAGGCGCAACAAGCTAATTCATTGATTTGTTTATCACATAATATTGGCATGCTTATTCAAACAGCTGGCTTTTTCTCTTGGCAGGAAAAGCTCAGGCAAGACAGGTCTTTATAGTCCTTTTGTTCAATCTCTTCTAGGGCAGTCGACTTGAACTTGAACTTGAACATCCTGGGTGTCTATGATGAATGAACTCTGAAAAAATCAAGAAGTCTGGATGTAATATGATTTCACTAAGTAGAGTTGTTCATGTGTTTCCCTAATTTCACATTTATAATAATTATTTTCTAATCTATACACCATAGATTATACTTGCAGGCAGAAGGGGGGTGTGTGGTAAAAAGGTGTGGTACAAGATCACCAATTTTACCATCCATGGAAGAATTGTCCCATGACAGAATCTGATGTTTGATCAGATAAAAAAAAAAAAAAAAATCACAAGAAAAAAAAGGTCGCAAGGCATACACACCATTTGATATTGTACCGGGAAAATTTTGCAAAATTTGAGCGACTTTTCCCTGTGAAGATGAAAAGTTGAAGGATGTGTACTGGGCTTAACAGTGGTGATATGGGGCCACAGGTGCCTATGCCTCAAATGGTGTTAGTTCACAATGTGGTCAGTGGCTGCCTACATATGCAGAAATGTACTTCGCAGCCACCCTCTGTCTGTGCATGTTCCCAGGCATGGAGTGGGGGGCCTAGTCTTTTGGATTTATTAACAGAGAATTTTTTATTCTTGGTTGGTCTGTAACCACACACTAGTCTCAAATTCACTTAGACTCACTACAAGTTAAATGTGAAAACCTTTAATAAAGTTCAAGATTTTTTATCACCTTGACAACCCTTTTAAGCGTTATATGATACCTGAAGAGCTGATTACGGCAAAACATTGACCCTTAATACCCACAGATTTCTTTTCTGTCCATGTGTGCTCCATGTTCTAGCCGTGCAACCATATGAGAGCAAGCGTGACATCATCCGATGAGGTCATGCCCACCAGTGTACATGGTTACGTACAGTTCCAAAACTGTCACTCAAGGTAGCATCAAACAAATCTGGTTCGATTTATTAACAGAGCTTCAATACTGTAGTTCATCTTTGATAAGATTGTTGCTTTATGCACCTTACCAATTCTGAGTATTGAAATGTATCCCTCCCCCGGTTCTATATACAAGAATGATACCAATTGTCGTGGAATCGCTGGACGATCGTAGAGTATCGTTGGCCGACGATGTCGTGACTGAAAAACAGGGCCCAGACCCCTTGCACCCCCCCCCCCCCCCCACCTCCCAGAGAATCGGCCCCCAGAGTACAGGGCCCTGTTTTTCTGCCAACGATACCGTACGATTGTCCAGCAATTCCACGACATTCTGGAAGACACAAGATGGCCGGTGTTCTATAGACACGATCGTAGTGCTCCATGGACAATCGCTGCTAAAAGTGTCGGCCGTCACAACAAGTATAGAACTGTCTTAGGTTCTATAACACATCACTCTGCGTATATAGAGGATTCTTCCACTTCCCGACGGAATTAGGTCATGAATACGAGTAAGGGATACATATAACCTATAATTGTTCCAAATATGAAGAAAAACGGCCGTAGCGTTCCGAAGTTTTTGGCGTTTGAATTTCCTCATAGCAATCGTCTGCTCTGGTGGTCAGTCCCCCTCCCACCTCCTGATACGCAGTCAATGTCAAGGTCACTGCATAAATTAGCGGAGATGGGAAAAATACACTGGCCACCAGAGCAGACGATTGCTATGACGAAATTCAAACGCCGATAACTTCGGAACGGTCAGACCGATCTTCTTCAAATTTAGTACGATTATAGGTTATATATATGCCTTACTCGTGTTAAAATGTCATTGCTTAATTCCAAAGGGAAGTGAAGTTGCGCGTTCGGTACGACATGTACCGAGTGGTCTTAGACATACAACACTTATGGCGACACTTTCCGGTCCATTGGCCACAGAGTGTCGTGACTATAGCACACCTTTTACCTCCCTATGTGTGCTATCTACAGCAAGTGTAGCAGCCAGCCTAAGATCGCAGCTCTATAGGACACTGGCAGCTGAAACATGTCGTAACTTACAGATGTCGTGACTAAAAAACAGGGCCCAGAACGTTGGATCATAGACATATGACCATTAGAACCAATGGGAGACAAGCTTACTACTGACCGTCATCGTTTTCGACGCATAAAACGCCAGCGTAACCCCGGTCGGGTGATCCATCAGCAGTTGCTAGCGCTGTGTGCCTCGTATACTTCGAACTATTATAAATTGTTAAATGCTGTGGAAAAACTGTTTCATTCTAATAAAGAGCATTCTCAGAAAACATAATTAACACATAAGTAAGGGGAGCATACTGTTGTTTTGTCCGGAGTTTCCTCTGGTACATCAAGTGGTCAGAGACTGGTCTGTTTCTTGAGAGATAACAGGACTGGGAAGATGCAAGCAGCAATATTCTCGGATGCATTTTAGAAAATCTGAAAAAGAAACATTTTAATTATCATTATTTATATAAAGGCATACTCAGATAATTCAACCCAGTAGGCCAAGAGACAATAGCCCAATTTATACAGACAGGCAGCACACTGACAGAGTATACTGACAGGCAGCACACGGATAGGCAGTGCCCCCCCCCCCCCCTCCCCAAAGGAAATATTAAAAGAGAGAAATTAGTAGCACATGAGGGGCCATCCATAAAGTACATACGCACTAAGGGGGGGGGGGGGTGAGGGGGTACACAATTTTGGAAATTTTGTGTATGCTGCCTCTTTATTCTATTGCATACAAGATTGGGATAGAGGGTGGGGGTCCAGAATTTCAGAAATTCTGCGTGTTTACTTTATGGATGGCCCGTGAAGTTTTTTGTTTAAATCCCCGCTTACTTACTATTGGTTTCTCTTGGTTGATTGGTTTTTTTTGTGGTTTTTTTTCACTAGTCAGTGGCTGGTCCGTTTCTCTAAAGGTAGCAGGACTGCAAAGATGTAATCGGCCATTTTCTTGGATGTAATTTAGAAAATCTGAAACAGAAACATTTTCATTGTTATTATTTATATGAAAAAATACTCAGATAATTCAACCCAGTAAGCCAAGAGACCATAGCCCATTTCATATTTTATACAAACAGGCAGTGCACTCCAGACAGGCGGGACACACAAACAGAAAGGCTGACAGGCGGTAAACTGACAGGCAGCACACTGACAAGCAGCACAGACAGTAAGCGCACAGCCAGGCAGCACACTACTCACCTGACAACACTGCTAAAATGCATGCATTAAAAATCAAGCCCCCCCCCCTCCCCCTATACACTCTTGTATGCATTTGGTTCACTCTTGTACGCCCGCCCCTTGCTGCTACAACCTTTCACTAGGTGTAGAACAGAATTATATATCGATTTTTAGGGGAGGCCAAAGCGGTTATGTAGATGAAATCGTCTTTCCAATATGTTTTTCAGATCAAAAGTTATTAAAGTTTAAATATTTCCTGTCAATACACACCACCCGTTCTGGGGCTAAGCGACACGGCTCCTGGTGGCTCATTTTAATCTGAATTGTGTACCTTTATGAAGGTTGGGCCCCACTTGTGCAACACGATCACTCTGCTCAATGCCCACACCCTCCTCTGTCTTACAACCACATCCCACTCTGTCCTACACCCACACCCCACACTGTCCTACACCCACACCCCACACTGTCCTACACCCACACCTCACTTTGTCCTACACCCACACCCCACTCTGTCCTACACCCACACCCAACTCTGTCGTATACCCACACCCCACTCTGTCCTACACCCACACCCAACTCTGTCTTATACCCACACCCCACTGTCCTACGCCCACACCTAACTCTGTCCTACACCCACACCCCACTGTCCTACACTCACACCCCACTCTGTCCTACACCCACACCCAACTCTGTCTTATACCCACACCCCACTGTCCTACACCCACACCACACCCTGTCCTAACCTCACACCCCACACTGCCCTATACCCACACCCCACTCTGTCCTACACCACACCCCACTGTGTTACACTCACATCCCACTCTGTCCTACACTTACACTAACTTTGTCCTACACCCACACCCCACTCTGTTCTACACCCACACCCCACTCTGTCCCATACCCACATCCCACTCTCTACACCCACATCCCACTCTGTCCTACACCCACACCCCACTCTGCTCTACACCCATACCCCACTCTGTCCTACACCCACACCCCACTCTGTTCTACACCCACACCCCAATCTGTTCTACACCCACACCCAACTCTGTTCTACACCCACATCCCACTGTCTTACACCCAGACCCCACTCTGTCCTACACCCACACCCCACTCTGTCCTACACCCACACCCCACTCTGTCCTACACATAAGTATTTCCGGGTTGGGGGGGGGGGGGGGGAAGCTCTTGTGTTGGGGCAGGGGGTGGTTGTTTTTGTGGGGATTTATATTGGTAACTCATTTGGGGGGGGGGGGGGGGCTTATTTCATATTTATTTTTCTATGGGGGGGGGGGGGCTTTTCTTTTAAATTATGGGAATGTGATTTATTTTTTCATATATTTACTGGAGGACTGGGCTTTAACAAAAACAATTAATTAGGGATGGAACTTTTTCAGGTTCCACTGTGGAGGGTAACTTAAAAAATATATATATTACAATTGAGGCAGGAGACTTGATTTAAGTACATCTGTGGGAGGCAAATTTATTTTCCATGGTGGTCCTAATTATAAGAGGGGGGGCGTTTTTTTTGGGGGGTGGGAGGGGGGGGGGGGTAGGCAATTTTTTTCAGGTGCTTCTGTGTAAAGGGGTTATGATTTTTAGTTCTTTTATGGTGGAGGTACCCACCGTTTAGTGGGGAAATTTTTCGATGGGGGGATTTTAACAAAAGTGTTTAATCTCCTCAGGGAGAGGGATTATTTAGGGGGGGGGGTCGGGCAAATCCTTTTCTGTTGCTTCTGTGTAGAGAGGGGGATTATGGTGTTTTGTGTTTTTTTACAGTGTATGTTTATGTACATACACACAAAAAACCACAGGGGAAAATTTCGATGGGGGGAGGGGGGGGCAGATATTTCGCTTTTGGTTTTATGTTTCCAATTTTGGATTTGGCGGTCTGTTTTTTCAGTTTCGCCAGTTATAGGCTAATCTTTATTGTGATGTTTGTTTCTGTACCAGCTAGACCCACTGGGCCTTGTATTGCCTTATTAATTACGGACATAGATTAGCGATAGTTTCAGGATTTTCTCGTATATATTTTTTAAGTTTCTTTGGGGTGTCATAGGCATTGCTATCTCTTGGTAGGTTGTTCCATACTCTTGCGCATTGGTACTGTACACTCCGAGTGTACAGTGTACAGTTTGGTTTCTTTATCACTAAAACTAGTAAAAGTGTCTTATCATGTGCTCGAGTAGGGAGGTCTCTTCCATCTACATAATATAATTTTGCAGTTCTTTTAAGTGCTTCTACCAAGAGGTTTCCAGTGCACCGATCATGCAGTGTTGGTATCCTATAAAGATACATCTCATGTAGTTGGTTAGTATTGGGTTTGGGGTTACTTGACGATCTACAGTCGCCGAGTTTTTATTAGTCTAGTGTAAACACAGGGTATGCCGTGAAATGTCACGACGATGTGGCGGCCGCTCTAACTCAAGTTCTAATGATCGGATCTTCACACAAGAGGTACCATTGGAAACGCAAGAAAAAGTTACATCAGGTCCCAGCTCCCCACGTTCATCGGAAAGATATTCCCTATGTGGCAGCTTGTTGAAAAAGAGAGTTTACAGTCTAAATACTCTCGCATAGATCTAGACAAACCATAACCAATGTCATGTCATGTGAGTGATAATAAGGGACTTCATAGAATGGCATCAGAAACATGATGGAATTTGAATATCTATGGACACCAAAATCGGGAGTAACATGTGTCAGATCTATCATAACAACATATCATTACAGAACATACAAAATAACTCACCTGTATTATGTGGCAAAGGGTAATCCAAACTCCAAAATCCAGTCTTTATCCCTGCCATGTGACCTAGATATGGCCTCCTCTTTGAATGTCATTGTTTCCCACAAGGTGGCGCCACAGGCGTTTTTAAGATTCCAGCAGAATCTTCATAGTTTTATTGAGATTACATAGGGATATTACATCCTAAAGTCGGTTAGAAGGTTAACCATAGTCCATTAAGCCAATCTGCATTTATTTATATAAATTATGAGGCAGGTTTTGATATGTGAGGACGTTTTTCATTAATATAAACACTCCAAAAATGGGAAATCAGTGCATAAAATCCTTGTTTTTAAAAGTGATCCTAAATGCATAAAAGTATCTTTCTAAACTCTAAAACTGATACATGTCAATTCATTAGCATCTTATCTCAAGGTATTTAAGTAAAGTTTAGGAAATTTACAGATATTTACATAAAAATGATTGCATTATTCGTTTGCATCAAAATGGGGGTAAATGGTGCACAGAAACAATGATGGTTAATTAATTCAATTTCATTATTCTAAAATCATGAGAATTCGTATGAATGTTAGTTATTTATACAAGGGAAACGTTTCTGTCAAAAAATCAGAATGAAAAAAGCTAATTTGAAGGTGTAATGCAAAATGTCTATTTTGGGGGTAAATGGTGCACGAAGCCCAATGGGTAAAGTTCGATTTTGCGTAAATATATTAATAAATTTTTCGAAAAAACGATATAGGCATATAAAGACATGCTAGGGCCATATGCTGTGCAAATTTCATTACATTCCAATATTTTATTATATGTGTTTTAGGAATATCCAACATTTGCATAGTCAGGTATTACAGGTCTATAGAATTCCTATGGGAATGACCCCATCTTAATTAAATTTCACCAAATCCCTCCAATAAAAAAAGAATGATGCCTTAAAATATTCATATGGATCCTCTGTGATGCAGGATCATATTTTACCCTTAAAATTGTGGGGAGCATCATCGCTTATGTACTGAGATATAGCCATGCACCATTTACCCCCATTTTAAAATGGTGATGGGGCTGCTGGGAAGGCAATTTTTATTTTTTCATTATAATTTTTTCTATAAATGTGTATTATGTCCCAATACATGTTTTTCAACTTAAATTAGTTTTAAAACATAAGTTTTGACTGTTTCATGTCCAAAATAGACTTTTCAAAACGTGCATTTTTGGCAAAATCAATATCATGATGATGATGATGATGATATTAATAATACTGAGAATAACAGTGATAATGATAATAATCACATTGCTTACTCGCTATAGGAGACGGCCTCTGTAGGTAGCACACTGGCCTGGTGAAAGTTATGCCTGTAGTTTGTTGGTTCACCAGAGAGCAAACTGTTTGACAAGTGGGCGACGCCTCCACAGTGTACGGCGACAGCGGCGAGGTCTACGCGTCAGCCCGTGCAGAGTGTGAGGACACTGGCCACCAGAGCCAATCTACGGCTACCAGAAAAATAAACAACACAAAAAACTCAACATACACATCAAAAGTCAGATAAACATCAAAGTACCAAGGAGCGTCTGTAATTTACACTCCAGATGCAAGTCCTTTTCCCACGATCCACTCTGCTCTAATCCTTTTGCAGGTTTTCGTTTTCTATTATGTGTATTTTTATATATAATTAGACTAAAATAAACTAGGCTTTATTATGTTTTGTAGTAAGAATCCATAGTAACTATTGAAAGCATAATTGGCTTCCAGATGTCATATATTGGTTGATCGAGAGCGCGATCAACCAATCTCTGGATGATATATACACAAGGCGAAGCCGCGTGAATTATGTAGCACTTCAAAAGAGATGGGATTCAGCTCTAACCTAGTTATTTGTAAGATCACTCCCACTCCCAGGTACAGCTGCAAGCCAAGCAAATCTTGAGGAGAGTGAATTGTGATTTGTGAAATCCATTCTGCTGAGTGTGCTGAAAAAAGAGGAGATTTTACAATGTTGGAATAATATTTGAAAAAAGGTTATACAATATAGAAAAATAGCCCTGTAAATATGAGAAAAATTGGGGAATTTAATAATAATTATATTTTTAAGATGTAATGTAGCCCTTGAAGAAATTTCTTTGCAATTTCCTGCACTAGCTCTATAAATATTAATTGTGTCTGCTCTCCTTTTGTCCCTCCCACCTTTTCTTTGGTACATAATTTATCAGAGAAGGAAAGTTTGGTATTTCTGCATCTTGTGCTGGTCCTGAACTTGATATATCAGTGCCGTTTATGCCGGCCATTGGAAAATAGCCTAAAGTGGGATTCACACGATGGGATTCATGTACCTCACAGGGCTCAAAATCTCATGCGATTTTGTTTCTTTTTAGGGGGAAATAGCTTTAACAATTACAGGGAGGAAAACATGTCTCAGGGAAATGAATCCCTATAATTCAGACGAAGAAATTGTGTTCGAGTACAAAATTTCAGCAAGATTTGTCTCAGAAAAACACCCTGTGAGGTACATGAATCCCATCGTGTGAATCCCATTTAATGTCAGAGACAGAGGTGTTGGCCAATCTAAGGACATGTGAACTGAGAGACAACCTGTGAGCCTTCTCAATCTGGAGAAGTAAACAGTCCGCCCTTCATCCACACCACGCCCGCAGTGACAGGTTTTGTGTCGGGCAGAGACGTGAAAAAACGTTCAACAAGTGGCGGCCATGCAATAACATGGTGTGAGAAAGCCCTTTTTTAATTAAAAAAAATAGCAGAGATCAATTGAGTTACCCTGATTCCTATTATTTATAGTAATTACATCACTAATAATTTGTAATATTTTTACCTTTTCATCTGATTTCTTTTATAATAACTCTTGTTGTTTTCCTGGACAGAGTGTAAAGGAAAGGTGCTACAACCACCACTCGGCCATCTACCACCTGTTAGTGGACAAGTTCAAGCGGCATCAGAAGGTGGGCGGGAAGCAGATGGTGAGCGCGGGCACCATCCTGCCCTCCTCCATCCTGCCCTCCTCCACGCGTACCGAGCGACGCTCCAGCATTTTTTTTTTTTTTTTTTTTTTTTTTTTTTTTATTTGCACAAAAGTACACAATGGCCTCTGCCATGGCAGGTATTCTGGCCACTCTATTACCCGGGAAAATTCCGATAACAGAGACAATTCCTTCCAGGTATAGATACACTATGTACAGGTGGGTGAGGTAATGATGATAGATAACCAAGTATATGTATGGCACTTTCCACAAGCTTTCTTAAGTATAAACATTAAAGCTCTGACCAGAATTTCTGTTTGATATGTTTCTTGAAGGCATAAAGTGAACCTGTCTGAACTTCTTATGGCAGCTCATTCCAGCGTTCCATCCCACGGTAAATGGGGCTTCTTTTGAAAAAGCTTGTTTTAGCATCACCACCGGAGTTGGTACACAATCCCTGGTTTTATCATCATTCAGGAGAAAGAGTCTGTATTCCTATATACCCATTTCCGAAACCTCTATAGTTACATACCGCTGCTGGGGGTGCAGTAATTATAAGTTATGTAGCGAGGCTGACGTTTTCGTCCCAGGCTGACGGTTGAAATATTCAGCTTTACCATAAAATGAAAGCATTTTGATTCTGTCGGTCATTAACAAAGACTGTCATTGGTGGCCTTATCACATAACCGATGCCAAATTGATAGTTGAGCATTTGGCCCGGCGTCCACCTATACTACGATAGAAATTTAGACCTACCGATATGGCACCGGTACAAAAGGTCAATATCGGAGACATATCGAGAAGGTAGAAAATCGTAGACATATGTCTAGATATGCCAATCTACCACGTATTGTATGGGGTTTTTATCGGTGTCTAATCGCAGAAACGTGGTCAACTGCCCTGATATTAGGTGACCTTCCGACGCGATTTTGAGTTTGCATCGGGAGGTACATCGTAGACCATATCGGAGCCATATCGTAGTAGGTGGACGCCGGGCCTTTCTCTCCAAAACTTGTTTCCATTTTTACCGATCTGGCATCAGTAAACCAAAAACAATCGATCAGTGGTTCCCGACATAAAATACATGGTATATAATTGGCCAATGGAAATGGCCTTTAAGGGAATTCAATGAATCGGTGCGGTTTTCGTCAGCCAATGGAAAATGACCTTTAAGGCAATTCAATGAATCGGCGGGTTTTCATCAGCCAATGGAAAATGGCCTTTAAGGGAATTAAATGAATCGGTGCTGTTTTTCGTCAGCCAATGAAAAATGGCCTATCGTCGCAGACAAAGGTGGACGCCAATCTAAGGACATATGAACTGAGAGACTTGTCAAGTGAGAGGAGCAAATAGTCGTCCCTCGACAACACATTCCACCAGTGACAGACTTTGTGTCGGCAGAGATGTGAAGAAACGTTCATCAAGTGGCGGCCATGCAATAACACAGCGTTACCCTGAAAACATCAGGGCACCAGTATAATCCAGAGAACCCTGGAAGATACTCTAACCCCTCATGGTGTGTAATTGAAACACAACACTGACAATGCAACGACCTTGAGATTAAACGCGTTTTTTAACTATTTTATATCATTTTTTTTCAATTTTTTTTACAATGTTTTATAAGGTAGTTCACACCTTGGGATCGAGACACTATGGGCTGGCAGAAAAACACAAATGACAATCACTCGGAGTTCAAAGGACGGTTACAGAGAGAGGGAGAGAGAGAGAGGGAGAGAGAGAGAGGGAGAGAGAGAGGGAGAGAGAGACAGAGAGAGAGAAAGACAGAGAGAGAGGGAGGGAGGGAGGGAGAGAGAGAGAGGGAGAGACAGAGAGAGAGGGAGGGAGAGAGAGACAGGGGGGAGAGACAGAGAGAGAGACAGAGAGAGAGAGGGAGATAGAGAGGGAGACAGAGAAAGAGAGAGAGAAAGAGAGGGAGAGAGAGACAGAGAGAGAGGGAGGGAGGGAGAGAGGGAGAGAGGGAGACAGAGAGAGAGACAGGGGGAGAGACAGAGAGAGAGAGGGAGAGAGAGAGACAGGGGGAGAGACAGAGAGAGATACAGAGAGAGAGGGAGATAGAGAAAGAGACAGAGAAAGAGACAGAGAAAGAGACAGAGAAAGAGAGGGAGACAGAGAGACAGAGAGACAGAGACAGAGGGAGGGAGACAGAGACAGAGGCAGAGAGACAGAGAGAAGCTGAATTGATGTAGAGAAAGTGAGAAAATGAGACAGAGGAATGGATGGGAAAATGAGACTCAGATGTATTTTTTCTCTAATGACAAATTTCAAATTTTAGTACCTACAAGCTATAACTACGACCATAAACCAGAACAACCAGAATGCCCCAAATCATTCCCAGGCTGGGCCCTTCATCGACGTTATTTCATAGACGTTCGGCCACAGGCATGTAATAGCATAGCATCCCCCTACACCCACATTTTCTTTTTTTTATGTTTAATTGAATCAGGAAAAAGGGGATGGGAAAATCATGACACCAGAAGTGAGTGCCCTGAGAATATAGTTCCGGCAGGTTAGAGCCTGCACCTGTTGTGTACGGGAGTTTTTACGTGAGACTGCGGTGAAAATGCATGCAAAGTTTACTTTGACAAGAGTCCACGCCCAGCCGCTCTAACTCTCACCGGGCACACGAGGGGCCGCCACTGTATGTATATACACATTACAGGAAAACCCCGCTTATGCCCCAGTCACAATGGCGTATAAAACGGCGTTTATTCTACGTATTTGAAAGGATGCGAGTTCCGCGTATTTACTACCCAAATCCAACGCATTTATATTTTACTACGCCTTCCACTCACACTGGCATAAATTCTAGCGTTTTTACTACGTTTTTATTACGTTTTTCAGATGGTGGGTATCAGCTACACACACACCATAAACAATCATTCAAGATAATCTGGTGTGTTGTCCCCACCCTGTCCCGTCAGATTTGATAAGGTGTCCCTCCAAAGTGCCCCCTTAAGTGGTGTTAGGACGCATTCTGTTCCGAAATAACTGTCCCCTTAAGCGGGGTATCCACTTAAGCGGGGAGTCCCCTTATGCGGGGTTTTCAGTCTGCCGATGATTAGGTGGTGTAGTATATGATACATGTATTATCGTAAAACTGGATGAGGTTTAATCTTGGCCACTGTATGCCACGACTGGAGTTTGGCATACTGACTTCATGAGGCGAAGCCTAGTGAAGTCCAGAGCCAAAACTCCAGGAGTGGCATGCGATGGCCAAGATTAAAACAAATCAGGTTTTGATTTTATCCTACCCGTCTCTTCGATTTTGGAATATTATATGATAACAATTCTGTATGCTACTAGTGGCATATAAAACTCCGTATGCCAGTCAGCGTGGCATATGGAAACTCAATGTTAAGCCTATGGGATTTTATATTAGGGGTAGGATAACAAGAGGGAACTGCATCAAGATCCATATTCACTGACAATATGCCATAAGTATGGGTTGCAGAGTAATCTCACGAGGCAAAGCCAAGTGGGATTATGTAGAAAACCAAAACGATTGGTGCATATTCAGCAGCTATGGATGTTCTATATACAATGGTATTGAGGTCGTGTGTCATGGATTTGAATCTGCATATCATGGTTATGGTATCTCACAGTTTTTAGGTAATGGGTAGTTGTTTACTGAGTCCCCATATATTATTATGGGGTCTTTGTATACGATATAGATAATAAATCATTATGTATATATAATCTGCTCTCCCTCACTCGCTCCTGCTCCTTCGTCAGAAACGGATCAGTCCAGCCACCTAAAGAACTGACTTTATTTTCCATATTCTTACCCAGGGCGAATATAAATGTTTTCCTTCAATAAAATTTTATTTCCAAGTTATATTTTCTCGCGTTAGTCATTATATATATCTCGATGTACATCACAACTCTTTATATAAACTCTATAGACATGGTACGGTGGTAGAGGGTTATGTACTTATACAGGCAAAGAATATTTAAGAAAAGAAAAATAATAGATTTTTTCAAACAAATAAGTGTAAGATACGCCATAACTTCAAGTGGGTTGGTGTTTCAGAAACAACTTATTAGATATATACACAATAATGACTGGTTTTGTGTACAAGTGGCACTAATCTCGGAGTAGTTGACACGTAGAAATATCCAAGCAATCAGCGAGGATATTACATCATCAACTACGAGGAGATTATGGTCACTTATATACAAAATCAGTCGTTATTGTATTTATTACCCACATTAAGATTAATAGCAAGTCTATAACAATTAAAATGTTTCTGCAAGACATTTAGTTCAGACACCACAGCACTGTTAAGCATAGCAGTAATTCAGTGCAGCTTCCAAACATGGCCTTGTCGTGGCCTTGTCGAAGACTCTTGTCGGGAACTGGGGTCCATCAACCACATCAGGGCCTCCTGTCGTAGTCCAGTTGTGGACCTTGTCGGGAAGCCATTGTCGTAGTCTTGTCATGATTGGTGGACGCCCCCCTTAATAGGTGGGTAATAAAGGCGGGCATCCACCAACCACGACAAGGCTACAACAAGAGCAGACAAGAAAATTCCTATCGGCGCCTTGTTGCAGCCTTGTCGTAAGAAGAGGGGCTTTTCGACAGTGGTGTCGGGGCATGTCGTAGACGTTGCTGGTTCCTATAAAAAAAGGCGTCCATGGTCCCGACACACTACCACAGTGATATCGAGGAAACCACAACACTGCACGACAAGGCTTCAGTCGTGGCAAAAATCGAACATGTTCGATTTTGTCATAACCTTGTCGGAAGGCCCCCAACAGTCCCCTGACAAGCTTCAGTCATGGCAAAAATCGAACATGTTTGATTTTGTCGTAACCTTATCGGAAGGGCCCCAACAGGCCCCCGACAAGCTTCATGTCGCAGCCTGTCGTGGCCTTGTCGTAGCCTCTTGTCAGGAACTAGGGTCCACCAACCACGACAAGGTTACGATAGGCCTTCCAATCGTAGGCCTGTTGTGGACCTTGTCAGGAACCCATTGTCGTAGCCTTGTCGTTGTTGGTGGACGCCCGCTTTAAAAGCTGATCAGAAGGCAGACATCAGGCTACTGCAGCTGGGAGCTGTTTCAAAACCATAGACTTAACCCACGTTTTGAAACAGCTCCCTGGTCTTTAAAAACCATGCAGCGGTGTGGTTCCTGGCAGGTGGCAGAGCCCGTGCTGTGAGGGTGCGTGGGGCAGGGAGAGGGGGAGGAGGAGTAGGAGGAGGGGGAGGAGGTGGGGGCTGGCGGGGGCGGGGGCGGGGGCTGGCGGGGGGCTTCTGTTCCCGGCGACGACGCAGCTTGTGTGTTCTCAGGGCGGTCCTTAGACGCGACACGGTCTGTGAGAACCGCCGGGAGTGGAGAGCACCCTCATTATCAACGTTTACCACAATCATGGCCGACAAGTGCGCAGTGCTCCCGGAAACCTGGCAGAGATTCACACCCAGCATTCACGCCGCTGTATTAGTATTAGTATTACTGCTTTACTACCCACCACTGACCACCGCCTCTTTAGGTAAGTCTCCATTATAATATTGCAGTTTTAGAATTAGTATTACTGCTTTACTACCCACCACTGACCACTGCCTCTTTAGGTAAGTCTCCATTATAATATTGCAGTTTTAGAATTAGTATTACTGCTTTACTACCCACCACTGACCACTGCCTCTTTAGGTAAGTCTCCATTTTAATATTGTTGTTTTAGTATTACTGCTTTACTACCCACCACTGACCACTGCCTCTTTAGGTAAGTCTCCATTTTAATATTGTTGTTTTAGAATTACTGCTTTAGTACCCGCCACTGAACTCTGCATCTTTAGGTAAGTCTCCATTTTAATATTGTTGGTAAGTGTCTATTTTGATATCACTGTTTTAGTATTAGTATTACAGCTTTACTACCCACCACTGACCAATGCCTCTTAAGGTAAGTCTCCATTTTAATATCACTGTTTTAGTATTAGTATTACTGCTTTATTACCCGCCACTGACCACCGCCTCTTTAGGTAAGTGAACATTTTACTATTATTGTTTTAGAATTAGTATTATTGCTTTACTACCCACCACTGACCACCGCCTCTTTAGGTAAGTCTCCATTTTGATATTGTTGTTTTAGAATTGGTATTACTGCTTTACTACCCATCACTGACCAATGCCTCTTAAGGTAAATCTCCATTTTAATATCACTGTTTTAGTATTAGTATTACTGCTTTATTACCCGCCACTGGACTCTGCCTCTTTAGGTTAGTGAACATTTTACTATTATTGTTTTAGAATTAGTAATACTACTTAATACCCACCACTGAACTCTGCCTCTTTAGGTAAGTCTCTGTAATACTGTCGCTGTTATAATATTAGTATTACTGCTTTACTACCCACCACTGACCACTGCCTTGTTAGGTAAGTCTCCATTTTACTGTTGTTGTATTAGTATTAGTATTACTGCTTTAGTACCTGCCACTGGACTCTGCATCTTTAGTTAAGTCTCCATTTTACTATTGTTGTATTAGTATTAGTATTACTGCTTTAGTACCTGCCACTGGACTCTGTACCTTTAGGTAAGTGTTTGTAATACTATCTCTGTTTTAATATTAGTATTACTGCTTTACTACCCACCACTGGCCACCACCTCTTTAAGTAATTGTCTATAACAGTGTCGCTGTTTTAATATTAGTAATACTGCCTTACTACCCACCACTGGACTCCACTTCTTTAGGTAAGTCTCCATTTTAATATAGCTTTCTTAGTATTAGTATTACTGCTTTACTACCCACCACTGGCCACCACCTCTTTAAGTACCGGTAATTGTCTATAACAGTGTCGCTGTTTTAGTATTACTATTACTGCTTTACTACCTTACCACTGACCAATGCCTCTTAAGGTAAGTCTCCATTTTAATATCACTGTTTTAGTATTAGTATTACTGCTTTATTACCCACCACTGGACACTGGACCAATCTTACATAGAAATCATCCATGTATAGTTTCAAATCAAATAACACTTAGATAATTGTGAGTTCTAGTTCTATTGATCAATATAAGATCTGTTATGTTCATTTTATGATTATTTTATGTTTATTTTGGAGCCAGACAGATATCGAAAGAGGTACGGTCGTCTCACAGTCCTTTAAACTTAGAATCTCTGAAAAGGAAGATTTTCTTCTATGAAATTATTGTTGTAAGAATTTTGCAAATGCTATTTTCATAGTTTAGATGTGGTTAGTATGAATTGGGATATTTTTAAATCAAAGTACAGCAATACAGAAAACTGCTTAACCAAAACGATTCTACATATTTCGGGCCCTGTCCTATGATCAGTTTATGTGTATTGTTTTCTTTTAATTGTTCTTTGCATCACTCAATGAGTTATTGGGTTTTTCCTTACTATGCATCTTACATACACATCTAAGTATAATGATTTCATTTTTTTCATAGTGCCCTACTATGTTCGGCCAAATGCCTGCACCTCAAACAAGAACATCAGCATCAATGGCATCAGTCAGATGCGCATCGTGGCAGAGAACTGTGAGCTGGATTGTGCCATACACTTCCACGACCCGCGTCCTGACTCAATCATCAACCTCGACTGGTCACCCTTTAACCTCCCGCCAATGGACCCTGTCACTGGACTGTGTGTTGAAGGCTGGATCCAGCTTTTTGACGGGGATACAGGAACTGCTATCTCACAGAAACTGTGTGGCAACGTAACACCACCACAGATTACGAAGCACCTGAAACACCTCATCATTGTGTTTCATCTGAACAGTACAAGCAATGACACTTCACAGTGCACAGCCACGTTGCACTACACCAGGAAGGGCAAGCAGTCTCCGGTCGGCCCGCCATCGAGCCCCGGACCTGGTAGGTTTTTAATTATTAACCCTTTCCTTACTAATGATGCCACTATGGCATTCCCAGCCACGGGCGAATGATGCCAAATGGCATCATTTGACATTTTACAATTTAGGCCGATAATTCATGAAATACTCAATACTATAACACCATTTTTACACAAAGTATGTATGTAGATATGACCAACATAATCTTCGAAAAAAAAATGAAATGGTTGCCTTAGTGACAAAAATCACGTCACGTGACACCACTTTTTGAAATTTGGTACTCGCCCTTACCAACCATACACATGACCTGGCATCGCCGCCTACACGATGCAGCACAAAATTCGTTCATAAGGATTGGGTTAAAGGGCTCCATTTCCATTCTACCAAATCATGCTATTTTAACTCTTTCAAGTAAGTGATGTTCATATTGTGATATAGACACTTGGAGATAGGATGTGAAGTGAATTTGTAGCGCTTTTCACATTTCTAGTGTTAAATCTACTGTGCACAACATTGGTGAAGTTTTCATGGCCATTAATGTCACTCACCAGAGTGACATTAAGCAGATACTCCCCCATTATAAGATATTAGGATTAGACTAAATCATGTGCTTTCTGATGGTGCACCAGTCATTGTTCTTCTACTCAAATATTGTTGTTCCCATGCCCAACTGTGAAATCAAGTTTAAGTACAATATCGGTGCAGATGTCTATGTCAAAAAACAATTCTCTAAAGAATGGGGCACATTTGAACAACATTGATTCCATCTTTTCTTCCTATATATATAAATATATATATATATATATATAGTTAATATTTATTCTGGAGGTTCTGTAGGCTCAAGTCGTGCCGATTTCCACAGTGCTCCAGGCAGGAAATTTTATAGGCACTACTTTAACCCATATTTTGAAGAACAAAATACTGGACAATCTTATGTCAGAGATTTTCATAAAATTGCCTACAGAAAAATTTTAGTAATATCACCGTTTTACCCATGGAGCCATTGATGATAGAATAATGATTACCACTGATTGCCTTTCAGGGCCAGGGAAGTTGGCAGTTATCTTGGCTGGTGTCCTGCTGCCTGTCGCCCTGCTACCGCCTGTGGTGTTTGTCATCTACGGGAGTCTGAAAGCACCGGTCGGTCCTCTGACTGTGCTCAGAGTTATTCCCACTCGGTCGCCATATTTCAGGAGACCGCTGAGAGGAGGTCGTCGACCTGCTCAGCCTAGGAGCCCAAGGAGACCAATGAGGTCAAGGAGCCCAAGGAGGCAGATTAGGTCAAGGAGTCCAAGTCCAAGCATTGACGATCGTGACAATGCACAGCCACAATTTAATCTTAGATATTTCTGGTTGTTCCCACCTCAACAATCCTCTGCACAATACTCGTGGGCTCCTAACTCCCAGTCGCTGCCGACTTCTAACCCCCAGTCCCAGCCGACATCAACAGATCAGGGGGTGATGGACTTCAGTTCAGAGACTTAAAGACTTTTAGTTGTTCCCGCTGCCCATCATGCAGATGTTTTTTTCTCATTTACTGCAGCCAGAAAGGAACGGATGCTCCTCTGACTTCACTCAGGTTTATCTCCTCCGTGCCGGCTCTCTTCAGGGGACCAACTGGATGAGGTCATGGACCTACGCTGCCTCACAGTGCAAGGAGGCCAAGGAATGACTATCGTGACAATGCATAGCCGCAACCTGAGTAGAGATAGTTCTGGTTGCTCCCACCCCAACAATCCTCTGAATAGAAACAATGGGCTCCCAGTTGCTGCCAACATTGACAAATCAGGGAGTGAAGGACTTCAGTTCAGAGACTTAAAGACTTTTAGTTGTTCCCGCTGCCCAACATGCAGGTGCTGCTTGTGTTTTTTTCTCGTTAACTGCAGCCAGAAAGGAAAATATGCTCCTCTGACTTTGCTCTGGTTCAGGGATCAGGGAGTGATGGGCATAAGCTAAGAGAATAAAAGAGATAACCCTTTTTAACTATTCTTGTTGCCCATCGTGCAGGTGCCACATGCCATGTTTCTCATTCAATGCAGCCAGAAAGGAACGGATGCACCTCTGACTTTGCTCAGGCTTATTCCCTACGGGCCGGCTCATTTCAGGGGACTGTCAAGAGGAAGTCGTGGACCCAGGCTACCTCACAGCGCAAGAAGGCCAAGCAATGACGATTATGACAATGCATTGCCACAAATTGAGTATAATATTTCTGGTTGGTCCCACCCGGACAGTCCTCTGCACAGTACTTGTGGGCTCCTAACTCTCAGTCCCTGCCGACTTCTATCTCCCAGTCCCAGCCAGATCAGGGGGTGATGGACTTTAGTTCCGAGACTTAAAGACTTTTAGCTGTTCCCGCTGCCCAACATGCACATGCCGCGTGCGTTTTTTTCTCATCAACTGCAGCTAGAAAGGAACGGATGCACCTCTGACTTCACTCAGGTTTATCTCCTCCGTGCCGGCTCTCCTCAGGGGACCAAGAAGAGGTCGTGGACCTACGCTGCCTTGCAGCAGAAGGAGGCCAAGGAATGACTATCGTGACAATGCACAGCAGCAACCTCAGTATAGATATTTCTGGTTGCTCCCACCCCAACAATCCTCTGCAAGATACTCGTGGGCTCCTAACTCTCAGTCCCGGCGTAACTTCCTGTCACAACCAATCATTGTTTATTTCATTATGCATATCCTTGGTTTACACTCTATTCACAGTGACCATGGCCGCCACAGTAGGGGCATTGCAGTTTTTGGGGGTTTTTTTTATTAGGTCAATACATCTCTCACCCATATGAGTTTTTCAGATGTAGCATAGCAGCCATATTACAATGTTCGAATCTATAGCAGACGAGCAACAATCCATCTGTCAACTACAGTAAAGTAACAAACAGTAAAATTAGATACAGTGCATCAGTACATATAAATGAGATAGAACAAGAACAATCATTTCAGGCTCAAAAGCATTGATTACAGAAAGATACACTCTCAAACACATTCATAGTCCCTTGATGGTAGCATGAATGACCCTATGATTTGTCAATTTGTCAATACCCTATGATTTGTCAATTGTCAGTTTCAATTTACTCGAGAGGATGGATAATGAATACAACAATGATTTTGTGAAGATGTGGCTCTTTAAAACAATCGAGGTTGACTTCATAAAATCCTCGCTAACGAGCGTGTATTACTACCCATCAGCCACTCGTGGTTTATATCCACCTGTCCAAGAAATCATCGCTACTGTCAATTTACCTCACCCCAGGTATTGTTCCCCATAGACTTAACATTGTTAACTTGTATCCAACGCCCATTGAGTATTTAGCCGATCATTACAATACTCAATGGGGGATTATATCACAAAGGCTTCACCTTGCGGCTTCACCTTGTGCAATTCAAATTCGATGGGATACGAGCTCTGACCCTAAACTTCCATAGCTTTCCTCTAGAGTAACTTATGACCTAATATTGTGAGGAAGAATGTTACCCGAACACTGGGTTGCCCGGGCCATAGCGTTCTTAGTTACCAGTACACAGATTCCTACGCCACCTGGCGCAACCTATTTGAACTGAAATGGGTTTCTACCACATTGGCCGCCACCTCTTTATTATCCATCGTATACAAAGCCCCCATTGAAAATGTATGGGGACTCAGTAAACCACGACCCAGTGTATAAAACCTGTCAGATACCATAATTGTGGTATACATGTCTTCATTCTGTTGCAATATAGAGGTTGGTGTGGTTAAACCTAGATCGTATTCACGGATTTTCCATGTAGCCTACGAAGGCAGTATGCCAGTTTCCGTATATTATATACCTAAAATGTTAGCTAGTCACGTGAGGTCATACCCAACACGTCACAGTGTGACGTACGGGTATAAGTACGTCATGGACACTCTGCGGTATTATCATATGGCCTTAGATCAGTCAGATGAGTATATTTTTCTCAGTACACGTCTTTCTAAGCTTGAATAACATCGTTGTATATCAATAGTTATTTACAAAAGTTGTACAAATGACATGGGACTTTTTTGTGTAATGACATTGACTTGTGCCACTAACACCGCCTAGCGTCTTGTGTTTGTTGACGCATGCGTACTCGTCAGGTGCTGCCTATCCAGGATGGTTTTTACCTACTATATCTAAATAAACTGTGATTCTTGTAGGATCCGCTTGTAGTGTCTCCCGCACATAGAGACAGAGTGAACCTGGGAGCTGTTTCAAAATCATAGACTTAACCCACGTTTTGAAACAGCTCCCAGACCTAGACATGGAGAATGAAGGCCATGAGATTGAGATTTTCATACAGGACCTAAGTGAATCCTGCTTCTTTTTTTTGTTCTCTACACAGATGTACTTCTATTCTTATGATTTGTTTTTAGCTGTACTGAAAACATAATTTCGAATTGTAGTTTTCTGATCTCCTTTCCTTGAGAGAATGCAATTTCGCTGGTAGTCGGTAAAATCTGTGTCACATAAAATGATGGTTGGGAACTAAATGATAGTTCCAGGTATTAATAGTAGGGGGCGCCACTAAGCCGGTAAGGGGGTGGGGAGCCACAGAGTAGAGATACATTTTTCTACTCTGTGGGGAAGCCACGACGAAGTCGCTGGTACGCTTAGTATGAATCTGTGGTCGTACTTGGAAGGTAACTTACGAGATGAAAAATTAGGCTGCTTGGTCCGCACTCCACCGAGTTCGACTGCAGAGTAATTCACAGAGCGAAGCTGAGTGAATGTTTCCGCAGTCAAACGAGGTGGAGTACGGACCAAGTTATTTGCATAGAGTGGGTTTCTGATATTATCTCACCCCGTATTTATAACATTATTTATTAATGAAATAACTCACAAAATTAGACAGTGAGTATTGGGCACTAGCTTCACGGTACTGGAGTGAAATGATAACCATACATGTACGCTCATACCTATGTTGTATCTATAAGGAGCCAAAGTGAACCCGCTGAAACCACAGATACCCGTTTAGAAAACACCATTTCCGGTGGCCAGTAAGAATGAGGCTTAGTGCTAAACCTATGGGGGTTTGAGGCTAGACTTTTGTTTTTGGTCTCGTGTGTTACTTTTGAAGTGTAGTTTACTACTATCGTCTCTGAATAACTCTGTCTCGAAGCTACGATGACAGTTGTTAAGTTTATCAAAAATATGGATCTAAAAGATTGGAGAATGACAGATATAATCTCGAACCTACATAGTCAAAGTACTGAACGCCAATATCCGGAAATGGTGTTTTGCAAACGGGTATCTGTGGTTTCAGCAGGTTCACTTTGGCTCCCTATATCCATACGTCACCTTGCGACATATATGATTTTTGGGTTAAATTATCATGGGACAATATACACTTTTGACATAAAGGCCCTGTAAATAACTGCAGGAATTGTGAGAATAGATGGTTAGGGGTTGATAAAATGCTGTGATACTATGCTTGTTTGTAAATAAAAAGTATTGTACAAAAAATACCTTGTTTAGACATTTTCTCATTGTTGAGAGTATTGCTTTCCCATATTTCTGGGCCTGCAGAATGCAACTCTTCGGGATGATGAGAAATGCGTAACAGTGTTAGGAGAAAACGTAGTTAATGAGCCTATAGCGATAGTCAATCGAGGTATTTTGGTCCGTAAAATATGTCCCGACGCCAGAGGAACGGCGGAACTTAGGCCCGTAACGGAGGATATCCGATACGCTGGGTTTTACTGTGATAATAAATATTAGTGACAGATGACGACGAGTTTATTGGGAAAACCGACTGTGCATGTCATTGAACTAACACGCCAGGCGAAAGTAAGAGTGACGACGAAGTTGGGGTAATACCAAAGTATCATGATTATATTTGATGTTGATATTTTCAAATGATAGAAGTTGTGTAAATGTACAGTAGAACCCCACCTAACGGACACCCCGCGTAAGTGGCACCCCGCGTTAACGGACCCTTTGCTTGGAACAGATCACCCTATTAGATGTTTTTTTAACCTCGCGTAAGCGGCCACGTCGCGTAAGCGGGCATCGCGCGTAAGCAGGCACTTCGGCCCGGAACGGAGGGTGTCCGCTTATGTGGGTTTCTACTGTATTATCAAAATATGGTTGGTATTTGATAAAATGGTTGATGAGATGATGTGATTGTGATAACGAAATAACTGAAATGAATGGAGTGTGAGAAAAGAAGAAAAACTAATTCTAAAAAAAATTATTTAAAAAAAGGTGTGGGTGGGTGGGAATAAAAGGTCCTGTAGTGAATCGTGTGTGTAGTGAGACGCTGACTGGTGGAGTGTGGGTGCCACTGTGTGCGCGGGGAGTCTAAAATGAGATTCACACGGTGGGACAAATGTACCCGAGAGTGGTACTTCACACCTTTGCACCAGTCGGCTATAATTTCCAGCTGGGTACAAAGTTTCACAGATTGGGGTGTTCTACAGTCTCAGGATAACATGGCGGATTCAATCATATGGGAAGACTTACCAGGTATAGTTTCACCCCTACACCTCTACACAGGGTACACAGGGTTCACAAGGTACACAGTCGCCGACTCAGGGCACTTCCCCATGCGAATAGGTGTAACTTGGGACAACTGAGACTCACAGACTGGGGGAGAACGTGTGAAATACATTTGTCTCACCAAAATTCCCCTCTAAATTCTATACCTGTTTAGAGTCAAAATCTCATGAGATTCTGTCCCTTGTTAGAGGTGATTGTCGCAGACAATTGCAAGGAAGAAAACTTGTCTCAGCTAAATGGAACCCTGTCATTCAGTCGAGGAGATTGTGTTCCAGTACCGAATCTCAACAGGATTTGTCTCAGACAAACCCTCTGTGAGGTACATGAATCCCACCGTGTGAATCCCACGTAATTGGTGCAGTGTGTAGGTGGTGAATTCTTCGTACTGCGAAGCTCAATGTCCCACCAGTGGTTGACTGCTCCCTGGTGTCGTTGCTACCGTAGCACCTTCTAGCGGATGACCCGGGAACCAGGGTACACCAGTGGAAACAACCACTGGGACCCGTTTCAATAGTCTGTAGGACGTCCGTAATTGGGTCTAGTGACACAATAGCAGCACTTTGCATTTCAGTAGTTAAGGGACAACCGATTCTGCGACATAGGGTAACAGACAGGCGCAAATAGTGGCTTGTACCATTTCAAAAGAGACATGTCCAGTCACTATTGCTGCCACTTTTGTTACTTCCTGGGACCCGTTTCAATAGAATGTGTCATTAAGCCATTTAGTGACAAGATTAGTGACCCCAATAGTGACAGGAATAGCGAAAAAATTTAAGTTTTGTTTCATAAGGCATGTCACTATTGTGGTGGTGTGTCAGTTCACTGTTGGCGACATAGTGACATTGCTGCCTGGGCCTTACAATGGATGGTGTTAGTGCTATCGGGAACAAGTGGTGTCAAGGTGAAGGTCGCCGCATAAATTATCGACCTCGCTTGAGTAATCCTACACTGGCCACCAGAGCAGCGTTTGTTATGGCGAAATTCAAATGCGAATATCATTGGATTGGATGGGCCGAACTCCTTTATGTTTGGCATGGTTATAAGTTATATGTGTCCCTAACTGGGGTTAAAGTTTCTGCTAATTTATGCAGAGACCTTCACCTTAATGGCACTTGTTCCCGGTAGGACATGAGTATGTGAGATGGGGTACCCCACATGTTTTTCCGCTATGCTGTCCCAAACTAGGGACACATCCACAACAGTGACAAGACACACCTCCCCTACAGTGACATGCCTTATGAAATGAGACTTAAATTTTGTCACTATTCCTGTCACTATTGCTGTCACTAGTCATGTCACTAAGTGGCTTAGGGATGCATTCTATTGAAACGGGTCCATGATTCCCTAGATTGGCCACCACCTCTGTCTCCACTCTGTTCCAACTTAGAGGTTGGTATGGTTAAACCCACTTCGTGTCCACCAATTCTCACTCCCAGACCAAGAATTATTTTTCATAGGTGGGTTCCGAGAGCAGAAATACTTATTAAGAAATATTCACAGCTTAGCAAATTAATAATAAAGTCTAGCTTTACGGTTATTTCATTCAAAATGTACACGCAAAAGGAAATATGAATGTAAAAATGGCTTCAAGAGTGAGAAATATCACACTCTCCAAACATAGGTCCACACAAAAGTTCTGCGGGGAGAGGCACGGACACTTGCAGCTTGTGTGTCAAGGTGAACTGGATTTAACCCAACCAGAGCTAACGTTGTGTAAGGCCGGGCGTTCACCTACTACGACAGAATTGTAGACCTCCCGACATGGCACCGATACAAAATGTCAAAATCGGTGCCATATCGGGAAGGTGCAAAATCGTAGACATATGTCTAGACAAGCCAATCCACCAGGCGTTATATGGGTTTTTTATCGGTGTCTAATCGTAGAAACGTGGTCAACTGCGCCGAAATTAGGTAACCTTCCAACGGAATTTGATTTTTTTTATCGGGACGTCGTAGACCATATCGGGAGGTCGTAGACCATATCGGTGACATATCGTAGTAGGTGGACGCTAGGCCTAACTCCGTCGACCAGTGTATAGTGAACCAATCTGGTAATTGTTACGACTCACGAATCGGCAAATAATATCGTAAAACTGGATGAGTTTTAATCTTGGCCACTGTATGCCACGACTGAAGTTTGGCATAGTGACTTCATGAGGCGAAGCTGAGTGAAGTCCGGAGCCAAAACTCTAGGAGTGGCATGTGGTGGCCAAGATTAAAACGAATTATGTTTTGATTTTATCCCACCTTGTCTCCTCAATTTTGGAATATTACGTGATAATAATTCTGTATGCCACTAGTGGCATATAAAAGGCGTTCATGCCGATCTGATAAAGAATTGAGGTAATAGATAACAACATGACAGATAATGGAGTTCTTATTTAATGTAATTGCTGAAATGGGGTCGCTTGGCATTTAGTCCTGTAGCACTAATCATCCTGTTCACTCAAAAATTATTACCTATGATGTTTGATCACATTAAATTAATTTGATACCACCAAGAGGACATATATTTTAAGACCGATTGTTATATAAGCCATGTAAATTTTGAGAGGAATGTGAATAGTAGATCAAATATCTGTTCATCATTATGTAAATTCGTTGCGTTGTATACCAAGATCTGATGTTTCGCTTGGAAGAACGATTGTAACAATCGAATGTGAAATAAAAACTTTTAAAAAAATAGAGAAAGAAAAACTCTGTATCACAGTCAGCGTGGCATACAGAAACTCAATGTTAAGCCTATGAGATTTTATATTAGGGGTAGGATAATTGCCCCAACGCCGTTAGGAGTATTTTTGAGTCCGTCAGTAAAGACAGAGAAATGGGAAAATACATGAAGACAAAACATACAGGGAATGCCAGGTTATATTGTTGGACTTCTAATGTATAAGTACTCTCATCAGAAAATGTCAGTCCAATGGAGTAAGACCATATCTAGCTAATGTACAGTAGGCAATGGAGTAAGACCATATCTAGGCAATATACAGTAGGCAATGGAGTAAGGCCATATCTAGCCAATTTACAGTAGGCAATGGAGTAAGACATGGTGGAATACTCTCCCTCATTTATTTAACCTTTATCTGGATGGACTTTCTCAGAAATTGAACAATTGGAAGACTGGATGTGTTATAGGATCTAGGATTGGATAATACCTGATTTATGCCGATGATTTAGTCATTTTTTCCTTTACACAAAAGGACTTTCTGGGTTGCTTAAGGTCTGTGAAAACTACGGACTAGAAAATTGCATTCTCGACGACTCGTCTCAGAGTAATGTCATGGTGGTTAGATCCCCAATGGACAGACAGCTTATATTATCCAAATTGCTGAACCTCAAACTGAACAACCACTGTGTAAAGCCTGATGCTTATCTACCGATTCAGGGTTGAGCGATTAGTTTGCAAATCGTATAGGAGTCGGTCAACTTGTCGTAGGCAAATTATGTCACTCTTCGCTCTACCGGCGGACATTGAGGAGATGGGGTGGTGGATATTAGTCCTAAGCAAATCTGTCTATTAATCGGTGGCTCAACCTTGCCTAGCTATCCTACATCTTCCGACTACAGCCGACTCTGTTAGGATGCCTTGGCTGAGACAAATTACTGTCCGTTTTTCGCCGACAAAGGTACATGAATGTTCCAAAAGCGGTAGATGGGCATTGGGCTTAAGCAAATAACCTAGCCGTGAAGTATCACAGTGCGTGAACCGCAACTTACTCCTTCAAAAACAAGGAGCAAATATAATTCCTAAAGGTTGGTCGGTGATTGTACATTTGTTTTTTTATTATTGTGAAATGGCTGAGATGGGGTAGGATGAAAGTAAAAACTGATTCGTTTTCGTATACGCCGGTGTATGCCACGAATGGAGTTTGGCATAGTGATTTCACGAGGTGAAACAGAATGAAATCCGGAGCTAAAACATACTTGACCAGTTCTTCGCGTTCCTCTCGTACTGGTCAATGTGGTAATTGATATTATTTCCGCCAGAGAAATCACACCATGTGCTGTCCCTAAAAGATATAAAAAAAAGTTTTTAGCTTCAGTCTTTATTAAGCTCTCATACTGCTGTTCGTATGTGTGGCCAATACAGATCGAGAAGGTTCATTTGGACTAGTCGAAGAAAACCAGGCTGGTATTGTACCAGGCTGACGATCTGTCCCTTTATTGAGTACTCATGTAACAAGAAATAACTGGAACTGTCTAAAGTCAAATGGTTTAATAACAAATCCTTCAGAAATAGTCTGTATACGTGAAAATTATTTAACAAGAAATACGTTTTGGTTATCGTGCTGTATTATCAGGGAAAAGACTTCAGCTCTAATAGTTACTTCCCCACTCAATTAATTCTCTCTTCTCTTTGATTTCAAATATCAGATATGAGAAGTAAACTATATTCCAGTCAGAGAAAGTCAAAGTTACTCTGTAAGGCTTGGAATAATTACTGCCCAAGCCCTTGACAAGGAGCAGTAATTTTCCAAGCCTTACAGAGTAACTTTGACTTTCTCCGGAAAATTGGTTTCCCTATTTCTATATACATTCAAATTTTTCCAAGCCTTACCGAGTAACTTTGAACTTTTGCTCACCGGAACATAGTTTCCCTCTATTATGTATCATCAGCTCTCTACCAAATGTCAATGTATTTATAAACAAGACTATTGGAAATTATATTGAATCTAGAAGACATTGACTGTTTGTGGCCATAATGTAAAACCAACCTTGCGTTGAATTATGACCAATGAAATTAAAAAAAAAAAAATGTCAACCTTGGGTAGTAAACGTCAGCCTTGGGTAGTAAACGTAAGTTATTCCACCTCCCTTAGCGTGGTGGAACCATAGAGTGTTCGGCTATAGGTGTATAGCAGTCGCATTTCCTTTCCACCATGTACTTAACAGAACCCGACGATTCGTGGCTTGGTGTGAATGCTCTGAAGTAAATGTGAAAAACACGAAAGCTATAAAACATTAACTTTCAAAGCCACACCAGAAACGTTTTTCTCCGCGCGTTTACCGAAAGGTGTTAATATCTACTGCGCATGTCAGACCGGATTGATCAGTGCGCATGTCAGCCGGCCCTGCCGCTGGTTTCTGGCCTGCGTGGTACTCTATAGTTAGTCTTTTGTAAACGCAGACGACAAATTGAGCAAATAAAGAGAGATCCACAAAAGGCGGTTCCCGGCGGAGGAACGCGCGCGCGGAGCTCTGTGGGCGGGGCTGTGACGTCACGGTGACGTCAGAGTGACGTGTTGGGAGGGCGTGTCCTTCATAAACCTCCCGGAATCCTAGAAGACGAGCTGGAGGGCGGTTAAACCATCAGTAACCATGGAGCGGGTAGGATCTTTCGTTATCACTGGAGTTTTACTGCTACACTTCGCAAACCTGGCAATATCCTCTTTAGGTAGGTAATGGTTCATGCGATTATGTCTTCAATGTTATTATATACCTGTGACCGTGTGTTTTATGTATACCGCCTGCAGCTACATATATATGTCGTTTTTTTATGGTCGTGCACCACGGACGTGGCGTATGAAATATGTATGTGGCGTACGGGGTATATATATATATATATATATATATATATATATATATATATATATATATATATATATGTGTGTGTGTGTGTGTGTGTGTGTGTGTGTGTGTGTGTGTGTGTGTGTGTGTGTGTGTGTGTGTGTGTGTGTGTGTGTGTGTGTGTGTGTGGCGTACGGGGGTTGTACAGTGGCAAAATCCAACAAATTGTCCAAAATGCAAAGGTAAAAATGGCTATTTTGAGTCAAATGATAATACAAAACAGGTATACTGTGTCTGTACGTGATAAATACTTGGAAAAGTCAATATTACCGCGTATTTATCACGTACAGCCGAATTACCCATTTTCCGTATAATATTGATCATGTTTGTGTTCTCCGTAATAGTGAATATGATTATGTTACAAATGTATCAGGCTGGTCTGTGGGTTCTGCCACTGTGAAACTGAGGTATATAGTTATAATCAAATTATTAGAGATACAGTTCAATTATATACACATACACTTTTATTACCAAGTGTAGCCATGAGGGCAGGTGAATAAATCAAAAGGCCACTATCGCTTTGCTGACTATTCGTGTACCCGTCTGCCTCACTGATGAAATCAAAGTGCAATGTCTGAAATGCCATGAAGACATTTTCCACTGGCCGACTATTCGCCACCCATCTGCAGCCGGGAACCAGCAGATCGGTAAATAGAAACAGACATTCAGAGAAGTGTTCACCAACTAATTGTGCATAGATTATGAAATAAGGCCCACTGACCTAAATGTCGCCAACAATTGCAGGTGAAAAAAAAAATCATATCTCAGGAAAATGGAACCCTACAATTCAGACCAAGAAACTATGCGATTACAGACATGTGTTACAAACATGCAGTCATGCTTGCTGGCCCCCTATTGGCTAGGGCAGGTAATTCGTCAGCAACTCTGCAGCAGGTCCATTTGTCTCAATAAATGACCCCATAGGTTTTAAACGTGTTTAAAATCAAAATCCCATTAGATTCCGTACCTTGTTGAGGGTAATTGTCACCAACAATTGCAGGTAAAATAACAGGGAAATGGAACCCTAGAAATCAGACGAGGAGATTTTGTTACAGAATCAGGATTTGTGAGGTATATGAATCCCACCGCGTTGATCCCACTTTACAGGGTACAGAACCCCAGCAGGATTTGTCTCAGACAACACCCCTTGAGGGACAAGAATCCCATCGTATCGTGTGAATCCTGCTTTAAGCAGTATTCACACGATGGGATTCTTGTCCCTCAAGGGGTGTTGTCTGAGACAAATCCTGTTGAGATTCGGTACTGGAACACAATCTCCTCGTGTGAATGACAGGGTTCCGTTTAGCTGGGACAACTTTTTCCCTCTCAATTGTCGGCGACAATCACCTCGAACAAGGAATAGAATCTCATGAGATTTTAACTTTAAACAGGTTTAAAATTTAGAGGGGCATTTTGGTAAGACAAATGTACTTCACACCTTCTTCCCCAGTCTCTGAGTGTACCCTGTGTATCCTGTGTAGGGGTGTAGAGGTGAGATTATGTACCTGTTAAATCTTCCCATGTGAATTGAATCCGCCATGTTACCCTGAGACTGTAGAACACCTGAATCTGTGAAATTTTGTACCCAGCTGGAAATAGTAGCCGACTGGTGCAAAGGTGTGAAGTACACCAGTCTCAGGTCCATTTGTCCCATAGTGTGAATCCCACTTTACAAGGAAAAAAATCTCATGATATTTTTACCTTGAACAGGTTTAAATTTAGAGGGCCATTTTGGTGAGACTAATGGACCTGCTGCGACTATGTACCTGCCCCAGCTAATAGGAGTCCAGCAAGCATGATAACATGTTTGTAACACCCTTCACATCAAGGGTAATTGAGTCCTAAAGTGATTGTTCAATGTGACTATATCTGAGATTATGTACCAGGTGTGTCCTCCCATGTGAATCAAATCCGCCATGTTTGCTTGAGACTGATAAAAGCACTTTCCCATGAGAATTTTGTACCAACCTACAATTGTCTGAGACTAGGGGAAAGGTGTGAAGGATACCAGTCTCAGGTACATGAGTCTCTTCGTGTGAATTCTTCTTTAGATTGTATGGAACTACAGCATTTATGAGCTGGAACATATAACAGTGTAGTTACTGCAGTGTGGTATGACCTCCCCCGCAGTGGCCCTACAACTATGAGATGGGCAATGTCTCTATTTACATGTTTCCTTCTACCCTGATTAAAAATTGCGCAGATTCTCAGTAATGTACAGGGGCAAACAGTGGGAATAATAGTCCCATGCTTGGGAAATTTACTTACTTAAAAATACACTCCTTCCGAGTAAGAAGTATTTGCTAGTTTTTAAGTTCGTAACAATTCACAGATTAAAAACCCAGGCAGTTTTCCCACTATATTGCAGTTCAAACGAAAAGAAAAGGATTTCCTTAGAAATAGCCGTCAAAACTATTAATTCTACTTGATGTTACAAATGCGAGCAAACTAAGCTGCTCAATGCATCACTTATTTGCAACTAAGATTCATTTACAACCAGATTTGTAATGAACAAATGAACATTGTTATTTTTTCGGCACAAGCACGAAATCCAATCCGTACTAGGATTGATGCCTTGTGCATCCTTTATTGGACAAACTTGTACAGTCATGTATTTAGTAAAACTATGAACACTATACCTATACTAGCAATAATAGGCATACGACCATGAGTGTCGCATTGTAAACTGAAGAAAAATGCAAACCTCTTGGTTCAATAAAGGAAAATCTTACACACACAAAAACAGTATACTATACCTCAAAACACTATATTTTGCTATATGTTTGTGTGTTAGCTAGCTTCGCGTTATACAGCCTCATAATATGATTGCACCTGAAAACCGATGAACTCTGGTTCTGGCTGAAAACAGGCATCTCTTTGCCTTACCAAAGCCAGGATGAATATAATGATCTAAAAAAAAATTTAAAAGATTGAAAGATCTCTGATGAATCTCGTTTCCATTGGCTGACGAAAACGGTGGAGATTATTTCGAGAGCCCCTAAAAGTGTGTCGGTGGTGCTACCGACTATATATCGATATAAATTTGTCAGTGGTGATAGGAATAGTTGCCAAAGTGCCAAGAACTATCATTGAAAAGAAAGGAATAGGGATAGTTGCCAAAATGCCAATAACCATGATAGACAAAAAGGTATAGGGATAGTTGCCAAAGTGCCAATAACTAGGATTGACAAAAAGGTATAAGGATAGTTGCCAAAGTGCCAATAACTATGATAGACAAAAAAGTATAGGGATAGTTGCCAAAGTGCCAATAACCATGATAGACAAAAAGGTATAGGGATAGTTGCCAAAGTGCCAATAACTATGATAGACAAAAAAGTATAGGGATAGTTGCCAAAGTGCCAATAACCATGATAGACAAAAAGGTATAGGGATAGTTGCCAAAGTGCCAATAACTATGATAGACAAAAAAGTATAGGGATAGTTGCCAAAGTGCCAATAACTACAATAGACAGAAAAAGTAGCCAAAATGATAAAGTTTAACAAAAGAAAAAGGGAAACTATGTAACCACATTTCAGAATTGTTAAGAAAATTGAACTTGTGGTAATAAAATGACACATACTTGCGGAATATTGAAAAGGTTCTTTTTATCCTACATTTTTTAACTATGTCTGTATTTTTTCATTACAGTGCCCTACTATGTGAATCAAAAGAACTGTAATTCCAATCAGTCCATCTCCATCGATGGTATGAGCAGCATGCGTATTGTGGTGGACGGCTGCCACCTTGATTGTGTCATACATTTCTATGACCCGCGTGCTGACTCAATCATAAATCTGTGGTGGTCGCCCTTTAGCCTCCCGCCAATGGACCCTGTCACTGGGCAGTGCCGTGAAGGCTGGATCCAGCTCTTGAACGGGAATACAGGAGCTGTCCTGTCACAAAAGCTCTGCGGAAACATAGGGCCGTTACCGCTCAAATACCATCTTACGCACCTCATCATCAAGGTTCATCTGAATACCACAAGCATCAAAGCCACAAGTTGTAATGCCACATTGCACTACATGAGGGTTGGGAGGCAAGGCCCTATAGCACAACCAAACAAATCTGGACCTGGTGGGTAACTGATGTTGTTGTTTACCTTGCACATTTTTCATGCATGCCTAGGTATCCTATTGAATATTCTATTGATTGCTATTAAGTAATAAGAGGCTTCATGATGAGTAAATCAATAGCTACTCTCCCAGTGGAATAATGGACGATGCGCTTGGAAGCCAGCACGCTTTGGACGATACGCTTCGTAAATTGGGCAATATACTTTGTTTTCAGGAGGCGACATTCTCGCAATCATGGTGAACAGCGTAACAAACAATGGCAAATAATCATATATTGCCTATCATATATCATAATATACCCTTACCAACTGTTTTCAGCACATCTTTAGCTATCTACTGATCTTTATTTGAAGTTTGTAAGTCAATTCTTGACAGAGTTCTGACATTATTAGAATAAAATCATAGCGTCCATCGGTCATCCGCTGGAAATCAAAGCGAACTGGCTACAAAGCGTATCGTCCATATACCTCTCAGTGTATGATAGATTACAGCTATTTCCTAGAACAAAACATGCCAACATGGAATCTTAGGGAGATGCAATGAATATGATAGAAAGGTAACCTGCTTTGCGTCTTACCTCATGTTCGGTTTTTTCTGAGCCTGAGATCTTTGCTCTGATTCCAGGGTGGCAATATCAATAGGTGATTAGATATTGATGTAGGCTTCATGTTTAAATTTCTATTCAATCTATGTAAAGACCTCAGAATAATTATACGATACAAAAGAGAAACCAATAACCAATTTCCCTTTGAATATCTAAATATCCTTTAAATCTATTCAATCACTGACACAATTTTAATTTTCAGGGCCAGGGACGTTGGCAGTTATCTTGGCTGGTGTCCTCCTTCCCCTAGCGCTGCTGCTACCTGCAGGGTTTCTCATCTCCGGCCTCCTGAAGGGACCGGTCGCCATAACCACAGTAATCGCAAGGCCTGTGGCTCAACCTCCTCCCATCATGTCAAGACCTCGCCTTTTCATCCCAAGACCACGAACCTTTATCCCAAGACCACCTCAATATATTCCAAGACTTCGTCCCGTTATAAGAACCAAAGTCGTGCCAGTTCGCAGATACTCCTGGAGGTGGCTTCTGTTTTGGCGAAAGAATCAGGAGCCAGAAGTGGGATGGGAGGCGCGTAGAGTCCCCCGAATGAGAATAAGAGAGTTGGGCACCGACTCTCAGACTATGGCACTGGGCAGTGAGCCTTCTGAGTCAGGAATGACAAGAAGGCCTAGATCAAGGCCCCAAAGGCCAGAGCTACCTGATGACCTTGAGGAACAATCCACATCAATGACCTTCAATCCCGAGTTGTCGCTGCGCAGTGGTCCCTCTGGGTACCCGGATGACGATCGGAGCCGGGCAATGGACTTTGATTCTGAAGGAGACTTTGACTCTGATACAAGCATCTGAGCCAGAGAAAGACTTTGACTCTAATGTGAATATCTGAACAAGAGAAAGACTTTGACTCTAATGTGAACATCTGAGCCAGAGAAAGACTTTGACTCTAATCTGAACATCTGAACAAGAAAAAGACTTTGACTCTAATGTGGATATCTGAACCAGAGAAATACTTTGACTCTAATGTGAACATCTGAACCAGAGAAAGACTTTGACTCTGTTACAAGCATCTGAACAAGAGAAAGACTTTGACTCTAATGTGAATATCTGAACAAGAGAAAGACTTTGACTCTAATGTGAACAACTGAACAAGAGAAAGACTTTGACTCTAATGTGGATATCTGAGCCAGAGAAAGACTTTGACTCTAATATGAACATCTGAACAAGAGAAAGACTTTGACTCTAATGTGAACAACTGAACAAGAGAAAGACTTTGACTCTAATGTGGATATCTGAGCCAGAGAAAGACTTTGACTCTAATATGAACATCTGAACAAGAGAAAGACTTTGACTCTGATGTGAACATCTGAACAAGAGAAAGACTTTGACTCTAATGTGGATATCTGAACCAGAGAAAGACTTTGACTCTAATATGAACATCTGAGCCATAGAAAGACTTTGACTCTAATGTGAACATCTGAACAAGAGAAAGATTTTGACTCTGATGTGAACATCTGAACCAGAGAGACTCTGACTCTAATTCAAATATCTGGAACAGGAAGATTTTGACTCTAATATGTTAAAACTATGTGAAAGGGTTGAGTTTGACTCTGATGTCAACAGATTTTGACTGTACTAAAAAAACTGATACAGTAAAACCCCACTTATGGGACACCCCAATTCCCGATTCTGAGTAGGCCACCTATATGGTGATGCTTTGAATTCTTCAATTATATTTCTAAATATTTTATACCGATTTGTAGAAGAGACAGAAGTGATAATAGATCTGAAAACCGTTTTCTAGTATCTTAAATGGAACAGAAGTTATTAAAGTTTGCATTATGTCTACATCGTCCTCCGCCCTGGCCCAGAGCCAAGCCGGGTCCGGCTCCCGCCCGCTCTCTTTGATCTCAATGGGATCGTTTTACTTAATTACTAGCGACTTCGTCGAGTCTGAGTTAAAGGGAAAAATATTGAAAAATGAAATGCCTGACCGCCGACAGTGGGAATCGAACTCCCGCCACACACATTCCCAAGCGAGAGCTCTGCTGACTGCTCCACAGAGACAGGTATCTGATACAGGCCAAATATTTAGGCTGGTGGTGGGTGGGGGGAATCAGTGGAGTTTTAATAGGGCTACCAGCGAAACTTTAGATCTCATTGGTTTCTCACGAGAAAAGTAAATCAGAAAACTACAATACTAAACTTTGATTTCGGCATGGCTTGAATTGAATCTTAGGAGAAAAAGCATGCATGTCTATCGACCTAGAAAAAAGAAGAGCAGGTTCGAATTCCACCACACACGAGAATCTCACTCTCGTGGCCCTTCAGTCTCCAAGCCTAAGTTTGGTTCACTATGTCTCTATGTGCGGGAAGATCTCCAAGCGGATTCGACGGAATTCTACCGTTTTAAATATAGTAGGTAACTAGGTTATAAGAGGGCGGAGTGTGATCGGAAACAGTCTATATGTCGATGTCTTATAGGCATTTTATTCCTGAATCTCACCGAGCCGATGGTCGGGATGAATCGGGAACAAATGTCGATATCTTATAGGCTTTACGCTGATGCAAATATCTGATACAAGCCCCACATCAAGCTAAGGAAGGACTTGCTGTTTTATGAGTTGCTGGTGCTAAATATATTCTTTTCTAGGTGCTACTTGGGTCTCATGTACTATGGTCTGTGCTAAGGTGCTTTTTATCATATTAAACAGAAAGAAATATTCAACGAGAGCGGTTCGCAACATAAACGTGTCATTTTCTACGTGGACTGACAATCTCAGGGTTGCACAGTTACAAATATCAATAACATTTCATGCTGTGTCATGTATAAATTGAATGGTTCACCTTCATACACGCCATTGTGTTTCTTTGGGCCAACGTCCACTGAGCTCCCAATACACTCATTTATCCTACGCTGCATATAAATCTCCATAGACTTAACATGGTGGGCCTGTATGCCACGGTTATGCCATAAAATATTTATATGCCATTGGTGACATTTATGAAGTTAAAAACATATGACAGGGTAGGATTAAATCTAAACATCACTGAATTTCATATAATTGTTTACCTGCCATTCGTTGTCTTCTGCTACAGATATCACTCAGCTCCGCTTCGTGATATCAATCTGCAAAGACAACTCATGCCATAAAAACAATCATATGAAATCTCGTGATCTTTCATGATGATATGCCCTGAAGGCCTATTTCCATTGGCCGACAAAAAGGGTGTAGATTTGTTTAATTACCAAGAAAGTCTATCGTAAAACTGGATGAGGTTTAATCTTGGCCACCGTATTCCACGACTGGAGTTTGGCAAAGGGACTTCATGAGGCGAAGCCGAGTGAAGTCCGGAGCCAAAACTTCAGGAGTGGAATGCGGTGGCCAAGATTTAAACGAATCAGGTTTTGATTTTATCCTACCCTATCTCTTCGATTTTGGAATATTACGTAATAACAATGCTGTATGCCACTAGTGGCATATAAAACTCTATATGCCAGTCAGCGTGGCATACGGAAACCCAATGTTAAGCCTATGGGATTTTGTATTAGGGGAAGGATAATGTGGGTGGTGCCACTGACTGTGCGTCGGTATGGAAAAATCGGTGAGGGTAGTAGATTTCACTCAGTGACCAACCTTTCCCTGAGTGGTGGGTGGTGCCACATTGCATAATCTAAACAGAAAAATCGTCTCGTTTCCATTGACCGTTTTTAAGTCAGCAGTGTCAAAAGTCCATCGGTGGTTCCTCACTGTAGATCGCTGACGGGAAATCGGCCAATGGAAACGAGCCTTATGATGCACCTCCCGATAACAAATCAAAATCACATGGGAAGGTGACCTCTCATCGGGGTAGTTGACCATGTCTCTGCGATTAGGCTCCAATCAAAATAATGGTTCTGCGATTTCGTCCCGATGAAAAACCCGTAGTGTAGGCTCTGTACGACATTTCAACATGTCAAAATGGCGGTGGGGAGCATCGCAGAGTATTCTGCCGAGATAATCACTCTCATATGTGAGATACTGACCAGAAAATTGTGAAATTTTGGAATTAGATAGGAGATACATGTGCCCATATGCCATGCTAATTTGGTGATTTTCGATCAGGTTCAAGTGTCTCAAATCAATACTTCTTATTTATTGGAACAGAACTTTTAGTGCCTGAAAAGGATACATTGTTGTTCTAAGTGTAATGATAAACATTATCAATGCGATATTTCATGAATTATGGTGTTTTGTTTATTTAAAAATGGAAATAACGCCTCAAGATATGCACTTTTGCCCTGGTTGCATCATGGGGCATATCGGGACCATGATCACCTCTTTATTACAGGAGAATCTTAATGCCCCAGTCACACTGGCGTAAAAAACGGCGTTTCTTCTACGTGTTTGAATTGGTGGGGACCACGTATGAGCTACGGATTTGGAACGGATTTGGAACGTATTGTTGGCTTTGCTTTAACGTTTTAGTACGCTTCTCAACGTTCATCAACGCTTCTTTACGCTTTTGTACGTATTGTGGCGTTTTTCGGCGCATTCCGACTTTCCTTTACGCATCTCCGCGTTTTCCCACGCATCGCAGCGCATTTGTAGATTTCAAAATGCGTAGAAGAACGTAGAAGTGCGTACACGGAAAAACGCCGTTTTTTACGCCAGTGTGACTGGGGCATAACGATGGTGGTGAAGTGGCATCTCTAGACATTTCTCTTCCTCCAGATAAATCTATGATATTGACTTTTTGTATCGGAGCCATATTGGGAGGTTTGAATTTCGATCGTAGTAGGTGCCTTAGAGTTTGTATTGAGACCTTGCAGTCAAATCTCACTACCAGAGCGTATCTGAGTTCTGTGAGGGACGTCACTGGCGTAAGTGAATTTTGATTCATTTATTGGAAAATAAAAACATTCATATTGAATGTCGTGTAAGGTTATTAGATCAACTTCGGCCCCGCATCCATTAAGCATTAAGCAGGGCGTCCAACAACCACGACAAGGCTACAACAATGGCTTTCCGACAAGGTCCACAACAGGCCTACGATTGGAAGGCTTGTTGTAACCTTGTGTGGTTGGTGGACCCCAGTTCCCGACAAGAGTCTACGGAAAGGCCACGACAGGCTGCGACTGGGAAGCTTGTCGGGGGCTTTCCGACAAGGTTACGACAAAATCGAACATGTTCGATTTTACCCACGACTAGACCCTTGTCGTGGAGTGTTATAGAAATTTTGGTGGAGCGTGCACTTCCCGACACGTCCCGACAACGCTGGCGCAGAGCCCACTTTCTCACAACAAGGCTGCGACAAGCTGCCAATTGAGAATTTCTTGTCGGCACTTGTTGTAAGCTTGTCATGGATGGTGGACGCCCCCCCCCCCCCCCCCCCTTAAAGGCGGACACCCACTGTCCCGACATACTACAAAAAGTTCTACGATTTAGCTATGATAAGAAATTTTCAAATCATAGACCTATCGGGAGGGTTCTGTCGGAGGGTGTCAGAATGGCTTTAGCGGAAACAAAAAGAAGGCCACACTATCGGCACACTCCGCGATTCAAAAAGTGCGCCAACGTAAATCTTAGGCAAACAATTAACAATATTTGTTAAAGATTCTTACCTAAAGAATAAAACTCACTGAGATCCAAAAATGAAATAATTCAATGTACATACATACATACATACTTACATACATACTTACTTACATACTTACATACTTACATACTTACATACATACTTACATACATACATAAATACTTACATACATACTTACATACATACATACATACTTACTTACTTACTTACATACTTACTTACATACATACATACATGCTTACATACATACTTACATACATACTTACATACATACATACTTACATACATACTTACATACATACTTACATACATGCATACATACATACATATAATATTGACCTCGTTACATAATGATAAAGAGTGATGAGGGACTTGGTGATGATAACAGGTTTTATTACCCATCGAGTAAGGAGTCCCCATGCTAAGCCTATGGAGACTCCAGATCGCTACTGAGTAGAATACGGACCTCCGGAATCTCCTAGGAGAATAAGGCTTTTTCGGCCACCCGACAGGCATTATAGGAACTAATTCATATAAACAAAGCATGGTGCTAGGGTCGAATTCCTAATAAAATACTAGATTTTTTCCTGATAATTACTCGAAAGATGAGTAATAAGTACAACATTACCATGATTGGGATCTGTGTGGCCGTATTCTCCTTGTAGTTGACACTACGTAATACTCCTCACCATCGCTCGGAGTTTTACTACGCGTCAACTACGCGGAGAATACGGCCACTCAGATCAAAATCATGGTAATATTGTGTATTTATTCGTGTATAACCACAGAGGGCACAAAACCCATAGACCTGACATATAACGCACAGTGGTAGGTAAATAATTGCACAGTGCGTGTAGAGGTCGGGTGTGGCTCTTCGTGGGAGGTTTGCTCGGCACGTTTATTCCGTTTCCGTGGACTCCACCCTCCATTTTCTCAGTGAATGAGTCACCGCCGGCGGTTAAGTGGGAACCACACGTAGAGACTAATGTTTCTCCTAGTCTCAGACAATTCTCCTTTAGCGGGATTCACACGTAGAGACTAATGTTTCCCCTAGTCTCAGACAATTCTCCTTTAGCAGGATTCACATGTAGAGACTAATGTTTCCCCTAGTCTCAGACAATTCTCCTTTAGCAGGATTCACATGTAGAGACTAATGTTTCCCCTAGTCTCAGACAATTCTCCTTTAGTGGGATTCACATGTAGAGACTAATGTTTCTCCTAGTCTCAGACAATTCTCCTTTAGCAGGATTCACATGTAGAGACTAATGTTTCCCCTAGTCTCAGACAATTCTCCTTTAGCAGGATTCACATGTAGAGACTAATGTTTCTCCTAGTCTCAGACAATTCTCCTTTAGCGGGATTCACACGTAGAGACTAATGTTTCCCCTAGTCTCAGACAATTCTCCTTTAGCAGGATTCACACGTAGAGACTAATGTTTCCCCTAGTCTCAGACAATTCTCCTTTAGCAGGATTCACATGTAGAGACTAATGTTTCCCCTAGTCTCAGACAATTCTCCTTTAGCAGGATTCACACGTAGAGACTAATGTTTCCCCTAGTCTCAGACAATTCTCCTTTAGTGGGATTCACACGTAGAGACTAATGTTTCCCCTAGTCTCAGACAATTCTCCTTAAGCAGGATTCACATGTAGAGACTATTGTTTCCCCTAGTCTCAGACAATTCGCCTTTAGCAGGATTCACATGTAGAGACTAATGTTTCCCCTAGTCTCAGACAATTCGCCTTTAGCAGGATTCACATGTAGAGACTAATGTTTCCCCTAGTCTCAGACAATTCTCCTTTAGTGGGAACCACACGTAGAGACTAATGTTTCCCCTAGTCTCAGACAATTCTCCTTTAGCAGGATTCACACGTAGAGACTAATGTTTCCCTGAGTCTCAGACAATTCTCCTTTAGCAGGATTCACATGTAGAGACTAATGTTTCCCCTAGTCTCAGACAATTCGCCTTTATCCGGATTCACATGTAGAGACTAATGTTTCCCCTAGTCTCAGACAATTCTCCTTTAGCGGGATTCACACGTAGAGACTAATGTTTCCCCTAGTCTCAGACAATTCTCCTTTAGCAGGATTCACATGTAGAGACTAATGTTTCCCCTAGTCTCAGACAATTCTCCTTTAGCAGGATTCACACGTAGAGACTAATGTTTCCCCTAGTCTCAGACAATTCTCCTTTAGTGGGATTCACACGTAGAGACTAATGTTTCCCCTAGTCTCAGACAATTCTCCTTAAGCAGGATTCACATGTAGAGACTATTGTTTCCCCTAGTCTCAGACAATTCGCCTTTAGCAGGATTCACATGTAGAGACTAATGTTTCCCCTAGTCTCAGACAATTCTCCTTTAGCAGGATTCACATGTAGAGACTAATGTTTCCCCTAGTCTCAGACAATTATCCTTTAGTGGGAACCACACGTAGAGACTAATGTTTCTCCTAGTCTCAGACAATTCTCCTTTAGCAGGATTCACATGTAGAGACTAATGTTTCCCCATGTCTCAGACAATTCTCCTTTAGTGGGAACCACACGTAGAGACTAATGTTTCTCCTAGTCTCAGACAATTCTCCTTTAGCAGGATTCACACGTAGAGACTAATGTTTCTCCTAGTCTCAGACAATTCTCCTTTAGCAGGATTCACACGTAGAGACTTATGTTTCCCCTCAGTCTCTGACAACATCTCCTTTAGTGGGATTCACATGTAGAGACTAATGTACCTGAGACGGGTGTACTTCACACAGGGGTGTCAGAACATTTTGAAAGTGGGGCGGGGGACTAAAACATTTCTCACTTTTTTCTTACACAATATGAAGTCAGACTTTGGCATTGGCCTGTTCCACAGGATTTGCCATGAATCTGTGAAAAATCTGGAAAAAGTCAAGGCTTTGGTATTGCCACATGCTAAAAGGTCAGACTTTGACATTTGTCCACGGTGAAAAGTCATGGCTTAGCCATCATTGAACGCTTTGGCATTGTCATATGCTAAAAAGTCATACTTTGACTTTTGTCGACTGTGAAATGCCAAAAAGTCAGACTTTGACATTTTTCCGCATTGGAAAGTCAGGCCTTAGCCATCATTGCATGCTAAAAAGTCAGACTTTGACATTTTTCCAAAGTGAAACGTCAAAACAGTTTTTGTACTTGATTGAAAGGACATACCTGGTACATAGTCTCAGACAAAGTGCCAGTGAACGCTAACCCTGGGACTCAAGTGCGATGAGGGGTGTGACCTTGGCTGGTGCCCGCCTGTGTACGCCGCTGGCTACCTAACATATCTCCGCCCAGCCCCCTAGCGGATACCCCGGGAACCAGCGTAGGTGTGACCCCGCAGTGGGTCCTTTTGTCTCACCAAAATTCACCAGTATATTTTAAACGCGCTTAGAATAAAAACCTTGTGTAGAAGAGGAAATCACCACCGACAATTGCAGGGGGGAAACATTGCCTTATGGAAATGGAAACCTATAATTCAGACAAGGAGATTGTGTTCCAGTACCGAATCTCAGCAGGATTTGTCTCAGACAAACACTCTTTTTTCTTTTCTTTATAATACTGAGAAGACATAACCCATACAGCCTGTTTGAGCATCCTTAAAATAAAATTAAATCACAACGGTTTACATAGACAATAATCGATGGTTTTGTGGACAGGCGGCCGTAAACCACGAGTGGTTGACGCGTAGTAATACACGAGCGCTAGCGAGTGTATTACGAGGTCAACCTCGAGTGGTTTACGGCCGCCTGTCCACAAAATCATCGTCTGTTGCATTTATTATCCATCTCTTCGAATAAATTAAAACCAGTAATTGCCCTATTAACGGGTATAACAATAGGAACTGTTTCTTTGCTCTATAGCAAAAGGGACTATTTTTCCCGTATACCATGGTTTAGAAGCCGTATACCACAGGTTTGAATCCGTATACCACAGTTATGGTATCTGACAGGTTTTATACAATGGGTAGTGGTTTACTGAGTCCCCATACATTTTCAATGGGGGCTTTGTATAAGATGGATAATAAAATGTAGTTTAACTATAGTGAACCAAAAGGTCCCTGTGCGGTACACGAATCCCTGCGTGTGAATTCCACTTGAGATCCGCCAGATTTAATAAGCGCGCAGTTTGCACACAAACTCCTGTTAACCTCCGCCCGCACAGACCCCTTCCCGCAACTCCCACCCCGGCACAAACCCCTCCCTCCCCCGGCACAAACCCCTCCCTCCCCGGCACAAACCCCTCCCTCCGCCGTAGACTGGCTCCAGTCCCTGCATTTATTAGCTATCGTATACAAAGCTCCCATTGAAAATGCATGGGGACTCAGTAAACCACTACCCATTGTATAAAACCTGTCAGATACCATAACTGTGGTATACGGATTCAGACCTGTGGTATACAGCCTCAAAACCATGGTATACGGGAAAAATAGTCCCTTTGTGCTGTATAGATGGATAATATAGACGACCGCCTGTCCACAAAACCATCGATTATTGTCTATGTATACTATGGCTACCCTGCTCGCCGGGATACAGGGACTGGTACAATCGTGTTGATTTCTGGCGCTGTTGAGTGCCAGTATTTCCAGCACTCTCCATACAGATATCCTGGCTACTGGTCGGGATATCTGATGGGAGATTGATACCCTCTCACTTTGATCTTAAGCGGGAGTAGGCGAAATTTATTGCGATAACAACACAGGCGGCCAGGGAACTGGAGGAGGGGGAGGGTAGGAGGAAGTAAAGGGTTACAGGGAGTGACTTGGGGCCATAAACAGGAGATTCTGTTCATAGTGGACAAGTCTTTGATTCATGGGCCAGTCAGAGAAGGATACATATTATACGGAAACTGGCTTCCTCTCTTCGTACGTCAACAATACGCGGTGAAATTATTGATCACATACATCTCGATGCCGTAAGGCAGAGGGATGTATGTGATCAATAATTTTATCATGTATTTTGACGTACGAAGACAGTCAGCCTGTTTTCGTATTATTGTAGTGGGACGGGAATCCAGCAGTGTTCGTTTGTTTCACGGAAGGTGGCGCGATATGCCGATCCTTACTGTGTAGTGATTCCGGACAACGCCGCACACGAGAGTGGCGCGGTGGAGACCGGGATTACGTAACGCTTAGTATATATACTCAGCGTTCACAGTAGGTCGACAGGCTGTCCTCGCGCGTCCCTTCTACGGAACGGATCCTTGGGCCCTCACTTTGCAGGCGGGTTCTTGTAACCTTCCTGGTGGTTAGGCTGATCTTCCGGATTGGCCTATCCAGCGTTACCTAGCACCTATGTGCTAGGGTACTGTACTTGTAGGGAAGATCTTCCAGATCTTTCCGGGAAGTAAGTGATTAATAAACATCCTTGTTTATTAAGTGACGTTGTTGTGTTATGTGTGAATAGGTCTGTGCAAACTAACCGAAAACCGAACCAACCTACGTAAGTGCGTAGGGTGGGATCCTGCCTGGAACTAGCGTTCCGGATTGGGGTCATCCAACCTGCTAGACAGGCGGCGACCACCACACTGGTGCCGTGACCAGGATCCCAGGTTGCTTGCACAACCCGGGATTCTCGGTAAATGCACGGATCTGGAATAAGAACCAGATCCAAGGCTGAACAGGAGAGTGAAGATGGGGAGGTAACTTCTCAACAAACTCTTCCGGCCCGGAATGACGACAAGTCTCCAAAACCAGAGGGAGGGGGTGAAACCCAGAAGTCTGGCAAGGAGAAATCTCGGAAGAGAACCGCCGCTCAGAATCTGAGTTCGACGGTCCTGAAGAGTTTCAGTCCGGCGGCCGACAGCCGACATGGCCCCGCAAGGGATCTGGAGGGACTCAGTAAAATTGGGTCTCAGACAGATAGTCCCGGAGAGTCTAGTACTCCCCGGAATAGGTCGGAAAATACCTTAAGGGTATCTTCCGAGGAAGTTCCTGTAGGTTTCCTTGGACCCGAACTCTTAGCCCAGTTTGATAGGGAAAGGGAAGCCAGAGACATGTGTCGGGAACTAGAAGCTCAAAACCGTGAGATCGCCGAGAAGGTAGCCCAAAGGCACCATAACTTGGAAGAACTCTCGGTTCGCGAGATTGAGACTCTAGAAAAAATCGAGCGTTTGGACCAACATGTACAATACATGAAGGACCAAGTTCGACTAGCAGAGACAGAATCATCCCAACGGATGCCTATGTCCCAAGCTGGCTGGAGTAATGTGAGAGATCATCTATATTCCCCACCAGGAAGAGTAGAGGATCCAGAGAAGACCCCTAACAGATTCACATCTGGAACAAAGGGTGTAAAGACTCCTTTGGTTAGCTTCCGGCTATCCTCTGAGTCAAGAATGGGTTCTCCGAGTTCCGAACATACTAGTAAGGCTATAGCTGAACTAGGGTTCAACTCGTTCAACCAAGTCCGGGAACAGGATCGGATCTTTAACTTGTCAATGGCGAGAGCTGACAAGGTTCCGATGATGCGCCCAGAGAACGCAGCCAGAAAAAACGCTGTCATTCCAAAACCTTACGGGAAAGGAATGGAGTGGGAACACTGGTTCGCGGGATTTTGTGAGGACATACAATGTAATGGCTGGAATAAAGTCGATGCATTGCCATACCTCAAAAGAGCGTTGCGAGATGGACCCGGGGAAGCTGCACTTCGCGCTTTTCGCCGTTCCGGTGGTACGGAATGGGATGAGTTAGTGGAGGTAGCCTCATACTACTGTGGTCAGTTGGTAACGCTGAACCCCCGTTCCACTTTTTTAAAGAGGATCCAGGGAAAAGAGGAGACAACTCGCGCCTATGGGCTAGCTTTGCAACAAATGTTGTAAGAGGTTTACCCAGGGACGGGATTAGATTCTCCTGCGCTGCATGAAGATCTACAAACTCAGTTTGTAAAAGGACTTCGAGATGATGACGTGAGAGCGGAAGTCATCTCTAAATGGGAGCCCGGTATGAACTTCATGCAGGTATTGCGAATAGTAGATGCCTATGAACAACGGTGTATACTATTCGGAAAATATGCTAATCCCGGGAAAACTTCTCGGGTTAACATACTGGGTTCTACTTGGTCACAAGTAGAGGAAGATACCTACGAGTGTCAGGAAGTGGAAATAGAGGATATACTCTCTAATGTCCGCTCGATGGTACTCGGAAGAGGAGGCTTCAATAGACGGGGACGTGGAAGAGGTCGAACCCCTAGCTTTGGAAGGAACAGCGATGTACCTTCTGTGGCAGAGGCAAAACCAATAACCATTGATCCTGAAGGAAATTCCTCAGAGGTTATGAAGTTGTTGACCAAAATCAACAAAAGACTGAATCAGGTGGAGAAAAACCAGCTGGATGTCCGACGTTGTTGGCGGTGCAACAAAATGGGACATATCTCTCCAGATTGTCCAGAAACCCGGAACGTTACTACGGTGGAAACATCTCGTAGTCTGCCTGCGTTGATGGTTGCCTCTCAGGGTGAACCGGAAAACAAAGGAGGACTGTAGCGAATGGCAACACTGCGGTCCGGGAAGGAAAGTGCCAGGGAACACAAACCTGTGAGATGTATAAGGAGGAAAATATTTCCAACTTACCAGAAAAGGGGAAGATACAAAATACGGTCGCAACGATTTGTAGTAAGTATCTTTCACCCGGGCATCCTTGTCTGCAATGGCTTTGTCAACGCGGATGGGATCTTGGAACCTTAGATGGAATCTCACGGTTTATAAGACAACCGTCCCCTTTGGGAGGACGTCGTTGGTATGTGCCGGCTAGAATTCAAGGAAGGAAAGTGGATCTATTGTTGGATACTGGTGCTAGTCGCTCTGTGTTAAACAACGGACTCTATCAGTCTCTTGGATTTGCGCAGGAATGTCATGTTCCTGGAGCCTCGGCAAAAGCTGCTAATGGTACTCATATGAGGTGCTATGGTAGTGTGATTATTCCAGTCTCAATAGGTAACACTGAATTCGTATGGGGTCCCATACTCAGTGATATCGAAGAAAGTGGAATATTAGGCGTAGATTTTCTCACCCTCTATGGAGGCTCTGTAGATCTACCCGATGGCACTCTCCGACTCAAATTTCCTGAGTTAATGGAGGTGGAATGTAGTTGTCGACGGATCTCTTCATTGATTTCTGTCCGACAAGATGTGGGCATCCCCCCCCAGCAGATGGTTAATGTCCTGATAGCTGGGGAAGGTGACTTACCACGTGGAGATGCACTTTTCGAGCCAGACCCAGAACTGTTTTCTAAAAAAGGAATACAGGCCTGGGATACCTTGATCGGAAGTGCCAGAGAAGGATCAATTCCTATAAGTAATCATACCTCCGGGTTGATTAAATTAAGGAAGGGTGATACATTGGGCTGGGTAACTCTAGCTCATGTGGATGGCCTAGTGGACTCCAGTCCACAGGGAATCACACCTATTCCCGTTTCCGAAATAACCGGGGAAGATGAACAATCTAAACTGGAAAGGTCGGATTTAATAGGAAATGATTATGAAGAAGTGCGGGTTAGTGCTATCGATACAGGAACGGGATCCCTTCCAGTTTCGAGTCCATTGCACGAAACTCTGGAAACTTTAGTTCAGACGACAGACGCACTAAACAGTGGGGAACGACATGAACTAAGGATTCTTTTGAAAAAGATGGAGTCAATCTTTACTCGACCTGGAGATCCCTTGGGGAGAACGGATCGAGTAGAACACACGATTGACACTGAAGGTCATCAACCTTTCCGCCTTCCTTATCGACGGCTACCTCCGGTAAAACGGGAAGCTTTAGAAGAGAAAGTAGGGAAAATGATGGACCAGAAAGTAATCATCCCCAGAGCAAGTCCTTGGGCTAGTCCAGTGGTAATGGTTACTAAAAAGGATGGTACTTGCCGATTCTGTATTGATTACAGAAAATTGAATGGTATCACCCGGAAGAATGCCTACCCAATACCCCGGATCGATGAGAGTCTCGACTCTCTGGGAGGGAACCAGTGGTTTTGTACTCTGGATCTCCAGTCTGGATATTGGCAGGTAAAGATGAACAGTGGCGATCAGTCTAAAACGGCGTTCACCACTCATCAAGGGCTTTACGAGTTCACAGTAATGCCATTTGGCCTCTGTAACGCTCCTGCAACTTTCGAATCCATGATGGATCAGATGTTGCGGGGTCTACAGTGGAAAAAGTGTTTGGTTTATCTAGACGACATAATCATCTTCGGAAAGAATTATGTTGAATGTTTAGAAAACCTGAGAGAGGTATTTGAGCGTATTCAATCTTATGGGTTGAAACTCAAACCTCAAAAATGTAAGCTGTTTCGCAAATCTGTGGAATACTTAGGACAGATAGTTTCCGGAAATGGAATCCGGGCAGATCCTTCTAAGTTGGAGGTAGTGGCTAATTGGCCACGCCCCCAGAATATAAAAGACATAAGGTCTTTCCTAGGATTTTGTTCGTATTACCGCGACTTTATCCCGGGTTTTTCTGAAATTGCACACCCTATGCAACAGTATGTAGTACTAGATAAGCCAGGGAAGCAAAAAGAGATCCAATGGACTCCGGAAGCTGAACACGCTTTTCTGGGACTAAAACGAAAGTTTACGGAGACCCCCGTATTGAAATACCCTCTAGCTCAGGGTCGGTTCATTCTCGACACTGACGCTAGTAATGAGAGTATTGGAGCGGCTTTGTCTCAGATACAAGATGGTATAGAAGTTCCAATAGCTTTTGCCAGCAACAGCTTAAGTAAAAGTCAGCGGAACTACTGTACTACTAAGAGGGAACTCTTAGCGGTTGTGGTGTATGTAAGAAAATATCGACACTTCTTAGCAGGTGGAGATTTCATCCTACGTACTGACCATTCTTCTCTCAAATGGCTCTTTAACTTTAAAGACGCCGAGGGAATGATTGGAAGATGGCTGGCAGCTCTCTCCGAATTCGGGTTGACTAACTGCCAGATTGAACACCGGGCTGGAAAGTCACACATTAATGCGGATTGTCTCTCAAGGAGACCAGTGCGGAAATGTGGACGACCAGATTGCCGGGATTGTGGCGAGCATAGAGCAGTCATAGCTACTCTACGTTCCCAGAAAGTGAAGCCGCCATTAAACTATCAGTGGACACTAGAACAGATTAAGGAAAGTCAACAGGCTGACCCAGATTTGTTCCGGTTAACTAAACTGATAGCTAATGGACTCCATAGGCCAACAGGACCCGAGATCTCGCCTGAAAACCGAGAATTTCGGAATCTATGTGGTCAATGGAAAGAGCTAGAGGTCCGTGATGGAGTATTATATCGATGGAGAACCACATTGCAACCACTTAAACGTGCTCTACAACTAGTGGACCCTCGAGAATTACGATCCGGACTAATGACCCTATGTCATGAACATAGGAGTGCAGCTCATCTAGGACGGAAAAGAACGGTAGCCAGAATAAGGCGTCGTTACTACTGGCCTGGAATGGGTGCAGATATTCGAAGATGGATATCTGGATGTTCCATATGTAGCAAAGTCAAACCCGGGGTAGGACTCGGAAAGATGCCGTTACAACAGGAACTGTTTGGTGTCAGGTTTGCCAGAATCGCTCTAGATATCATATCTGGTATCGACGAGTCAGAGGAAGGAAATACCTGTATGATGGTGGTGATGGATTATTACACAAAATATGTGCAGATCTATCCCATGAAAAATCACAAAGCTGCCACGTGTGCGGAAGCTTTAGTGAAAAACTGGATGTTGCCTTTTGGAACTCCGAGCGTACTACATTCCGACCAAGGAAGGGAATTTGAATCCCAGATCTGGAAAGAAATGTGTAGGATACTCGAGATTAAAAAGACACATACAAATCCATATCGTCCCCAATCAGATGGTATGGTAGAGAGATTCAACCGGATATTGATCCAGTGTCTTCGGACCCTGGTAGATGAAAATCGGAAGAATTGGGATGAATTAGCACCATTTATAGCTCACGCATATAATGGGACCATTCATTCAAGCACGGGGTGTTCACCTAATTTACTCGTCTTTGGCGAGGAAATAGTAATGCCCGCGGACATAGTCTATGGGGTTCCTGGAATGTCTACGGATGATCCTTGTCCCATAGGATTTGTCGAAAAACTCAGAGAACATTTTGTAGAGGGATATTACCTTGCGAGACGAAATCTGACGAAAGCAGCAGAGTGGCAAAAGACTGGACATGACGTCAATCTTAAACCACGTAAGTTCCGAGTAGGAGACCGGGTTGTACGATACCACACTCCGTTGGTAAATGTAAAACTCACTCCTAACTGGGACGGACCATTCAGAATTGTTCAATTATTGTCAGAAATGACAGTAGTGATAGAAGACGAATGGTCAAGAAGGCGTTATAAATCCCATGTAGCTCGTTTACGACTATGGGAAGGAAAGCGTGAATGTTCTGACTTTGAAGTTTCACACCCTGCTACAAAGTGAGATGTGTCACTGAACACGGGTCCTACTGGGAAACCAGGGAGGTCCCGGTTCAAAGAGCCGGGAAGCCGGGCGTCAAACCCCCGTCAACACGGCGGAGGCAGACCCCGATAGGGAAGTCCCGGTCAAAGGTTACCGGGGTTCCGAGTGGGTGCTCGCCTACACGGCGAAAACCGGGACGTCCGCGGAAGGTGATTCCTACTTACGCCAACCTAAAAAGGGAAGTGTGGGTAGAAGAAAAACCTGACACGGAAAAGTCTAAATTTGCTACAGATCGAGCCGTGTATAATAAACATGGTTCGAGATGTAGAATGGAGTCTAAAATAGACTCAAAACCCCGCCGCAGCTCTCGAGTAAAATCGAAGGCTGTGGTTAACTACAAAGAGTAGTGGTGCCGGGGTTGTCGAAAACACAACGAGAAGCAATGGTACGAAATGTAGATCGTTGGTAGTCAGTGACATGTCGATTATACATGAATGTTGATCAAATAGTTACCTTAAAATCAGTCGTTATGTGCCGCAGCCCAGACGTTGCTCTAAGGGACCCCGTCGAGGACCCTCTAGAGGCTGCAGAATTGCCGAACGCTCTGAAAGGTCTGATCCATTTACATGGAAATTAGACAAGTCTCCCATACTATCAGCGAGATACACGACGGCGATAAGAATTCCCACACTACAGAGAACTCGGGGTGGAGCTCGAAAAGGGGTTTCCCCGGGTTCCGGAACCTGTGCTGGGTGATTGAAGGCGTGAACGAATCAAGTCGAGCGTAACGCTGACCTTTGGTTTCTTCACGCATGCGGTGTTGAGACGCTCAAGATGAGCCAGTCTCGACACGGTTGATTGGTTCGCGACAGTGAATCTAGGTCACTTAGGAGTATATAAGACCCTGTTTTTTTCAGTAGTCTTCACTCTGTGATCGGAGTGGTGCCTAGCACCACAGGAGTCGGGCGGTAGCAGCATGGCTGACCGTGCCCCGTCTACGGAGGGTGAGCGCGAGCTCCCCTCACCCCTGCCCGGATCCTCAGCTTCGGCTGAGCGGGGGGATCTGGACGATGATGCTTTGCTCATCGGGTCAGATGATGGTGATTTTGACCTGGAAGGGTACGAGTCTGCGGACTCTGTTCTTCTTGGGGAAACCCGAGATGAACGACCCGGAAAGGGAAAAAGTCACACCGGGAAGAAGTCTGAGGCGGCCCCGGCCGCTAAGGGCTCTTCTGGTGCCCGTCCGAAGACGAGCTCAGTGAAAACTGAGGCCTCTGACTCGGATGTGTTCATGGCCGAAGGTTCTGAATCGGAGCGTGATACGCCAAGGCGAGGCCGAGCCCGCCCGCGTCGTCACTCTCCGAGGAAGTCCTCCGAAGAGATGGGTTCCAGGCATGAGGTTTCAACCCAGAGCCTGGAACAAATGCTAGCTGGGATCCCAGATCCCAAAACGCGTGCCATAGTACAGTCAATGTACCAAAATTGGACTCCACCCGGAGTGGAGCTGGCGGAAGCCGGGACCTTTTTGGCCCCGGGTCCGGTAGCAAAACCCGGAAAGTCTGAGGCTGGGACAGAGACGGCTATGGAGACTGATTCGTCAGCTGGGGACGACTCTGTAAAAGGGTCGTCCAGCAAAGGTGAGAAACCGGTGTCAACACCGGCTAAACCCGCGCCGGGGAAGTCTGTCAGTAAGACTGAGGTGTCAAAACCTCGGGAAGCTGACAAGACTGAGCCGCAGCTTTCGAAACAGAACCGGAAGCGACTCCGTCGTGCAGCCCGGAAACGGGCTGAGGCGGAGCTAGAAAGGACCGGAGGTCAGCCGAAATCACGTGACTCGGAGAAAGGGAAACCTCAAACCGGGAAGCGTGAGGAGTCGAAGGGGGCTGAGTCGAAAGGCTCGGACAAACCCGTGGCACAGGCTGGACCCAGTATGGCTGACGCTATACCGAGTACCTCAACAGGTGCCACGGGTGGCGGAGAGGTCAAGTGTTGGGGAACAGAGATGGACAAGGCTAAACCCCTGGTCCCATCCAACCCCGACAATGATGACGGTGATTTCCAACCTGGCGTAAAGCGGGCTGGGAAGAGAACGGTAGCTAGACAGATACCCGCCTCTTTGCTGGGCAAGACTTACACTTGCCTAGAAGATCTCCGTCATGGAAACCGACATTACATCCCCGATGGTGTCGGTTTAGATGGAACCTCAGATGATGAGGAGTGGCTAGTTGACGAGGGTTCTCCCAACGCCTGGTACATAGACCGGGTGAAAGGAGTTTCCCGAGTTAGCCGGCTGAAGTACGAGGATCAGGTCAAAGACCGGATCGCGTACGCATGGCACAAGTTTGGGAACGGCAATCATTGTGTCTTCTTGAGTTGCCATGGGAGGGACAAGAAATTGTCACCGACCTACGCGACTGAAGGTCGTTACGCTAGGCACCTCGTAGAGGTACACTTAGCCGAACGACCATGGCTACAGTGCCTTGGCAAGAAGGGTGGTTCTTGTCAGGCTGGGTGTGCCAGTTCCAGGCGTTCGTGTCTAGTTAGACACATTGCCCGGGAACACCGGACTGCTGGTGCTGCTGCTCGGGAACGGGTCATGAATCTGTGGCAGAGATTCGTTGACTTAGGTTCCGAGACTCAGAGAGGCAAACCGGAACCCGAGACTTGTGTGACAGACGGTTGACTGTTTAAGATCGGATGGAAGAAGAATCCTGGCTGGTTCGGGACTCTGATGCTATCCGCATCAAAACATCGACAGATGTCAAAAGAGTCGAGGAAGAAACGGTCCCTTAGCCGGGAACCGTCTCAAAAATCCTCGAAGGCTAAACGACGGGTCAAGAAGCTGTCATCGTCCTCGTCCAGCGAGACTGACACTTCTGAGCGATCCAGTCGGAAGCCCAGAAAGAAATTGGCTCCAGGTAAGCACACCATCGCTGACGTGGTGGAAGCTGCTTACCAGGTAGGGCCAAAGTTGTCTGGGGGATTGAAAGTCCTCTCAGACCTGAGAGAAGGAAACGTTCCAACGGCTTCAAAAGCCCGCGGACCCGTAGAAAAACCAGCTAGGACTCGTCCTAGCTCAAGTCTCCCGGGAGTTTCCCCACTCAACAGAGGTGTTACCCAAGCACCCGGGAAAGTTGAGGAAGAAGAGGCCTTTCCGGCACTCCCTCCACCAGCCAACCCGGTTGTTGAGGTAAAGAAGAAACCAACGACACAACCACCCGTTGCGTCGAAGGTGACTTCTTCTCCCTGTGTGATGTCGGTTGAATACGTCCAACGGGCGGATCAGCTAGAGTCGCATATAGGTGGCACCTTGGAGGGCCGTGTCCGAACGGGCGCGCATGCTCTCCATGAAGGCCTCGTTAAGGAGCTAGTGAACCTAGCCCGATTCGAGGTAAGAGAAGCCACGAAAGGCCTGGCTAAACAATACGCGTTGGACTTAGAGGACGCGCGTATTGCGAAAACCACGGCCCAGTCGAGGTTTGCCCGGGTGGAAGCCCAGACCCATCGCCAAGATGAACGTTGTCTTCGGCACTTGGGTATGTCGCTCTATGACATCGGTGACGACCCGCAAGCCCTTGAGGAAGCGTGGTTGGCCCGTCAAAGGAGCCGGGGAAGATTTCTTCAGTTCACCACGGAAGAATCAAACTCGACACGTCAGCAACTCGCTGGCATGTTGGGATGGTCACCCGTGGAAGAAACTTCCCAACAGGACACTACATCCATAGCGGCTCAGCCCATGGATGTCAGTGTAGATACTCCGCTGTCAGGACCCGGTCAGTCCTACAGCCGAGGAGGCCTCCCGCCGTGACACGGGCTGAAAAATCAGCAAAGCCTTCCAGGGCTAAGCCGATAGATCAGCCCGAGGAACCAAGTGGGGCACTGGGGGTGAATGCCAACATCATCCCGTTGGAGTCTGGAATCTTTTTAGATACCGGACCAACCTCTCTACAGCAGTTGATGTCTCAGTTGCAGCCTACGTCTGCGCTGAGTCCACTGCGACCAGAGAGGACCGCCCTGGCAACGTCGGTTCCACCGACGGCTAGTGCACCAAGCCAGTCGTACCTTCTCGACCTCAGGATATCCTCCGACGAGGATATTTAGGGGTTGACAATGACCAACTCGGCTGGTGCCTAACAAGCCGGGAAGACGCCGTCTAAACTCAGAACCGGCAGAGCCAACAACTCTCCTGGATCCGAAGTCAGACGGGTATGGGAAGTCCCGGGGAGGAAAATTTTTTTCCGACCTAGCTACTTCCAGAATGTGGCCTCCTAGCCAGAATTCTGCACTTTCTCGGCGAACCGCAAGGATCGCTAGGAGGGGTAGAGGGAAAGTTAGGAGTAACCAATAATAAGCGATCCTGGGTTGGGGCTGGGGAAAGTCAGTAAAATGACTTCCCTAAGGCACAACCCTGGTTTCAGACGGCTGAAGGTTCTCTCGATGGTCAGGCCCGTAATAGGCCTCCATCACGAAAACCTCCGGCCTGTGGTGTGGTACCAGGTAAGGAAGATTGTGCCTTTCGGGTACAGATCTGACTTACCAGGTCTATGTCGGAACTGAGTTCATCGACTCGATAGTGAGATAGTAGGCGTAACCCCTGATCTGATGGATTACGCCGGCTGTTTCTACCTTGGGTCGGTGATCGTAAGTTCTGAATCCGGCTTAGAATTGGGGCCTTAATTGGTACTCGATTTGAGCCGAGAAAAAAATATGCCAGTATAGCTGGAGTCAAAATGAAAGAACACTGATACCACACACTCTTACCAGGTGGATGGAGAATTGTTTTGCCTTTTTGGCCGTTATTTCCATATTCGGAAACTTTCAACTCGGAAGGTGTTTAGCGAGGCTAACCCTTCTCTACATATGGATGTCTTCCAACTTGAAGAACAGTGGGAAGCCCAGCACCCGTCGGCATCGGGCTGAATGTAGTAGGTCTGCTACGCCGATGGGCCAGCTGGGCTCGATACTTTAAGATGAGAAAGAGAACGACACTTCACTCGCCGGGAGCTAACAGAGGACTTCAACAAGATCCGGAACAGCTGGAGGCAGAGTGCTCGACAGGCCGGGCTGACCACCTGTAGGTCCGCGACTGTCGAGTCTTCTCTGCCCAACGCTCAAGAACCCGCTCCCCGGCTCAAGATGGGTGAATATCACATTTATTCAAGGTGCTAGCGAGGCTAGTCCTTCATTCTTCAAATGTCGTTTCCTCTTTCCTAAATGTCATATCTTCCATATTTTTAATAATTTCTCCATCTTACAATTCCACCTTTTTCACTTATACGTTGGTATCAGTGAATTCTTGTGAACACCAGGAAGCTAGAGAGTAGACCAAGAACTGCTGGATATATGTTGTAATTTTTAATTGGGTAGTCCCTTAGCAGCAAAATGGCTGCCTTGGTTCCCCCCTTAGTAAAAACTGGGAGGGGTAATGTAGTGGGACGGGAATCCAGCAGTGTTCGTTTGTTTCACGGAAGGTGGCGCGATATGCCGATCCTTACTGTGTAGTGATTCCGGACAACGCCGCACACGAGAGTGGCGCGGTGGAGACCGGGATTACGTAACGCTTAGTATATATACTCAGCGTTCACAGTAGGTCGACAGGCTGTCCTCGCGCGTCCCTTCTACGGAACGGATCCTTGGGCCCTCACTTTGCAGGCGGGTTCTTGTAACCTTCCTGGTGGTTAGGCTGATCTTCCGGATTGGCCTATCCAGCGTTACCTAGCACCTATGTGCTAGGGTACTGTACTTGTAGGGAAGATCTTCCAGATCTTTCCGGGAAGTAAGTGATTAATAAACATCCTTGTTTATTAAGTGACGTTGTTGTGTTATGTGTGAATAGGTCTGTGCAAACTAACCGAAAACCGAACCAACCTACGTAAGTGCGTAGGGTGGGATCCTGCCTGGAACTAGCGTTCCGGATTGGGGTCATCCAACCTGCTAGACAGGCGGCGACCACCACATTATCATATACCTGGAAATGGCGAAATTTTACCTAGTCATGTGATCACATACCCCGTACGTCACAGTGTGACGTACGGGTATAAATACGCCATGGGTAGGAGCGGGTAGTATACGTAGCTCATACAGTCACAGGTATATAATAATAAAATAAAATTTATTCTGATTGTGATTAATCATTTAATGAATGTTCATAATCAAAGACTTGAGCAAGTCTAACTCTTCCGGGACAGACTCAGACACGTCTCTGAGAGCCGCAGAGGGCTGGGCCGCCACTCGGTCAACGACAGAGTGTTTAACATCTGGTCGCAATATTTCTTCTTTTTTTTTTTCTTTTTTTTCATATTAAATGTAAACACACCCTGATATGCTTATTGACACTGCTCCTTCATCCTGCTGGTAAAAAAAGAGTAAGAGGAGGCTGGGTAAATATAATGTATTTTGTTATAAGATTAGTTTTATTAGTATTTAATAGAGATATTTATATACTATGTAATATTTGGTGTATATATTTGGGTAAATATAATGTAATAAGATTAGTTTTATTGGTATTTAATAGAGATATTTATATACTATGTACCGGTAATATTTGGTGTATATATTTGGGTAAATATAATGTATTTTGTTATAAGATTAGTTTAATCAGTATTTGATAGAGATATTTATATACTATGTAATATTTGGTGTATATATTTGGGTAAATATAATGCATTTTGTTATAAGATTGGTTATATTAGTATGTAATAGATATTTATATACAATGTAATATTTGGTGTATATAATTCAATTATAATCCAGTACATTAGTAATTGATAAATATATGATATTAAGAAAGAAATTGATGAGTGTTTCTTTATACTTATACTATAGAAATACATGTAATAGGAAATTCAGCACTGTCATGACCAGTATAAGTCGGAAAACCCCGCGTAATGGGATACTTGCGCCTGGAGCGGGGTTTTACTGTATATACATTAAAATGATAAGTAATAGTGTAAATGAAATTATGGTATATTTTTCTCTCTCTGTTTGTATGGTTCATACACCTCACTTTCCCTTGGGGATTTATTGCTGTGGATATCATTTCATGAGTGAAATTAGATCAGAAAGGCGGAAATAGATCACATGATCCGAAGATCCAATGACGGTCATCGTCTGTATTAGGAATAATCTAGGCACCCGCCCCAACACGGGAACAGGGATCGGTCACTTACTCGATGGTCGCGAGGGCGCCACGTTCAGCATTGATATATGTAAATGATGTGAACTTACAAGTGGAGGTTAGGGTTGATAAGAGAAATACAGTAGAACCCTGCGTAAGGGACATCCTCCGTTCCGGGCCAAAGTGTCCGCTTACGCGGGGTGATCGCTTACACGGGGATATAATAAACATTTAACAGAGGGATCCTTTTCGAGTAAAGGTGTCCGTTAACGCGGGGTGTCCGCATATGTGGGGTGTCCGTTAACGCGGGGTTTTACTATAGATATAAAGGAATGGCATCGAATAGATACACAATATTCATCTCACTCCTGGTATTTTTTACGCATAGACTTAACATTGCTATGTAATTCATGCCTTGTGAAATACTAAGCTATTCAAACTTGATGGGATACAAGCTCTGACTGTAAACTTTCATAGGTTTCCACTATATAACCTGTTTCTGATACAAATATGCATATCCTCTGCGGACTTGATGTTTAGTAATATCTGAGTGTGAGCGAGGATATTGCGTAGAGTAAACTACAAGGAGGTTACACACACGAGTATCAGAAGCATGTTCTTCTTACGCATTATTTTGCACACGAGGGACTTTTTTCCGTAATCTCTAGGGTGTAGATTACGACCATCTGTAATCTCCATGCAGTGGATTACAGACTACCTATAGGGTTTCTATGGAGGCTTTGTATCAGGCGACGATGTCAAGGGACAAGTCGACGATGACAAGGGAGACTGTAGAGGTAAAAAGGACAATGCTGTTTAATAATCCAGGGGTTCGTAAACCACGAGAAGTTGACGCGTAGTAATACACGAGTGCCAGCGAGTGTATCACGATGTCAACCTCGAGTGGTTTACAGAGCCGCATGTCCAAAAATTATCGTTTGTTGCATTTATTATCCATCTTTTCGAATAAATTAAACCTAGTAATTGCCATATTAAAGAGTATAACAATAGGGACTATTTCTTTGCTCTCTAGCAAAAGGGACTATTTTCCCAGTATACCATGGTTTTGAGGCCGTATACCACAGGTTTGAATCCCTATACAACAGTTATGGTAACTGACAGGTTTTATACAATGGGGCGTGGTTTACTGAGTCCCCATACATTTTCGATGGGGTATTTGTATACAGTGGATCATAATCCATGATCGTACAGGATTACCCATTTCTGTACGCCATAGAAAAACGGGCACGATGTGGGTCAACTTTATTCAACACTCGTGGACGACCTTAATGGATGGTTAATATAGATATTAAATATTTTATGTACTAGCGCAGTACATTACGGGCACAGTGCACCTGAACATTCACTACAGGCACAGTGCGCCTGAACATTCACTCCAGGCACAGTGCGCCCGAACATTCACTACAGGCACAGTGCGCCCGAACATTCACTACAGGCACAGTGCGCCTGAACATTCACTCCAGGCACAGTGTGGCCGAACATTCACTACAGGCACAGTGCGCCTGAACATTCACTACAGGCACAGTGCGCCTGAACATTCACTAGCGGCACAGTGCGCCTGAACATTCACTACGGGCACAGTGCGCCTGAACAATCACTAGCGGCACAGTGCGCCTGAACATTCACTACGGGCACAGTGCGCCTGAACAATCACTAGCGGCACAGTGCGCCTGAACATTCACTATACGGGCACAGTGCGCCCGAACATTCACTGCGGGCACAGTGTGGCCGAACATTCACTACGGGCACAGTGCGCCTGAACATTCACTACGGGCACAGTGCTCCTGAACATTCACTACGGGCACAGTGCGCCTGAACATTCACTACGGGCACAGTGCGCCTGAACATTCACTACGGGCACAGTGCGCCTGAACATTCACTACGGGCACAGTGCGCCTGAACATTCACTACGGGCACAGTGTGCCTGAACATTCACTACGGGCACAGTGTGCCTGAACATTCACTACGGGCACAGTGTGCCTGAACATTCACTACGGGCACAGTGCGCCTGAACATTCACTACGGGCACAGTGCGCCTGAACATTCACTACGGGCACAGTGCGCCTGAACATTCACTACGGGCACAGTGTGCCTGAACATTCACTACGGGCACAGTGCGCCTGAACATTCACTACGGGCACAGTGCGCCTGAACATTCACTACGGGCACAGTGCGCCTGAACATTCACTACGGGCACAGTGCGCCTGAACATTCACTACGGGCACAGTGCGCCTGAACATTCACTACGGGCACAGTGCGCCTGAACATTCACTACGGGCACAGTGTGCCTGAACATTCACTACGGGCACAGTGCGCCTGAACATTCACTACGGGCACAGTGTGCCTGAACATTCACTACGGGCACAGTGTGCCTGAACATTCACTACGGGCACAGTGCGCCTGAACATTCACTACGGGCACAGTGTGCCTGAACATTCACTACGGGCACAGTGCGCCTGGACATTATTTCTACTGCACCCCCGGCACGTCCGACCATAGGTACCAATTAAGGGAGGTAGAATCACAGAATGAAAACAGACTATGCGTTAATCAGGGATGTCAGCAGCCATTGAAGGAAATCCATGAACAAGGGTGCTGCTGGTATATCACTCAGTGCTATGGGCCTCCGCTACCGGCCGCTAGTACACTATATTTCATTGGGTTCATTTAGAGTAGACAAAACACCAGAAACCAGGGATGTCAGTTGTGGAGTGGGAAAAAAGTGGAAACATTGTTCATGTAGAATTTACTGCCTTAGAGAGACTGGGAAAACATGGAAAACACTTCAGTGTTGCAAGGAATGGGGTTAATGTTCTGCCAAAACCAATGCGTTAAGAGGCCTTCATGATATCATCTTTGTTTTATACATTCGCGACTTCGTCGATTTGTATTCGGCTACCACCAACCCCGCGCCACTTCTTCCCATTTGAGAGCCAGTGCGCCCTGGCCCTGGCGACAATGGGATGTACTTAGTCTGACAATACAGGTGTTTCCGTTCAGCGCCGCCAAACGACCCACTGTCTAGTTACGCGGTGGCTCGGACAAACACGGCCGAGTCCAGCTGTATTCATATTGAGACATATAGCAATCACACTTAAAGTGTGAACGGTGGGTGTGATTGCAGGAGTGTTGTTTTTTTGACAGATTAAATTGCTGGAACAAACTAGAGTATTGTATCAACGAGTCTGAGCTGTCTAAACTTTATAGTTGATAATTGTTTTGGTTTAAACTTGGAGAAAGATAAGCATGATAGGCCTGCCAATGTATTATTGAATATTGTGCATACAGTTTGGATATACCTGTGTTATCTAAGCTATATCTAAAGTATTATTGAGTTGATATGCATGTATGACACATCAAATCAGAGCTGTAATACCATAAAATACAGTGCAATCATTTTTATCTCTAGGAGAATGATGTACATGGGTATTATAAATGTATTACTTTCATACATTCAGTAATCCAATGCAAAAGTATACGTTCCCAGGGGTATGTTTGGCTGCATGCATTGCGTAACCACGCAGTTAATGTGCGACACCGGCCTATGGAAAAAGGCCTATTCGTAACTGCCTCCTAGCGGGTGAACGAGAAACCATCGTAAACTTGAGCTGATCATCAGCGATGAGAACTGTTTGGATGGATACCAGCGAAAGTTGGGATCTCATTGGTTTCTCACGAGAAAAGTAGATCAGAAAACTACAATGGTAAACTTTGATTTCGGCATAACTCGAAATAAATCATATTAGAAAAAGTATGTCCGAGTAGATTAATACAAAAAAAGAATAGCAGAATTAAGTTTAGCACTACACGAGAATCCTAGGTCTGGATCACTGTCTCTATGTGTGGGAGAATCTCCAAGCGGATCCTACCGGAATTTACACGTTTTATATATGAGGTAGGAAATAAAAGAAAGAATTTCATAAACTCGAAATAAAAATAAGGATTTCCATGCAAAAGTGGAAAACTGCCATCTCTGAGAACCACGAATAACTGACATCTCTGAATAAATGAATAAGTTGAAACTCCCCCTTTTAGTCAGTCATTACTAATGTGTAGGTGTTTATGGAGGGTTCGTACATAGACAGCCTAATAAAATGCCAGGCTTTTTCTAGGCTTTTCCAGGCTCTATTTCTTTTCCAGGCTCCTAACTATGTGAATCAGTAAGATCTTGCTAGTAAATAAAATATGATGAGAAATAATCAAAACCATGCTATATCATTAGCAAAAGGGATTTGGGGAATTATTTAATCCAACTCAGTGAAATTTGAAGGCAGTCAGGTACTGTAGTTAAGGAAAGCTAATAATGTCCAGAATTTCATAAACTAAAAAAAAATGTTTTTATGCAAAACTAAATTTTCCAGGCTCTTCCAGGTTTTCCAGGCTCTCTGTGAGAATTCTAGGTTTTTCCAGGCCTGGAACACGCAAAAGCTTGATTCCAGGTTTTTCCAGGCTCTGTACGAACCCTGTTTATAATACAGATTATTACGACGTGGCAATAACACCTCTGGAGCAAGCCGATGTAAAAAAAAGAAAGAAAAAAAAAAAGAGTAAAATTTCTGTTTATAATACAGAAAAGTAATACAGCTATTAGTACCTACACTAGAGCTCTGCCCATAAATAATCCAACATGTTGAGAGTATTGGTATAATATTCACTTTTATTCACACTCAGCATAATCTAGTTCACATAATACCATTCACTGAATCGCCCTCAACCATTCTCAATCACTATGCAACCAATAGAAATGTTACACTCGTGTTTTTGCATTTCACTGTCAATATTTGTTGTTGTGTATCACACTAAAAGACATCATAAAGGTTTGTGATTATCGCAGTACATGATTCGTAAAGTCTACAAAAAGTAGCAGTATGTATCGTTGATAATACATATCACATACTGTGTTTAATAAAATAGTCTCCTATATCTGTACATACAACCGAAATATTTGGAAAATTCCTGTTGCAACATTTACATAGGGCAGAATATTGCTAGATTTTGTACATGAAATTGGTAAATTTTCATTGGATAATCTCTAATGAAGATTTCTCTTGGCAATGAAACGGCATGTAAACGACTTGTAAACATGGTTTAATGTCAGTTCTAAGCAATCAAATGGCACATTATACTTGTAAATGTGGTATCAATACAAACAATAAGCAATGAAATGGCCTGTCATACTTGTAAATATGGTATCAATACAAACTACAAGCAATGAAATGGCCTGTCATACTTGTAAATGTGGTATCAATACCAACAATAAGCAATGAAATGGTCTATCATACTTGAAAATGTGGTATCAATACCAAATATAAGCAATGAAATGGCCTGTCATACTTGTAAATGTGGTATCAATACCAACTATAAGCAATGAAATGGCCCGTCATACTTGTAAATGTGGTATCAATACCAGCTCTAAGCAATGAAATGGCACATCATACTTGTAAATGTGGTTTTAATACCAACTAAAAGCAATGAAATGGCACATCATACTTGTAAATATGGTATCAATACCAGCTCTAAGCAATGAAATGGCACATCATACTTTTAACTGTGGTATTAATACCAACAATAAGCAATGAATGGCCTGTCATACTTGAAAATATGGTTCTAATACCAACTATAAGCAATGAAATGGCCCGTCATACTTGTAAATATGGTTTTGATACCAACTACAAACAATGAAATGGCCTGTCATACTTGTAAATATGGTCTTAATACCAACTATCTGCGTTTAGAAATATCACAATATCACATAGTGATAACACATTGCCAGTTTGCCGTGGATTTCATGCATTGTACTCTCTTGCATAATCGACTGAGATGTTTCGTAAAACAAATATCATACAATCTGTGTCTAGAATTATCATAATTCATGTGGGTTTATTACATGAATAAAACATTATCCTGTGATAAAAGTATCGGCAAACAGCAGATCTGGTCAAGGAAACTTCCTTTTGTTCATTATCGATTTCGCCAACCGAACACTGGATTTCTTTGTGTTTATTAAGATTAACTGTACATTTACTGAAGTTCAATATGTTGGGACGAGGTTGGCGAGTGATGTTGTTGCATAGCACTTGGTGAAGTGTGAGTGCCCACCTTAGAGCTCACCGCCCCGCTTTGAGTCTGTCTTGTCAAAGTGAGCACGAGCTCTCTTCATACCAGATGCCACTGAAACAGGAGAATTTAAATACTTTTAGTAATGTTTCTGTATACATCCAACCCCTGCTTCATGTCAATATAATACAGTAAAACCCCGCTTAATGGACCCCGCGTGTATGTCAGGGTTCGTACATAGACAGCTCAATAAAATTCCAGGCTTTTTCCAGGCTTTTCCAGGCTCTGATATTGTTTTTTCCAGGCACATCTGGTCACTGTTTTTAAAACCATGTCTGATTCATCACCAAATTTAGTCTTCCTTACTACCTAGAGGTTTGCGATAGATATCTTCAAAAAAACATTTTGCCACTTTAAATATGAAGACAGATAATCAAATCCATTCTATCTTATTAGCAATTGCTAAAAATGGTAAAATAAAGGATTTTTGGAGCTTATTAGTTAAGGAAAGCTAATGATGACAAGAATTTCATAGACTAAAAAAAAAAAGGATTTTATGCAAAATTAAATTTTCCAGGCTCTTCCAGGTTTTTCCAGGCTCTGTATGAACTCTGGTCAGGTCTGCTCCTCACTACACTCGGCTACGCCTCGTGTAGTAATACACGAGCTTCCCGTCGTGGCGTAAGCATTGTCAAGTCTAACTCTCGTTCGGTTTCTACTAAATATGTCACCCGTGGCACATGAATATTTTGTAACATACAGTCATGCCATGTTAAGTCTATGGAGATTTATATGAGGGGCAGGATAAAAATCAGTATGTACATAATAGATAAGTTAACCCTTAAAGGACGGCTACCTTGGGCCGAGCTACTCCCATAAGGAAGGATACTTGTGGCAGTTTGTCCGGCTAGAGGACGGGCACATAATGATTAAAACTAATAATTCAAGTCTGTAATCATGCAATATCATACATAATCATGAATATTTTATTTCTTTTGGATGGAAATACTAAATATGATGTTATATCTTCATTTTGCAAAGATTTTATAAATATTGCTCTATCATTTCTTTGTTAAAATATTTTTGTTGATATTGGAACGATGATGCCTCAAGGCATCTTGCGTCTTTAGTATGGTGATGCCTCCAGACATCATGCGTCTTTAGTGTAGTGATGCCTCAAGGCATCTTGCGTCTTTAGTGCGGTGATGCCTCAAGGCATTATGCATTTTTAGTGTGGTGATGCCTCAAGGCATCATGCATATTAAGTGTGGTGATGCCTCAAGGCATCTTGCGTTTTTAGTGCGGTGATGCCTCCAGACATCATGCGTCTTTAGTGTGGTGATGGCTCCAGGCATCATGCGTTTTTAGTGTGGTGATGCCTCAAGGCATCATGTGTCCTTAAAGGGTTAAAGTAGTAACACTTACAGTGTTCAGCAGTAGGGTAGTAGTACTTGTAGCTGCCGTGTCCTTCTTCATTATAAAGATGTTTCACAACTTCACCTTCAGGGTCTGCAAGTTCAGAAATACATTGTATATATCAACACTGGGTAAAAAGATGTTAAACAGCCTCCAATGGCCATGAGCTCTGATTGATGCATACATATACTAACAGGGATGCCAGGAAAAACATGGACATATTTTAGATGTGGAATTTTCTGCCTAAGAGAGACTGACAAAACATGGAAACCCCATCAATGCTGGCAATGGAATGGGATTGAGGGCGTGTGGGGAGGTTCAGACCACTGTTTTATTGCTGTGAATAGAGCTTAAAACAAATTATTGTAAAGAATGTATATAGATTGCATCGAGAATCATATAATTACACAATACGCCACAAGTTTGGATGGGCCACAAACGCCATCGAGGCGAAGCCGAGTGACGATTATGGCCCATCCAAACGAGTGGAATATTGTGTATTTTACGATTCAAATGCGGTTCTGGATTTATCTCACCTCTTTCTATGACATTAAATAGCATCGGAATATCAGAATAATTAGAATATCCATACAACGTCATCTCACATTCATGGCCGTGGCGTAGTATTGTCACTTTACGGGGGTGATCGTTGAGTATTTTTTCCTAATGTTATTTCTATGGCTAAACTTGTACCAGGGGTGAGATAATGACGGGAATCTCCACTCGACAGCTCCTCCGGAGGAGATGGGCCGGTACTCCGGAGTATTGGCGGTTCCTCCGGTGGATGGGGCCTGCGAGTCATGACGTCATGACTCAGCGTTATAAATATGGCGAGTCGAGTCATTCTGGTGAACCAGCTCTCTGAGTGTGGTCACTATCGTAAAACTGGGTGAGTTTTAATCTTGGCCACCATATGCCATGACTGGAGTTTGGCATAGTGACTTCATGAGGCGAAGCCGAGTGAAGTCTGGACCCAAAACTCCAGGAGTGGCATGCGGTGGCCAAGATTAAAAGGAATCAGGTTTTGATTTTATCCTACCTTATCTCCTCAATCTTGGAATGTTACGTGATAACAATTCTGTATGCCACTAGTGGCATATATAACTCCGTATGCCAGTCAGCGTGGCATACGGAAACTCAATGTTAAGCCTACAGGATTTTATATTAGGGGTAGGATAATACCCGAGGCTCTGCACTCTCTGCCTATTGTAATGTAGGTTAGTCAGGACTATTGACTGTCGATGGCTATTGACTGTATCTGTTGTATTGCTACAATATAACGTGATTAACGCTTGGGCACTTTAATTCTCAATGTTGTTGTCATTCCGCAAACGATCGTTACACTATCTTTGTAGTTTACATGAAAAAATAATTTATATACTGAATATGAAAATATGATTTACATTTGAAAAGTGGAAAACTGTCATCCCTGACATCTTTTCAAACTTCTCAGTGTGTTTCGCTGGTACCAATCATAAACGGTTGGGTAGGGGTGTGTAAAGGGGCAACAGCTGCAGGGGCGAGGACAATGAGTTGTAAGGGGTGGAGTTGGGGACAGTTGGCTTCATTGTGTGGCATCATGAAAAGCTCACAAACATTTTATTTTAATCAGGAATCTAGAGCCTACCTCAGGATATTCACTCGAGGTATTTGGCATTTTGTAAAAGTATCAATAGGATGTCGATACCCTAGGATCTTTCTTTTTATGAAGTGCATGAGGACAGCATAGAGTTTTATTATCCACCTAAAACAAAGTGTTCATATAAAACACATAGACAGCGCATACGGATATGTTGTATGCTCCGGGTGGCGCATACGGAAAAATAGTGCATATGGAAAAATAGTGCATAACTAAAATGAACTGATATCGACATGTCACTTATGCAGAAAAGGTGGATAATAAATACAATATAGACTGGTTTCAGATAAAAGCATTTGTATGCTTCTCGGAGTTAACTACGCAATATCCTCGCATACGCTCGGATATTACTTACTCCTCGGAGCATACAGCTGCTTGTATCTGAAACCAGTCAATATTGTGTATTTATTATCAACCTAATACAAAGTTATCTCGTTGTTACAGACAAATTAAGTTTTTGTGTTGATACAGACAACAGCGTCTATCTAAAGACAAAATAAGTTCTCTGATTAAGAACAATTGCCGCATAATATCTCAGGTGGTAAATGTTCAGTCATTACATTGCCTTTATACAAAGCCTTTGTCTATAAAAAAATAATGAAAAGGTAGGCCTTACTCAGGAAGAGGACGCGCGGGATGTAGCCACCATCGGGAGAGAATTCAGAGCCCACGGGTTCCTCATCATCCTAAAAAAGGTGAAATATTCTTAGCATATTCATATATCACGTAAATGTTGACAATGTTTCTGACACGTTAGTACTTTATGAACTCAAGTCTAAGTCGTATTTCTCAGTGGTAGAGAGATGGCGAATTCCGTAAAAGAAATATTTACTTTTACTTTTTTTTTGTCAATATAAAATTCAACTTCGCGATCACGGAGACGTGGCAATAAGACCTCTATGTGAAAATATGAGAAATGTTTTTTTTTTTAGAAAATTAAAATTAAAGTTCAGTTTTCGATTTGTTCCATGTTCATAGTCATCTCTCGGATCCACAGGCATACATCCATTAGCCTGCGAAATGTGGTTTGGACCATTACAAAAATAACAGAATTTCGAAATTATACAATTTCGGGTGTCTTAATTAACTCATGTATGTATTTATCTATTTAAACAAAGGAGGGTGTAAGTAACCTCACCTCTGTGTTGACCATCACAAAATGAGCGCTCTCCTCCTCAATGTCTTTAGACTGAGTCACCTGCGGCTTCAACGCTGAAAGGTCAATCAAAATTTAAAAATAATTAAATTCAATTACGTTTCATGGTTATATATGTGATATCTATTCATCGGTTGTAATATAAACCTTCTAGCCACGCACACATAAAACGTGCCTGGGTGTCTGTGTGCATTCAGCTGTGATGCGTTTTGGTGACAGGCTCAGCTGGTTAGAGGGTTTAACCTATTTTATCAGTTATTTGAAATCAATACAAGCCGTGGTCAGAGAGTACAACAGATGGTTAGGGTGGACACTGGTCATCCTGTGTGTCCGAGAACTGAGCCGCTTGTCAGCTGGTCCGTCATCTATTCATGTGTAAGTGTTTTTGATGGCTTATTGTAGCTTAAAATATCAACTTAACTTATCCCTGGTACCAGTTTAGCCATAGGAGTGATATTACAAAATTTTAGGCAATGATCACCTATATAAAGTGCCAATAGTCCATGTGCCAAGTGCCATGGTCGTGGCAGAGTGATGCATGATGATGTATAATATACTGGTCAGTCAGTGGTGAGGATTTCAGATAGTAAACAAGACATCAATATGGAGATTCACATGTTCCTAACTGGATTTGCAAAGTAATCTGAATTATTCTGATATTGTGTTGCTATTTAATGTCGTTGAAAGGAGTGAGATAAATAACACTTGAACCATATAATACACAATACTGAACTCATTTGGATTATAGGGTATTTGTACATTTTCAATCAAGTTTTACATAAATATTCATGTGTTTTTGTTTCCAGTGGTTCACCAGATGGAAATATCAGACCGGCATTGAAGTTTGAAATTTTCAACTATTCACACATAGAGAAACTTGGTTTCCCATTGTGCACTTAAATACGTTGGTTTTCTGCAATGATTTAGTCATATTTCATTGATAATTACATGATTTAAAAGAAAAAAACCTTACCTTTACAAGCACCACACCATGATTTATGGATAAGTAGCATCAGTGGTTTTTGTCTGTAAAAATAGAGAAATTTCTTTCATTACATAGTGAAATACAATGCTTCTTCAGTCTTTCTTAAATAAAATTCTCTTTCATTTATCATCCAATCGCAGATATAAATAATGACAGGTAAGATCAACTGATTGCGTAGAATCTTATTCATAAATGGGTCAATTACAAAAGAACAGCAAAATAACTTACTCTGCTTGGGAAATTCGCTTCCCCTCCTCAAATGTTACCCAATTAATGTCGTCATTGAAACCTGAAAAGGTAATAAAGATATAAGTCAATAAAAACCAATGAATGATGAACGATTGTGTTTTCCAATACCGGTACTCAATAGTTCGTTTCAACATTTTGAAATAATCTAGCAATTTTACATCTTTAACGCGTAAATATAAAATGTACCTAAAACACTGAATTTATCGTTTTTCATGGGGATAATGGAAAGTTGTGCCTGTGGGGGCAGAAATGGACTTCGTATAATATGATACAGATCCTAGATCTAGATTCTATATTTGTGAAGAGGCTATCTATCACTATCGATCGGTGACAGTTAGTCAGACGTGGTGCGACTCTGTTCGTAGTCGGCGGCCGCCCTCATGCGCTAGCGGACACAGCTAACTATAGTGACAGTGTGAGTGTGAAGTCTGAAGATGTGACACTGTTATGATGGCAATAGTCAGCTGTTACCACTACCAGCTATCACAAAATTAGAGTAAATTTAAAGTAAGAATATATCAATTAATGCTCAGACCAATGTTAGGCAATGCAAAGCTATATATCCAACGACTGTGCCCCAGGAATAGCCGAAAGGTCGATAGGGTTCATTAGACACTGAGTGAGTGAAATAGGTACACGTCAACATTACGGACGAAAGCCGAACACCGGTCCCACACAAAGTAAGGAAAGACAACCTATTAAAAACACATCACATAGAAAATCTACATCTCTATAAAACAGGGAAAACGTGCCTCACCATGAGATATTCTGTACTCAGCAAAGATGCATACAATTAGTGTAGACACCAGTAAAACCACTGATAGCGTTTGGGAACCCATTCTTTTCTGTTTCTGTCGCGTCTGAGACGATGGTCACCAGCGTCAGTTGATGTGGGTCAGAGAGCACACGCCGAGTACAAGCTCAGATAGTCCGGTGTCCTGTCGAATAGTTACCCCCTAATATTTGATCGGTGAAAAGATTTGTTGAAGTCAATTCATAAATGCCAAATTTCCGGGATATCTTTATGCGATATATATCTTTATTATGTAAACACAAAGTGTTATTTCACTCTCCTTATAGGACTTCCAAGCGGATAACACGGGGCTCTGGTTCTCTGGTCATCCACTAGAGAGCTCTGAGGAGCGTCACCAGTTACGCTGGTTCAGCGGTTAACCGCTAGGAGACACGACGGAGTAAGACTTTTGCCGCGCAAGTTAGAGACATATCCTACAGTTCATGATGGCACCACCTGGTGATTTTCAAATATTGTCAGATATCCATAAAAGTCGGTTGCTCGGAATGCATTCGACTTCCAAATGACTTTGTTTGTTTTGGTAGTTTACCGTCCAATTAGACTCGTCCACATTAGTAAATATAAAGCTGTGTCCATGTGTTAAAGACGTGTGTAGAATTTTTTTTTTTTCCCTAAAATTAATTGGTCTCCACACACCCCCATGGGGAAGGGCAGCCCAACAAATCGAAGAAAGAATTTTTTCACCATATAAAGCTGTGTCCAGTTTATCCAATCCTGATAGGTAAATTAATGCTATTTACTTATGAATGATTTACATTAGGAAACGTACTGACAAATATGGGTTTCTTCAATTGTATATTCCTTATCCACCTTCTCACTATTTGCCAATAACAAATTACAGGTGGTCTAGTGTCACTCAACTCTTCGGGCTTCAAACTATTAACTGATTTTCTGATGTTACTTAACTCTTCGAGGTTCAAAGTATTTACAAGTGTTCTAAAGTCAATCAGGGATGTCAGTTGTTGTCACGAAAAAAGAGGAAAATTTTGTTCACATGGAAATTACTGCCTCAGAGAAACTGACAAAATAGGGAAAACATATTGTTATTCTCTATGGAGTAGGTGGGGAGATTTTACACTGTTTATTGGTGTGGATGATGCCGAATTCATTCTATCTTTGTTTTAAACAAGGAAAAAGTATTTTTTAAACTGAAAATGAAAAAAAGGATTTCCTTGGAAAATAGGAAAACTGCCCTCTCTGGTCACTTAACTATTTGAGCTTCAAAATATTTGTTGCTACATGATATTCACTCTTCTGTCGCCTCACGAATATCCCTCTGCATGAAACTCATGGAGTAAGATGACTTTGACCAAAACTTTTTGGTTTCTTCCTTAGAATGTGATATAGTTATGAGTGCAATGTAGCACCGCTACACGACGTTATGCGGTGATCATCCGACGTCGGTAGTCATATTGTATCCATGTGCAAACTAATCAAACACTCTGTCTTTGCCATTTTCAATTAATTCTTGTGTGGAATAGTGCATTTGTTTTTCATTTACATGGAAATCGCAAGTGATTACAAAAGCTAGGTGAGTGATTACAAAAGCTAGCTATTGTAATTATCTAAAAGCAAAACAATACTGGAAATTGAATTCTAGAAAATTAAAATCCAATAAATCATTTTTCTTTGTCAGATCCCTGCGTACGTCAATCATACATTTTTTCCTGGTAGATTGTTGGTTTGTATGTTCTTAACATGTGTGGCAAAGGCCTGATGCTCTGACCCAAGTCTTTAAATTTATGTGCTTTAATGGAACACCCCCTTAAAGGCATATCGGATAATTTGCGCAGGCACCACATGGTGATTTTTAAACATTGTCAATTATTAGTCAAAACTGGTTTCATTGCAATTTTAAATGAGTACATTTAATGTTTTGCTAGTATATCCAATTTCAATAGGTATTATAGGCTAATTTACATAGGAAATGTAGTGAAAAAATATGGTTTTCTTCAATTTTGTCAAAACCAAGTGCCCTATGGTTTTAAAGAATTTATAGTGTAGTACTATACATCTACTATATTCTGTAAAAGATTAAGGAAACTGACATTGGTTTTACTATGTGAAAATCAACTTCTTAAAATTGTTATATATTCTTTTATAAAATTGTCATGATATTGAGCTCTAGTTATTTAGTTTAGATATTTGTAATAGAACGACATTTTCAGGAAAATGACATGGGTTTTCATTTTCAAGCCAAATTGTCCGATATGCCTTTAAGTAAATGTGTGTTACAAATAGGATACTCTATATCGCAGATGAAGAAAGGGGAATCCTCGTGAAACTAAACCATTATTTCAATAACACAAAAGCAATATAAGCAATCACAATCAAATCATGAGAACGAAACAATTTCCAGGTTATAATTTGTATTGACAAATACTTCATTTATTAAATACATCATGAAACGAAACAAATAACTCATACATCTCATAATATAAAAATCCACAATCATCTCCATTTGTCGTGAATTTATTTGAATAAACATTCCATTTTTCCATACGAGAATATGCACAAATATCAACATGTACGACATGAAGATTGATGTAGTAAAATGACACTTGAATGAGTTACTACGTATTTACACTGGACTACATTGCGGGGACTAGGCTTCCTGTACTTCGGTCTGCTGCCCGTCCTCTGCCTGTTGTATGAACACCTGCTGGCCGCCAACCTGCTGGATCTGGAACATGGGCTGTAGGGAAAGAAACGTAAAGTTACTGAGGTGACGCTGTTACAAAACAGGGCTCTCCGAAGAGTCAAACATGGACTGTAGGGAAAGAAACGTAAAGTTACTGAGGTGACGCTGTTACAAAACAGGGCTCTCCGAAGAGTCAAACATGGGCTGTAGGGAAAGAAACGTAAAGTTACTGAGGTGACGCTGTTACAAAACAGGGCTCTCCGAAGAGTCAAACATGGGCTGTAGGGAAAGAAACATAAAGTTACTGAGGTGCACTGTTACAAAACAGGGCTCTCCGAAGAGTCAAACATGGGAAAGAAACGTAAAGTTACTGAGGTGACGCTGTTACAAAACAGGGCTCTCCGAAGAGTCAAACATGGGAAAGAAACGTAAAGTTACTGAGGTGACGCTGTTACAAAACAGGGCTCTCCGAAGAGTCAAACATGGGCTGTAGGGAAAGAAACGTAAAGTTACTGAGGTGAAGCTGTTACAAAACAAGGCTCTCCGAAGAGTCAAACATGGGAAAAAAACGTAAGGTTACTGAGGTGACGCTGTTACAAAACAAGGCTCTCCGAAGAGTCAAACATGGGAAAAAAACGTAAAGTTACTGAGGTGACGCTGTTACAAAACAGGGCTCTCCGACGAGTCAAACATGGGCTGTAGGGAAAGAAACGTAAAGTTACTGAGGTGACGCTGTTACAAAACAGGGGTCACCGAAGAGTCAAACATGGACTGTAGGAAAAGAAACGTAAAGTTACTGAGGTGATGCTGTTACAAAACAGGGCTCTCCGAAGAGTCAAACATGGGCTGTAGGGAAAGAGACGTAAAGTTACTGAGGTGAAGCTGTTACAAAAAGGGCTCTCCGAAGTTTGTTTGTTTGTGGTTTAACGTCCCAGGGGACTCTGAGGATATATAGGGACTATCAATGATTTAACTTTTCATGTTGTTACTGTTTTTCAAATACTTTCTTCTATTCTCTGGTACCCTTTTACAGTTCAGCAGGATATGCTATGAAGAGTCAAACATGGGCTATAGGGAAAGAAACGTAAAGGTACTGAGGTGAAGCTGTTTATATACACAATAATGAGTGGTTTTGTGTGCGAGTGACCTTAATATCCGAGTAGTTGATGCGTAGTAACATCCGAGCGATTACCGAGGATATTACGTCGTCAATTGCGAGAGATTATGGTCATTCGTATGCAAAACCAGTCGTTATTGTATTTTGTACTGAGTCGGTCAAAGAAATTTGTATCTCACACCTGGTGGGGTGCTATTGATATTTATTTCAAATTAGAAAAAAACACTGCTGACCATTGGTCATTCAAATTTCGCGCCACTCTTTGTTCGACTTCTCGACCAATGAGAACACGGAAAACACACCATGTGATAACAATAAACCAATGAGGGTCTAACTCTGTGAAAAAATTAACATAACGCAGGCTGCAGCAAGCGGACCACTGCACTGAGACAGTCACTTGCTCGATAGTCGTGAAGCCGCAAAGTCCCCTCCACATTGAGTCTGTATTTTATCATAGTTTGATATAACAAACTCTCACCTGTGTTTGACTGAGTTGGGTGAGCTGATCTGTATTTTATTGTAGTTTGATATTGAGTCGGTCTGTGTTTTATCGTAGTTTGATATAGTTCTCACCTGTGTTTGACTGAGTTGAGTGAGCTGGTCTGTATTTTATTGTAGTTTGATATTGACTCGGTCTGTATTTTATCGTAGTTTGATATAACAAACTCTCACCTGTGTTTGGCTGAGTTAAGTGAGCTGGTCTGTATTTTATTGTAGTTTGATATTGAGTCGGTCTGTGTTTTATCGTAGTTTGATATAACAAACTCTGACCTGTGTTTGGCTGAGTTGAGTGAGCTGGTCTGTATTTTATTGTAGTTTGATACTGAGTCGGTCTGTGTTTTATCGTAGTTTGATATTATAACACATTCTTACCTGTGTTTGACTTTGTTGAGTGAGCTGGTCTGTATTTTATTATAGTTTGATATTGAGTCAGTCTGTGTTTTACGGTAGTTTGATATAACAAACTCTGACCTGTGTTTGGCTGAGTTGAGTGAGCTGGTCTGTATTTTATTGTAGTTTGATACTGAGTTGGTCTGTGTTTTTTTTCTTATCGTAGTTTGATACTGAGTCGTTCTGTATTTTATCGCAGTTTGATACTACAATTCTCACCTGTGTTTGATAGAGTTGAGTGAGCTGGTCTGAATTTATTGTAGTTTGATATTGAGTCGGTCTGTGTTGTATCGTACTTTGATATAACATACTCTGACCTGTGTTTGGCTGAGTTGAGTGAGCTGGTCTGTATTTTATTGTAGTTTGATATTGAGTCCGTCTGTGTTTTTTTCAATCGTAGTTTGATACTAAGCTGGTCTGTATTTTATTGTAATTTGATATTGAGTCAGTTTGTGTTTTATTGTAGTTTGATACTAAGCTGCTCTGTATTTTATGGTAGTTTGATACTGAGTCGGTCTGTATTTTATCGCAGTTTGATATTATAATTCTTACCTGTGTTTGACTGAGTTGAGTGAGCTGGTCTGTATTTTATTGTAGTTTGATATTGAGTCGGTCTGTGTTTTTTTTAATCGTAGTTTGATACTAAGCTGGTCTGTATTTTATTATAGTTTGATACTGAGTCGGTCTGTGTTTTATTGTAGTTTGATATTATAATTCTCATATGTGTTTGACTGAGTTGGGTGAGCTGGTCTGTATTTTATTGTAGTTTGATATTGAGTCGGTCTGTGTTTTTTTGTAGTTTGATACTGAGTCGGTCTGTGTTTTATTGTAGTTTGATATTACAATTCTCACCTGTGTTTGACTGAGTTGGGTGAGCTGGTCTGTATTTTATTGTAGTTTGATATTGAGTCGGTCTGTGTTTTATTGGAGTTTGATATTGAGTCGGTCTGTGTTTTATCGTAGTTTGATATAATTCTCACCTGTGCTTGACTGAGTTGAGTGAGCTGGTCTGTATTTTATCGTAGTTTGATATTGACTCGGTCTGTATTTTATCGTAGTTTAATATAACATACTCTCACCTGCGTTTGACTGAGTTGAGTGAGCTGGTCTGTATTTTATTGTAGTTTGATACTGAGTCGGTCTGTGTTTTATCGTAGTTTGATATAACAAACTCTCACCTGTGTTTGGCTGAGTTGAGTGAGCTGGTCTGTATTTTACTGTAGTTTGATAATGAGTCGGTCTGTGTTTTATCGTAGTTTGATATAGTTCTCACCTGTGTTTGGCTGAGTTGAGTGAGCTGGTCTGAGTTCTGGTTGGTGGCAGTCTGGATGATGATTGGCTGTCCGGGCTGTTTACCCTGCACCTGCAGCTGAATGGCCTGAAGCTGGTCCGGCGTCAACTGAATCTGGATTAACGAGACAGGATGAAGATAAGATGCAGTATAAACTAATCATCTATGGGGCAACAAGATATACAGTAGAACCCTGCCTAACGGACACCCCGCGTAAGTGGACACCCCGTGTAAGCGAGCACTTTTCCTCGGAACGGAAATTTACCCCTCTATTAGATGTATAATTTAACCCTGAGTAAGCGGACACCCCGCGTAAGCTGACAGGTATTTCGGTACGAAAAGGCCTACAAACCCCGTGTAGACGGACATTTTCGAAGGACACCATACCAAAAATGGATTAATCTGTGTTATTTTATGAGTGTGTCTTGGCATATTCATAGAAAATACATTTATAATTCAAAGTGGAATAACATCAGTTCCAATTGAGATATTGCAAAATCGATTACAGATTTACCATCCCCTCCGTCTCCCCTATATATCGGTGTATAGCACTTCAATATTGGTCTGGGAGAAACTTGAAAACCCTGCGTAAGCGGACATCCTGCGTAAGCGGACAGTTTTGCCCTGAACAGAGGGTGTCCGCTTACGCGGGGTTTTACTGTATATGTAAGGACATTCTTAGTGAGAAGAGCAAAAAAATGTGTAATGGTATATATGGTATATACATCACAGAAAACATGTACTGGTATACTTTATTTTCCAGCTTTGGCCTTTTTGAAGATAGCACACCCTCGGAAAGATTGTATATACCTTCCCGGTGATATGCCACCCTATGTACAATTACATAGGTCGGCTCGAAGTTTTCGGCAAGTATGGAAACAAATCTATTCACACAAACCAGACTCCTCCAGTTTAGTAAACAATGGATGTTTATTATAACCACTTCCCAAAGTGATCCCGGTTAGATCACAACCAAAGTACAGTGCCTTAGCACAGGTGTGCCAAGCTTATCTAGATATCGGAGTACTAAATTTCGCCTAACTACCAAGAGGGTTTGGAGAAACCCAGCAAATGAGGATCCAAGGATTCGCCCTTCTCAGAGAGAATGCACAAGAATGCCTGCCGATCTGCTGTGAACCCGGCTTATGTAAATGCTGAGTTATGTAATCCGGACGAACCCATAACACCTGCGTGCATGGGCTCACCTGAATCACTACACAGCAGGAACTGTCATCCTACGCCCTCAGTCGAAGAAAGAACCACCGCACGACTGACCTGACCTCTACATATATATAAATTTTGCTCGGAACAGAGGATCTCCCTTAAGCTGGTTTTACTTTATACTAGCGACTTCATCGCGTCATATTTAGTGGCGCCCCCTACTATTAATGCCTGGAACTATCATTTACTTTCCACTCATTATTTCATGTGACACAGATTTTGCCGACTACCAGCAAAATGTGATCTCATTGCATTCTCTCAAGAAAAGGAGATTGAAAAACTAGTTCTAAATCATATTTTCAGTATGGCTAGAAACAAATCCTAAGGACAGAAGTACATCTGTGTTGACAAACACAAAAAAGAGTAGCAGGATTCAGTTAAGTACTGCACGAGAATCTCACTCTCGTGGCCCTTCAGTCTCCATGCCTAGGTCTGATTCACTATGTCTCTATGTACGGGAGCAACTCCAAGCGGATTTGTCGAAATTCTAAAGTTTTATATGTGGTAATTCTCCGATCCGGCCAGGAAGTAGGTGGTGCTACGAACCCCCTGGGCGGCCATTTTGGAGAATCCCCTACGCAATGCTAATCCTATGGAACCGTTCGGACGTCCATTTATCATACTATTTAATGTGTGAGGATGTTTTAAGTACTTCTGAAGAATTCTCTTGGTCAAAATTAGACTTCCCTGCAATTTCAGATCAAACGAGTATGTGGTAGCCCTAGATTTGACTTTAAACGCGATGTCAACAAATCGTCGAAACAACCGTTTTTCTTCGAGCAGGCACGTTTGAATTATGTCTGAATAATGTAAATAATCCCATTTTAAATATTTCATGTAGAAAATTCACAGGAGAAGGTCGATTAGTATATTTTTTCGCCATTTTAAACTCTGACAGCGCTTTGCATTCACCAGCAAAGATGGCAGATCGATCCGTTGTCAGGTGAATTTGCATATATTGTAGGGTATTTTGAACCGGAAGTGTCCAGCCGGATCGGAGAATTAGGGGTAATACATACCGGTATATTTTGTATATCTCCTGAAGGCGTCACTATCTGGTGAAGCACCTGTGTCGTTTGTTGTTGTGCCTGCGCCTGTGCCTGTGGTTGTGGTTGTTGCGGCTGTTGCTGTACTTGTTGTTGCTGTGGTTGTTGCTGTTGCTGCTGAGGTACTTGCACTTGAATAATTTGTGGTTGACCTTGGTTTTGGTCCTGAAAATTGAAAACAATTGTGAATGATCTGCTTGATAAAAGGCAACAATACATCAGTAAAGCAATTATTTTTATAAAAGTTATGGAAACAAGCTTGTGAGAGAAGATATTGTGGCCGTTACTATGCACCATAGAAAGAACCTCTAAAAAGAAACCCAATAGCAGTGGTAAGTGTTTTGTTATTTCAGAAGGTTAAGCTGAGTGAGCGCACTTCAGACGAATGATAAAATAAACAACGCTAACCACTTGAATTGGTTTCATATTTTATCCAACTCTTAGCTCTAATTATAAACATCATTTGAATATGAAAAAGAATAAAGTCATTGTACCCAACGCTGGTTGCTTGTTTGAGACCACTCGAAAAAATGTTGGGTACGAGTTTCCTATGTTAAAAGTATAACGATAAACCAAAGGGGTGAAATAACACAAGATCTCTCCCATCTATACCGAATGGAGATGGTCATTAGTTGTTTTTTTTATTTCAAGTACCAGCGGACACTGAGGGTATATAGGGACTAACTCATAGTTCAGGTTTTCTATCTGGTTTTACACCATAAGGCTGGCGGTCAAATCTATGCGATGAATTTAGGTAGAAATCTCAACCCTACAAATTTACCAAGGTGAGAGTTCTTTTAGTTACCACACCACAAAGACATGGTAGGTGTGGTATAAATAGGACTGGTCTTTGATATAGTAGTAAGTCTACCACTGCTGGGGATGAAGGAGAAAGGCATCTGTATACCGCACCACATAAACATGGTATGAGAAGGACTGGTCTTTGATACAGTAGTAAGTCTACCACTGCCCGGGATTATGGAGAAAGGTGGCTGTACACCACAACACATAGACATGGTTTGAGAACGATTGGCCTTTGATATAGCAGTAAATCTACCATTGCTTGGAATAAATGGAAGGTGGCTGCAGTGGGACTAAAACCCACAACCTTGAGATTACAAGTCCTTAACCACTGAGCTAACTCCCCATCCCAGGTGGTCATGTAGATGAAATTTCCACATAGTTTAACTTGATGTACAGAAGCTGGTCAAGATGTGTGTATGAACAGAGACAATTATCGACGCGAGAGACTCATTGACCAAGCTTGGTGGCAAAGTGGTAGGGGTGTTCGCCTTGAGCACGAGAGGTTGTCGGTTCAAACCCCGATCGAGACATTCCAAAGACTTACACAAACATGGTACCCACTGCTCATTCGGTTTAACACCCACCATTAGAATAAGGAGTAGGGGGCTAGGGCCTGAGTGGAAGAATGGGTGTATCGCCGAATTCAGTGATTGTACACACAATATTCCCTTAATAAAATTGCTAAAAAAAAGGAGAGAAAATTCAATAACTTGATGTGCTACGGTTTTCTCTCAGATAAATGTGTTATCAGAGACAATCATGGTGATATTTTCACAGAGTTAAAGGCATATCCTAAAATACAAACTTATTTTCAAATACTGACAATTATCAAGTAAAACTGGTTCATTTGACTTGTTCTTATACCAAATGAGTGAAATATAACATATTATCGAGTTTGACCTAACTTAACATGTAAATGAGGCCACTTTACATTTGACTCATTTATATAGGAAATGTACAGAAAAATTTAGTTTTTCTCAATTCTCTCAAAAACAGGGACGGTGACCTATTATTTTTAAAGCTTAGATCTACTACTATACATTTACTAAATTTTATGAAAGTTTGAAGAAAATGACATGGGTTTTACTATGTGAAAAACAACTTTTTAGAATTTCTATATATATTCTATTATAGAATTATCAAAATATTGATTTCTAAATCAAAAACCAGCACGGTGACCCCCGATTTTTAGTTAGATATGCGTTCCATAACACTTGAAGATCATCATATTCAAGTTTCAGGAAAATGACATGTGTTTTAATTTTCAAGCCAAATTGTCCGATATGCCTTTTAGACATGAGGCGCAGAAATTGGTCAAGATGTGTATATGGCCAGAGATGTCAATAAGAGCATGCACTTCGGCAACCGTCTTCCTGAATGAGGCATCCAGCGTTAACGCTGCGGAATCCTCCTCATCTGACAACAAAGTGGAATATTCCACTGGCCTTATACTTACTTGAATTTGTAATTGTAACGGTTGCCCCACCTGTTGAAGGACTTGTCCTGCTGAGACAAAAGTAACACCAACATGAGAATGTTAGATCGAGATGCAGTAGCAGCAATATGTGCAATATACAGGGATGAAAGTCGCGACTGATGAAAAAGTCGGAAACAAAAAAACACAAAAAAACCTGGGGCGTATTCCCCCCCCCCCCCCCCGTGCCGTCAAACAAAATTTCGGCACTTGACGGAACTCTGACGGCAGTGTCAACGGCCCTTGGCGCGTTTAACTGCCGCCAAAGTACTGACTGGAGGTTTACACGCCGTTGGTGAGAGCCTGCAGCCAGAATTTCTTGGAATTTAGTTTTATTTTATGATTTTCATACTTTGTTAATGATCATATTTCAGGATGCAGAAATTTCTGATTTCCGTCAATTGTCGGCGAACTTGCACCCCTAAATATACATGCAATAAACAATGGTTTTGAGGACAGGCGGCCGTTAACGTTAACCACGAGAGGTTGATTCGTGGTAATACACGAGTGCTAGTGAGTGTATTACGACGTCAACCTCGAGTGGTTTACAGAGCCGCCTGTCCATAAAACTATCGTTTGTTGTATTTATTATCCATCTTCTCGAAAATCGAAACTGGTGATTTCCATATTATAGTGTAGGCCTATAACATTAGGGACTATTTCTTTGCTCTATAGTACAAAGGGACTGTTTTCCCGTACACCATGGCTTTGAGGCCGTATACCACAGTTTTTAATCTGTATATCACAGTTATGGTATGTGACAGGTTTTATATAATGGGTCGTGGTTTACTGAGTCCCCATACATTTTCAGTGGGGTAGTTGTATACGATGGATAATAAAGAAATATGCATGACAGACCAAAACTATCAACACATTCTGAATCCATGACCATTTCCGAAAGTGTAGTTTCTATAAAGCTACATAAATTGTTTTAGAGGTAAAACTTGTGTACATAATCATTCACAGGAGTTTTCTTTCTTAGAAGTCTGTACTTTCATTTTCACTGAGAGTATGCGTTTCAGTGTCAAAATGAAAAAAAAAAGTATATCGGACTACTCTCTACAGGTTTATCCTAAGTGGATTCGGTCCAGTGGGTACAGTGTGAATAGTGCTACAGGTTTGACCTAAGTGGATTCGGTCCAGTGGGTACAGTGTGAATAGTACTACAGATTAAACCTCACTGGATTCGGTCCAGCGGGTATTGTAAGAATAGAACTACATATTCAGGGATGAGAGTCAGGACTGAGGGAAGAATCATAAATTTAAAACCCTTATAAAAATGTAGTACTTATAACATTATTTTGGTACAAAATTTCTATGAAATGATATATATATGTATCCAGAATATCTATATCTATTAATTTGGCCAATTAGCCTGGATATATTTCAGGTCAACCTTCACTGAGAGTGCTGGAGGTGTATAAGAAATGTTGGAATTCAATCATTTGTCGGAAAACTTGCATACCTGCATATTGAACCTAAATGGTCCACTGGGTATGGCATGAATAGTACTACAGATTAAACCTAGGTGGGATTGGTCCAGTGGCTTTAGCATGAAAAGTTCTGCAGATCAAATTCGGTCCAGTGGCTACGGTGATTCGGTCCAGTGGCTATGTAGTGAATAGTACTACAGGTTTAACCAAAGTGGATTAGGTCCAGTGGCTACGTAGTGAATAGTACTACAGGTTTAACCAAAGTGGATTCGGTCCAGTGGCTACAGCGTGAATAGTACTACAGGTTTAACCAAAGTGGATTCGGTCCAGTGGATACATCATAAATAGTACTACAGGTTTAACCAAAGTGGATTCGGTCCAGTGGCTACGTAGTGAATGGTACTACAGGTTTAACCAAAGTGGATTCGGTCCAGTGACTACGTAGTGAATAGTACTACAGGTTTAACCAAAGTGGATTCGGTCCAGTGGCTACGTAGTGAATAGTACTACAGGTTTAACCAAAGTGGATTCGGTCCAGTGACTACAGCGTGAATAGTACTACAGGTTAATTTAATGTGGATTCGGTCCATCAAATAAGATACAAGATGTCTACAGCATGCAGGGACTTATTTCTGCTCAACTCTACTCACAATGAAATAAGTGGCTAGTTAATGTATGGAAAACTATATAAATTTATTTGTGTGCATAGGCAACTACACTATTTAAATATATTTAAAAAAGATTCAAATTTTCTAATGTTGGTGTCCACCGGAATTCTGTTCTAAATATAGATCTGGGCAATTTCATATCAAGATCGAATAAGTAAACAAACTGTAAAAATGTCTTCAATGTCATAAAGGATTATTTTTTTAATTGTTGTCATAATAAGGCCATGTTGTTTTGTTGTGATATTTTCTAGACATACCACCACAGAATATCTTATTCTAATTGTCCGGTTGACAGCCACTAAAATGTCTAAATACTACCCACCATGGCATGTAGAGTTTAAACGACTACCCATGCCTATACATACCCATATACCTATAGCCTCAGTATCTAGAAAGGTGCCATTACCTATATCTATAAAAAAAATAAAATAGGCAACAGTCAAAAATTATCCTTCTATATTCAGTACCTTTTCCTGTCAACATTGAAATATCAAAATATAAAGTTAAAACAATATATTGTGTCTTTCAAAATAAGAATGAAATTAGATTTAGATTTTACAATTTTTGCTATGAATGACCGTTTTGTATCTACATTTGTATAATATCCTGGGGATGGTTAACCAAAGTATATCAGATATCTTGTTTGGGGATGGTTGAAGGCCTGATACATGGTGTGATTTGCTTCAGACAATCTTCCTGATCTCCTTATGAGAAGTGGTGGGATACCATTTAATGGGTTAGCTTTTCTTCTGGGAAAAACTGGGTTCTTTTGAATAACTTAGCCTACGAAAGTACAGGGTACAAGGAGACCTCGTGCGAGGATTATCGTTTAGTAATATTCAAGCTCGTTCGATATGGCAGACCGAGCTAACGGAAGGTCGTCCATATGTGTTGAATAAAGTTGACCAAAATCATCCCTGGGTCTTGTTGGCATACAGGTAAGGGTCTTCATTTACGAGTCATTTAAGGGCTTCTTCCACCAGCACACAAGATATATCGAGATATGCTACGATTTGCTTGTCTTGCCAAGTCTTGATAGGTTTTGAGTAATCATGTGCATTTTTGCCACAATCCATCGGTTTGGTTAAGCACCTTTGACATGCTCTTGCTGCGATAGATTGAGATAAGCTGCAATATGTCTGCAATAGATCGCGAGGTGTCATGGTGGTGGAGCACCAAAATATACACACGACACCGCGAAAAAATAGATATATCATCTCACGCGACATGTCATGGCAAAGGACGCAAGACATGGTGACACTGTAAGATATAACAAGTTATACCAAGATATAACAGCAAATCAATCGTGTTGGTGGAACCAGCACTTAAATTATTCAACAGGTCCCCTGCAGTGTGCCACGTAACACATTGCAATGAACAAAAAAAAATAATTAGAAATTCTGTTCTGAGCAGATCAGTCCCAGTTGCCTGACGTTTCCCGATCATGGGCTGCCCCACTACCGGGGCTTTATTTTACAGAAAGTCTAGAAAATAACCCAAAAAATATGAGAATCCTGATTGTCTTTACTCTGTGACAGAATCAAGACTTATCACACCTGCAAAACCCGGAAATAACCGAAAAATTGACAGTATTTTTTTTTTCTCGATTATCAGGGCATGGCAATAAATAAAAAAGAATCGGCATCAGTTGTGTTTGAAAATGCCCTGGCCTCATATTTTTAACCCTTTAAGGACGAATGATGCCTTGAGGCATCACTTGGCCCAGACATCAACCGGCCCAGGCCGAATGATGCCTCAAGGCATCATTTCTCTTAAATCTATAAAATTGTTTTTGACAAGGAAATGATTTATCAATATACATGAAATCTTCAGAAAATGTAGCTATAACATCAAAATTAATATTCATAAGCTAAAATAAGTGAGATATTATGGATTACCAATAATATCATGTGATGGAATATCAAATTCTGACTTAATCCAAAATGTGTTTGTCATCTAGAGATATGCACTACCACTAGCACCCGTCCTTAGGTGACAGCTCTGCCACAGGTAGTCGTCCTTAAAGGGTTAACCGAAAAAGCGTTAGTAGAAGCCGTTAGTGTATACACAAGAGGGAATCCTGACTGTGCTTCATGGTGTTCACCTTGTATTTGGATGTTCTGTGTCTGTGCTGGTGTGGCGGCGGCGGCTGTGGCAGTGGCAGTGGCGGTGGCGGTGGCGGCTGGAGTGGCGGCAGGAGTGGCGGCTGGCGTGGCAGGGGTCTGCTGTTGGAGTGCGGCCTGCGCCTGCTGAGCCAACTGGAAGTAGTACTGAACCTGGTCGGGCATCATGGAGGTCCGCTGCACCACGTCGTCCTGTGTGAGTAAGAGTTAACGACTGTCAGTCAGGCTCATATCGTCATGTGTGAGTAAGAGTTAACGACTGTCAGTCAGGCTCATATCGTTTTAACCCACTTTATCGTACAATTCAACCTTTGTATGCAGTACCAGATCGTCCTGTGTGACTAAGAGTTAACGACTGTCAGTCAGGCTCATATCGTTTTAACCCACTTTATCGTACAATTCAACCTTTGTATGCAGTACCAGATCGTCCTGTGTGACTAAGAGTTAACGACTGTCAGTCAGGCTCATATCGTTTTAACCCACTTTATCGTACAATTCAACCTTTGTATGCAGTACCAGATCATCCTGTGTGAGTAAGAGTTAACGACTGTCAATCAGGCTCATATCGTCCTGTGTGAGTAACAGTTAACGACTGTCAGTCAGGCTCATATCGTTTTAACCCACTTTATCGTACAATTCAACCTTTGTATGCAGTACCAGATCGTCCTGTGTGAGTAAGAGTTAACGACTGTCAGTCAGGCTCATATCGTTTTAACCCACTTTATCGTACAATTCAACCTTTGTATGCAGTACCAGATCGTCCTGTGTGAGTAAGAGTTAACGACTGTCAGTCAGGCTCATATCGTTTTAACCCACTTTATCGTACAATTCAACCTTTGTATGCAGTATCAGATCGTCCTGTGTGAGTAAGCATTAACGACTGTCAGTCAGATACCCATCTCATAACACGTTATTGTAGATAACAACCCTTCTGTGCTGATGGGAGTCGAGGTTGAGAAAAAGTCGGTAATCAAAAACCTTGAAAAAAAGACCAACAGGAAGGGCCCAAACAACTGTCAATAAGCGGTTTGAAAAAAAGAGAGAAAATGTTTAATTATCTTAAGTGAAATTTTTCAAACTTATGGATTCAAGGAATTCATAAGATTACTTGCTTGCCTGCATACTCATTTTAAATACTATATAGAAAACGCGTAGGCTCACTTACCGATCTCTTAGCTGGCTTCAATTCATCGCGTGGAACAATATCAATGAGAAAATCGAACTGGTCGAACTTGCTGATGGCCATAGCAATGTCGTTTCTCTGAAAAATAAAATGTGGCTACATTAACCCTTTAAGGACGAATGATGCCTTGAGGCATCAACCGGTCCAGGCCGAATGATGCCTTGAGGCATCAACCGCCCCAGGCCGAATGATGCCTCAAGCATCATTTTTCCAAAATATATAAAATCATTTTTGATAAAGAAATAATTTATCAATTAACATCAAATTTTCACAGAATATAGTTCTAATATCGTATTAAGTATTTCTAGTGTGAAAACAAATAAATATCAAGGATAACGTATTATACAACGTGATTATACCCTCAAATTATGGGTTCCGACACCGATGTGCCCGTCCCCTAGCGGTATACACAGACACCGGCACCCGTTCTCACAGGGGTAACACGGCCGCACACACCCGTCCTTAAAGGGTTAACGAACTTTGTCTCTTATATTGACTATAAACATGAAGATTGTGCAGGGAATAGAGACGGTGTAGTTTCTATTGTCTATCTGACTTAGTTCTATGACCCACTCCTCTCCACTACGACTTTCACCTTTAGCTGAATTACCATGACCTATTGTAGGATGGTGTGGTCAGTTTGTCATGTGAAAAAAAAAACTTATATAGAACTGGATCGAGAATTGTATAAATATACAATACTCCATGAGTTTGGATGCACCACATTTGTCATCTAAGTGAAGCCAAGTGACGATTACGACACATCCAAAGGAGTGGAGTATTGTGCATTATCCTACCCCTAAAAAAAACCGCCATAGGCTTAACATGGGATTTGTTTGTCACGGGTAGTGACATAAAGTGTTGTTCATGCCACTACATTACGATACTGAAAAATATGGAAATGGGGTAGGATAAAATCTAGACGCCACTCGTTTGAGTTTGAGCTTATTCATACCACTCATTTTGTTGGCTCCGTTATGTCACTCGTCTTCGACCCGTGAAATTATGGAGCCAACAAAATGTGTGGCATAAATAAACTCAGACTCAAACTCATGACGTCTCTTGATAATCTACAATTCGAGTGCGGTTCTGAATTCATCTCACCCCTTTCACTGACATTAAATAACATGACAATATCAGAATAATTCAAGCTACTGCACAAATTCAGTTGGTTAATAGCATATGACCTCATCTCACATTCACTCCGCCATGGCCATGGCGCAGTATTGTCACTTTACGGGGGTGATCATTGAGTTTTTTTTTTCTGATGTTATTCCTATGGCTAAACTTGTACCAAAGATGAGGTAAAACAAGGCTACATTGGACATTGAGTTGCTGATCAAGACCAACTTCTCAACAATAATATCAGGACCTCTCAAAGAACATCAATCAAGTCAGACGACTCCCACCAATGGGAACAAAGAACTAAGATAATCTGCTGTGGGAATAGTGTGGTGGCGTAACCTATCTATAGGGTGTCTACGCTATACGTTATGTCCCACTGCGGGAAGATTGTCGCAGCTTGACATATTGCAGGAAGATTGTAGAAGCCTGACATACCTGCAGGGTGCGGCGCTTGTTGTCCTCCGTGTGAATCCAGGCGCGTAATGAAAGTTCACTGATGAAGATTTCTGCGGCCTTCGCAAAGAGCACTGGCGCTTCGGCACTGATCATCTGGGAACAAACATTAATCTATCATGATACTGAATATTAAACCAATACACATCATAACTGACGCATTATCTTACCAGATAAAAAAATAATATATTGAAAGATTACACAAACTACACGCCTGATCTGTAATTTCGCGGGTTTTGAAGAATTCTTATATGAATTATTAAGACGTGGACGGGGCGGTAGAATGGCCAGCCATATGTACGCTATACGGCATATAGCCTATGAGCCAGGGGGCGGCCATGACGCCCCCCTAGTAGGTGTTCTTGAGCAAAAAAAAAAAAAAAAAATTAAAAAGAATTCTTATATGAAACAATGACCAGAGTCACATCAGGCTTAAGACCCAATCCGGTCTTGACCATACAAACTTTGTTGTTTCTTATTGCAAGCTGAATTACTACAATAGGGAATTATTATGGTATGTTACCTTAACATCATCGTCGAGTTTCATTATCTTTTTAATTCGTGCCAATGGTAGTTCCTGTGTCTTAAAGTCATTCTGAAAAACACAAAATATAGAACATGAGAGGTAGGACGGTTAGCCATATATGTACAAGAGATGGATGGGGAGGTAGAATGGTCAGCCATATGTACACTATAAAAGATGGGGAGGTAGAATGGCCAGCCATATGTACACTATAAAAGATGGGGAGGTAGAATGGCCAGCCATATGTACACTATAAAAGATGGGGAGGTAGAATGGCCAGCCATATGTACACTATAAAAGATGGGGAGGTAGAATGGCCAGCCATATGTACACTATAAAAGATGGGGAGGTAGAATGGCCAGCCATATGTACACTATAAAAGATGGGGAGGTAGAATGGCCAGCCATATGTACACTATGAAAGATGTGGAGGTAGAATGGCCAGCCATATGTACACTATAAAAGATGGGGAGGTAGAATGGCCAGTCATATTTATGATACATGAGATGGGGAGGTAAGACTGGCCAGCCATATGTACGCTATAGGAGATGGATGGGGAGGTAGAATGACCAGCCATATGTACGCTATAGGAGATGGACGGGGAGGTACAGTGGCCAGCCATATGTACGCTATAGGAGATGGACGGGGAGGTAGAATGACCATCCATATGTATGCTATAAGGAATAGACGGGGAGGTAGAATGGCTAGCCATATGTATACTTTAAGAGATGGACGGGAAGGTAGAATGGCCAGCCATATGTTCGCTATAGACAACTAGTATAGAGAAAAAGAGGGGCCTGGAAGCCCTGTTGGGGACAGATGTCACCAGCTTATTTTCGGTTTTGTCACGTTCAGTGGGTGGTGACCACCCTCTCCTGGTGACCACATGTAATCAGGGTCGGGGGAGGTGGGTAGGATAACACAAGAGAACTACTAGAACAGAATTATATCAAACCTTATATGTATGTTTTAACAAGAAGGTTTGACGGGCTGGGATTTATTTCTGCATTCATGTGAAACTACATTTGTATTCTTATTTATTTATGTTAATGCTAAGCTTGCATACATATTTTATGGATGGCCCCTGTCAGTCTAAACAATGCACTGCTAGGCATGCTGATCGTGTATTACAAGATTATACCACTTTCTTTCAAGTTCAGACAGCATCCTATGATATTTAAGGCCACAGTTCTGTAAAATGTGCATAACTATGAGCAGGGATGCCAGTGAGGTCTCAGAAAAAAACCCTGAAATGTCAACTCTCTATTTGACTGCCATTTGTACCCTTTATATGGTGATTATTTGACACATCTGAAATCAGTAGTGAGAAGTATTTTGATATATGCAAATACTTACAAGACTTGTGCAAGTCTACTACAGATATGACCACCCGAACATCACCACCTCCTGAGATTATAAGCAGCTCAAGTTTCATCAAGCTCCACTCTCAAAACATTGTTCTTAGTTCAGGGGTTTCAGTTAACCTATGGCAGTCCACTATAGCGCCACTGAGTTCTCAGGGGAATTCCCCTGAAATACCTGAAAACCTGAGATTCCCTGAGAACTGGCATCCCTGTACGAGGTAACATCCTTTCCTGTGGATGAAACAGTTTTCGTTCGAGGTTAGTCGTCGATTTCATACTGCCTGACGGCATACGAGGAAGGCAGTATGAAATCGACGACTGGCCAATAGTGTGACCTGTTTCGTCCAAAGTCAGAACTTTGCATACTATTATATGCATGTACCTAAAATCGATGAAATGAATCCATTTTAATGACTTATAAAGTGAGAGTTACAGCAGTCACAAACATAATTATTACTGCGCCTCTAGCATCGGGCAGTATTTGATAGACATTAGCACACAGGTATATAATAACAAAAGGTACTTACTTGAGTCAAATCCTTGATCTCGTCCATCGTCTTGGTCCAGAACTCTCGGAGCATGGCCGCTGTCTCTGGGGTCGGGCCGCACCCAGGAGCGAAGGTCTGTTCCTTGTTGGCCATGGCTGGCAAGAAAATACTATGAGAAAATGTGGTTACTGAGCCAGTACAGATGGCCGTTCGAGGTCATTTGATGAAAAAATACGGCCAGACGCCGCAGGCAGAACGACCATACTTTTTTCATCAAATGACCGAGAACGGACACCTTATCCTACCCCTAATAAAAAACTCCATAGGCTTAACATTTGGTCACTGTATTCGGTCTGGAGTTCAGAAAAATTAAAAATATCGCTCTAGTGGGATACACTTGAAAAATGACGTCATTTGTTAATGTAGAAGTAATTTAGACGGGCAGGATAGGATAAATTCTAAACCAAACTCGAGTTAGTTGTGTTATTTTTCATTGCACTCCTCACGCAGTAATACGCAATCTTGCCCTCGTGCGATAAACAACAACACGACTAACTCTTGTTTGGTTTCTCCATAGTACCGGCTCAGTCACTATTTTTATTACTTATTACTATATACCTCCTACTTCTTTAAAACACTGTTTTATTAACTTACAAAGTCTATGCCATTTACTACGGCCTGTTGTCAGAGCGGGAGCAAACATTATTTATACTAAACCCCTAGCAGCGGGTAGTATTTCATACACATTCGCTCACAGGTATATAGTAATATCAACATGTGGATGTCTTCAACTACAATATTAGGCCACTCAAAAAAACAATTGATTCTCATCACCGCATGCATCAACAAAAACGTTTTTTAAAGAATTTTTTGGAAATTTTCTTTTTTCAAAGCTAAACCTAGATAGAATTTATAAAAGGTATGTGTATTTGGTATCAGATTAGAGCTCCTGATGCCAGGGATGCATTCAAAGTGGTATTATGTGTATCTAGGTAATCCTAAAACCGTGGTATTCATAACTCTTTTCATACTGCTTAAACAACCAAAAGTTCTGTGCTGCCACCTATGTCAAGCCGATTTTATGACACTTCAAAAACCATCTTTGATCTAGCCCCCCAAAAAAAAGAAAAAAGAAAAAAGCGCCCTCATCATATTTTTCATGACTTGGTGATGAGAAACAAGTTTTTTAATAGCCTTAACACAACCATAACATGGATGTGAGTTGGGGTCAAGGAAAAAAATGGAAACATTTTTCATCTGGATTTTTTTGCCTCAAAGAGACCCGGAAAACTTGGATAAGATATTCTAGTCGGCCATGGCATGGGGTTAAGGGTCAATATTGGGAGGTTGAAACCCCTGTTTTAAGGATGTAAATGAGACTAAATCAATATTATCTTTCGTTGACACCAAGAAAGGATATTGCATATACTGAACAAGAAAAAGTGGATTTCTATAGACAATTAGGTAAGCATCCCTGCTTATAAGGCACATAGCCATTGTGTTATGGAAGCCCACAATGCCAAACAAACACAAGGTGGCGAGACCAGTTATGAATGGATTACAAATTTGAACAATACTTAATTGCAAGGAGCAAAGAGAGTAGCTATAACTAAGATACTATCGTAAAACTGGATGAGGTTTAATCTTGGCCACCGTATTCCACGACTGGAGTTTGACAAAGTGACTTCATGAGGCGAAGCCGAGTGAAGTCCGGAGCCAAAACTTCAGGAGTGGCATGCAGTAGCAAAGATTAAAACGAATCCGGTTTTGATTTTATCCTACCCTATCTGCTCGATTTTGGAATATTACGTGATAACAATGCTGTATGCCACTAGTGGCATATAAAACTCTGTATGCCAGTCAGCGTGGCATATGGAAACCCAATGTTAAGCCTATGGGATTTTATATTAGGGGTAGGATAAATACTGGTAACAACAGAGTGCCATAAATAAGGGCAAGATATATCAAGAAAGGTAAAGCTACAGAAAGAGAGCTACAATTATCTCTTATGTGTGAACCTTTTTTTTTTTTTGATAATTTTTTATTGGGTACTTGGCTTCTTACACTAGCCTCCAAGCTCGGCCTCAGCCGTTCTGCCGCTTGGGCCCATGGGATACAGTTAGACTTTTTTTCTTGGAGTAATGATATAGTTTCTAGTTGATTGTGAAAAAATGTGATCTAATGTTTGGGTGTAGAATTGTGAAAATAGCACAATACCACAACACATTAGGACGTATGTATATACTAATAACATGACTACAATCAACTGACTGCAAACCATTATATAGTGTAAGCCCATTACCCAGAAGGACACTTCTATTCTTAGTCAGCCATCTTATTGAAGGTCAGAGTTGAATACAAATGATAAAGAAAACAATAGATTATTAAATTCCAAATGTATTGTATTTTCATATATTTGCATGTTGCATTTATAGCTTTATATTGTACCTTTCTTTTTACTGCCATCACTATGCTCCGAGCTGTATGTAACACAGTCTGAGTCAATAAACATATTATCGTAAAACTGGATGAGTTTTGATCTTGGCCACCGTATGCCACGACTGGAGTTTGGCAAAGTGACTTCATGAGGCGAAGCCGAGTGAAGTCCGGAGCCAAAACTCCAGGAGTGGCATGCGGTGCCCAAGATTAAAACGAATCAGGTTTTGATTTTATCCTACCCCCTCTCCTCGATTTTGGAATATTACGTGATAACAATTCTGTATGCCACTAGTGGCATATAGAACTCTGTATGCCAGTCAGCGTGGCATACAGAAACCCAATGTTAAGCCTATGGGATTTTATATTAAGGGTAGGATAATATAACTTATGTAATAACTTGGGCAGTGATAGATCTATTTTATTTACTCAAATTCAAAAGGGCTAGTCTACATGTCTGAAGGCATTTGAGTAACCCATCATATCTATTCAATTTCAATTATATATAGAGGGATTATTTAGGTTGTTCTCTGTAATGATATAGGTCATTAAAAGCGATGGGTCCATCATTTATAAATTCTAATATTTTTATCACATATCAATGTCAGTGTCACCACTCAAGTGGGCGTGGTGCTTCAATTTCAGTCATTTCGGCTTCACTGATTTTGATATGTTTTTATTCTGGTTTGGAGTGACGAAGTTCATTCATATAATTATGAAGCATGTCTAACAAGTAATTATTCAATACATCTACGGTTTTCATATCCATACAACACCCTATGTAAACTCTGTTTGGATGTGGCCATTCTTGAGAAACTGGCAAACCACAAACTGTCTTCGGACACTGACACCACTGTCTGAGGCAGCAATTTAAAAACGTAGACGTTTCAATGTAAATTCCACACTGTATGTAAACAGGGAAGGCGTTGCATTAAGTGGTACATGTGACTAAACAACAACAAGCGCTACATTGGTCATTGAGTTGCTGATCAAGACCAACTTCTGACCAATAATTTCAGGACCTCTCTGAGAACACCAATCAAGTCAGACCGACTCCCACCAATGGGAACAAAGAACACCAAAATGGCGCCGAATAGGTGCGCTTCGATTTCAATGTGGTTTCAGATATGGCTCTGGATAAACTGGAAAGAAACACTTGAGAAACACCTCGGTTTTTGACATTCATAGATATAGGGAGCCCATGAGAGTATACAATTGCATTTACCTGCTGGTTTCACCAAGCTTTCCAGGAAATTTTGGTTGAGGCTTTCCGGCGAAAATCTGATTGGCTGGATGTGTACGCTAGTCCCTCCCGTTTGTTAAGGTACAGAGCCTGAGGCGGGTACCAGCTAACTGGTTATATCTGAACTCTCCTAGCAGATATTCTGAGCGCTGGTTGTAGGGTTTCTTTACCAAGCGCTATAAAGGATCTGCTGAGAGACTACTGCGATTTCCAAGTCTCGTGCACGATCTCGTCAAAACTCGCGTGTTGTTTCCGGAAGTGATAACAAGCAAATGACAGCGCTCTAACTTGACAGGAAAAACCCTCAATCGTCAAGATGTTTAGTCGCAAGAAGGAAAAGAAGGAACCTGCCCCTCCTCCTCCCCGAAAAGGAGGGGGGAACAAACTGATGGCACAAGTAAGTCGTTTATGTTACATTACGAGAGTTGTCAAAGTCGCCATCTCGCCCGTGTAGAGGACCTACCAACAAGTTATCAGGTTCCAGCTGAACCTTCGGTATTTCAAAACACAACAGAGTAAGGTGTGTCAAGTCTAAATGTCACTATTGACATAGACCTATACCTGTTATTAATTGAATTTACTGACCGTACTTCTAACATGAACTGTTAGTATCAACTCTACTCTGCAATGGACTCTACCATACTGCACTTAGGCATTACTAGTTATTTATATTGTCATTATTGACATAACTTATGTCATGCTTCACTATTATTTATTTAAGGCATGGACAGTGTGTTCGTTCTCAGAGTATACCTGTACTGACCATGGTTTAGGTTAATGCCAGATACCTTTGCGAACAGCTAGAAAATCGTCGTATATTAAATGTAGGCTACTTAAGTTATGAATAATGGTTGTTGCAAGAAAGCATTACTCCTCACCCTCTGTAACTTGTAAGTGTGAATAGAAAAAAAACCACTGGAATATTTGGGCTACATATACCGGTAAATAATTAGTCATGGCACGACCCAAACTGCATCGTTTCACGTGCTACATGTGTATAGGGTCGGATCAGTCTGACTAATGAATAATATAATTAAATGTATGCGTCATTATATGGCTTAATTTAACTAACATAGCCCATCCACCAACAATTCCAGGAACCATGGATTATATTCAAGACATGCAGTGTGATTGCTTTTTCAAATGTACCAGTAAGTATATAATTAATAAACACGATGGAAACGTTTCTGAAGGTGGGCGTGGCGCTATTCTCCCCTTCATTTGTAAAAATGGAAATACCTTGTCCGAGAGGATGTAAAGGCTACGACTGAGGACCTTTACATAGGACCATCTAATTATAGTGTTTGTCTGTTCTATAGTGAAATTGACTGTTTTCTGTCAGATTCTAAGGTTTCAAGATGATCTGAAGTTGTATGGATAAGCCTTTTTTTTTTTAAAGACTTTCACTTATCCACGATGACACTTAACTCATAAGAACAGGTCTCACTGTGTATCCAGCAGTATTTCGTCTTGTCATTACATCAACTTCTTCCAATAGGCATGTATAGCATACAACGTATGTATACAATAATAGTATACGCCCTCCAGAGGTTACTAGACTCGCTGTTATCGCCCAGGGTAAACACAAGTTCTGTTCACGAGTGGCTGGGCACACTACGATCACATGAACCACAGTTTTCCCATTTATATTTGAAGAACCTGAATATAATTTCGGAATTATATGTAGAAATAGCTAAAATTTCCATTTCTGACATCGGATTTCCCATTTGTAGATTTATAAAAGCCGTTAAATTGCAATAATTGTGGGTTACGGTTCAAGGGTCTATCGCCATACAACGTGGGTAAACAGCGCACACCGGGACCTGTAAACAGACTGAATTCTGGGATACCTCAATAGGGTCTATACATATTGTATACATAGATGATCTACATATGGTAATGTTGGCTGATATTATAAATGATCGTGTCTGATGTAGATGGTAGATCCTACCGATATGTCATATGTGTTATGTGTGCTTATGATACTGACTGATATTATAAAAGATTGTGTCTCGTTTTGATGAGAATGATTGATCTTACAAACAAGGCATATGTGTTGTGAGTGTTTATGACATCGGCTGATATTATAAATGATTGTATGTCATGAACATAGGGATGATAGATCCTACAGATATGTAGTATCTGTCATTTGTTTATGATGTTGTCTGATATTATAAATGATTGTGCCTCGTGTAGGTGTAGATGATGTATCCTACAGATATGCCATATGTGTTTTGAGTGTTTATGATGTTAGCTCATATCATAAATGATTGTGTCTCAGGTAGATGGATCCTACAGACATGTATGTGCTATGTGTTTATGACGTTGGCTGATATTATATATGATGATGTCCCATGTAGATTATGATGAAAGATCCTACAAACATATTGTATGTGTCGTTATGTATTTATGATACTGGCTGATATTATAAATGATCGTTTCTCATGTAGATGATGATAGATCCTACAGATATGCTATATGTGTTATGAGTGTTTTTGATGCTAGCTCATATCATAAATGATCATGTCTCATATAGATGGGGATAATAGTTTCTGCAGATATTGTTGATGTGTTATGAGTGTTAATGATGTTCGCTGATATAAACGATTGTGTCTCGTTTAGATGGGGATGATGGATCCTGCCGACATTTCATATGTGTCATGAGTGTTTACGATACTGGCTGATATTATGAATGATCATGTCTCCTGTAGATGATAGATCCTACACATGTGTCATATGTGTTATGTGCTTATGATGTTAGCTGATATTATAAATGATCATGTCTCGTGTAGATGGGGATGATGGATCCTACTGACATGCCATGTGTCATAAGTGTTTAGGATGCTGCTGATATTATGAATGATCGTGTCTCCTGTAGATGATAGATTCTACACACATGTCATATGTGTTATGTGTGTTTATGATGTTGGCTGATATTATAAATGATCATGTCTCTTGTAGATGATGATAGATCCTACAGATATGCCATATGTGTTATGAGTGTTTTGGATGCTAGCTCATATCATAAATGATCATGTCTCATATAGATGGGGATAATAGTTCCTGCAGATATGGTGTATGTGTTATGAGTGTTAATGATGTTCGCTGATATAAACGATTGTGTCTCGTTTAGATGGGGATGATGGATCCTACAGACATTTCATATGTGTCATGAGTGTTTACAATGCTGCTGATCGTGTCTCAGGTAGATGATAGATCCTACATATGTGTCATATGTGTTTATGATGTTGGCTGATATTATAAATGATCGTGTCTCGTGTAGATGGGGATGATGGATCCTACCGACATGTCATCCATGGAGGCAGCCATCTACGGTGACGATGACGATGCAGATCTGGAGGCCGAGTTGGCAGCGCTGACAGGGGGAGGCCAGTCATCAAATAAATCCTCTCCTAAGAAAGGTGTGTCCAAACTAAACAAGATTAACATTTTCTACCTGTCATTTCTGAGGAATAGAACCAGTTATGAATTTATACAGACAAACTTTAATTTCAAGGTTGTTTTTTTTAAAAAGTATTTTATTTTACTTGAGTAGTACATCGGTATAAGGACCGTTTTGATCGCACCTGCCAACAATTATAAATGATCCCAGTAGTTATGTACCTCAGATTCCAAAGATATTAAGAATGTAAAGGCATGCAGCTTCAGATGTATAACATTTTAAGATATGGTCCCTAAGACGGTGATGTAGATGGATGGAAATGACAGCTGTAACTCTGTTTATTAAAGATTTTCTCATTTTGTTTGCCAGGGAAAAATGAAATTTGGCAATTTTTCTTAAGATTTCTATCAATTTGTAGCTTTTTCGCTGTGTTACGTACCTGTATTTTAGTGAGACATTAAATTTGTCTTCCTCGTAGGTCCAGTTAGCATGGAGGCCATCGACCAAATGGTTGCCAGCAGCTTGAAGGACGTCCCGGACAGTGAGGAGGACGATGACATGGATGATCCAGATTTGTTGGTGCGTCTTTTTCCTTTACACTTATCATGAAATTTAAATGATCCACATTTATTTGTGAATCTTTTTCCTTTACACTTATCGTGAATTTTAAATGATCCACATTTGTTGGTGCATCCTTTTCTTTTACACTTATCATGAACTTTAGATGATCCAGATTTGTTGGTGTGTCTTTTTTTCCTTTACACTTATTGTGAACTTTTGATGATCCAGATTTATTGATGCGTCCTTTTTCATTTACGTTTACTGTGAACTTTAGATGATCTTTTACAATGAGGGTGAACCAGAAATAGTGTATTCACGCAATCAGTTAATAAAGTCCACTAAATGTCTACACTGTGACTTAACCCGTTTCCACATTTTTTACTCCACCAGGCGGAGCTGCAGATGTTGTCGACAGACGGCAGGGCGAGTTCGGCAGATGTGGCACCACCTGTTGTTGTGCAGCAGCCAGCGGCCCCCACATCCGGGACAGACATGGGTCGGCTGTTAGAGGAGCGCCTCACCATGTATCAGACAGCCATGGAGAACGCCAAGGCCAGTGGTGACTCCTCCAAGGCACGCCGCCTTGACCGTGGCACTAAGGTACGGTCTGCAGCTCGACTCTAGATATAAAATCATAGTACAGTAGAATCCTGCTAAGTGGACCGTGACCATGGCACTAAGGTATGGTCTGCAGCTCGACTCTAGACATAACATCATAGTATAATAGAATTCCGCTAAGTGAATCTAGACTGTAGCATCAAGGTAAAATCTACAGTACTGCTCAAAATATCGCATCATAATACAACCCTTCTAAGCAGACCCTGACCTCATTGTTAGCTTTTAGTGGAAAGGTATAGCAGTAAACATAAATGCTTCAAGACATGACCTGTAGAAAATATTTCAAATAAAAACCTTCAGCGAGCATTTATTTTTCACTTCTATGCTGTAAAGATGTTACACCGATAATTCATGACTTGTATTTATGATGTTCAGTGTTTTCACTTTTTTGCTGTAAAGATATTACACACATATTTCACACATAATAGAATTATATAGAGTATTTTCACTTATATGCTGTAAAGATGTGGCACAGATATTTATCGTGTGATTTGTATTTTCGCTGTACAGACCCTGCGAGACCTCCTCCGGTACGCAAAGTCTGGCAAGCCGGTGGCTGAGGACGACATCCCGCCCCCCGTCTCTACGTCTGCGCGCCCCACTCCGGTGTCCTCCCCGCTGAAGGAGCAGGCCACGTTCCCTTCACCACCCAGTAAGTCACCCACATTCATAACATAACATGATATTGATCTATGCTTTATTGGCTGAGACGGGCACAGTAAATGAATATCTTATACATAAAAGGAAAATAGTCGAATAGGTTTCTAGTTAGTAAATATAACCAATCTGTACTTCCCCCCCCCCCCTCTTTGACTGCCTGCCTCCCTGCCTGCCTCCCTGCCTCCCTGCCTGCCTCCCTGCCTGCATCCATGCCTGCCTGCCTGCCTGCCTGCCTGCCTGCCTGCCTGCCTGCCTGCCTGCCTGCCTGCCTGCCTGCCTGCCTGCCTGCCTGCCTGCCTCCCTCCCTCCCTCCCTCCCTCCCTGCCTCCCTGCCTCCCTCCCTGCCTCCCTCCCTCCCTGCCTACCTGCCTCCCTGCCTGCCTGCCTGCCTGCCTGCCTGCCTACCTGCCTCCCTGCCTGCCTGCCTGCCTGCCTCCCTCCCTTCCCTCCCTCCCTGCCTCTCTCCCTCCCTCCCTCCCTCCCTCCCTGCCTACTTGCCTCCCTCCCTGCCTCCCTGCCTGCCTGCCTCCCTCCCTGCCTGCCTCCCTCCCTCCCTGCCTCCCTCTCTGCCTCCCTCCCTCCCTCCCTGCCTCCCTCCCTGCCTGCCTCCCTGCCTCCCTCCCTGCCTCCCTCCCTGCCTCCCTCCTTCCCTCCCTTCCCTCCCTCCCTGCCTGCCTCCCTGCCTCCCTGCCTCCCTCCCCGCCTCCCTCCCTGCCTCCCTGCCTGCCTCCTTTCCTCCCTGCCTCCCTCCCTCCCTGCCTCCCTCCCTCCCTGCCTCCCTGCCTCCCTACCTCCCTCCCTCCCTCCGTCCCTCCCTCCCTCCCTCCCTCCCTCCCTCCCTCCCTCCCTCCCTCCCTCCCTCCCTCCCTCCCTCCTTCCCTCCCTCCCTCCCTGCCTCCCTCCCTGCCTCCCTCCCTCCCTCCCTCCCTCCCTCCTTCCCTCCCTCCCTCCCTGCCTCCCTGCCTCCCTGCCTCCCTCCTTGCCTCCCTGCCTCCCTCCCTGCCTCCCTCCCTGCCTTCCTGCCTCCCTCCCTGCCTCCCTCCCTCCCTGCCTCCCTCCCTGCCTCCATTCCTGCCTGCCTGCCTGCCTGCCTACCTGCCTGCCTGTTTGCCTGCCTGCCTGCCTGACTGCCTCCCTCCCTGCCTGCCTGCCTCCCTCCCTCCCTCCGTCCCTCCCTCCCTCCCTCCTTCCCTCCCTCCCTCCTTGCCTCCCTGCCTCCCTGCCTCCCTCCTTGCCTCCCTGCCTCCCTCCCTGCCTCCCTCCCTGCCTTCCTGCCTCCCTCCCTGCCTCCCTCCCTCCCTGCCTGCCTGCCTGCCTCCCTTCCCTCCCTCCCTGCCTCTCTGCCTCCCTCCCTCCCTCCTTGCCTGCCTGCCTGCCTGCCTCCCTTCCCTCCCTCCCTGCCTCTCTGCCTCCCTCCCTCCCTCCTTGCCTCCCTGCCTCCCTCCCTGCCTCCCTCCCTGCCTTCCTGCCTCCCTCCCTCCCTCCTTGCCTCCCTCCCTCCCTCCCTCCGTCCCTCCCTTCCTCCCTCCCTCCCTCCCTCCCTCCCTCCCTCCTTCCCTCCCTCCCTCCCTCCCTGCCTCCCTCCCTGCCTCCCTCCCTCCCTCCCTCCTTCCCTCCCTCCCTCTCTGCCTCCCTGCCTCCCTGCCTCCCTCCTTGCCTTCCTGCCTCCCTCCCTGCCTCCCTCCCTGCCTTCCTGCCTCCCTCCCTGCCTCCCTCCCTCCCTGCCTCCCTCCCTGCCTCCATTCCTGCCTGCCTGCCTGCCTGCCTACCTGCCTGCCTGTTTGCCTGCCTGCCTGCCTGACTGCCTCCCTCCCTGCCTGCCTCCCTCCCTCCCTCCGTCCCTCCCTCCCTCCCTCCTTCCCTCCCTCCCTCCCTGCCTCCCTGCTTCCCTCCTTGCCTCCCTGCCTCCCTCCCTGCCTCCTTCCCTGCCTTCCTGCCTCCCTCCCTGCCTCCCTCCCTCCCTGCCTGCCTGCCTGCCTCCCTTCCCTCCCTCCCTGCCTCTCTGCCTCCCTCCCTCCCTCCTTGCCTGCCTGCCTGCCTGCCTCCCTTCCCTCCCTCCCTGCCTCTCTGCCTCCCTCCCTCCCTCCTTGCCTCCCTGCCTCCCTCCCTGCCTTCCTGCCTCCCTCCCTCCCTCCTTGCCTCCCTGCCTCCCTCTCTGCCTCCCTCCCTGCCTTCCTGCCTCCCTGCCTCCCTCCCTGCCTCCCTCCCTGCCTCCATTCCTGCCTCCCTCCCTCCCTCCCTGCCTCCCTCCCTCCCTGCCTCCCTCCCTCCCTGCCTCCCTGCCTCCCTCCCTCCCTCCCTCCGTCCGTCCCTCCCTCCCTCCCTGCCTCCCTGCCTCCCTGCCTCCGTCCATCCCTCCCTCCCTCCCTCCCTCCCTGCCTCCCTCCCTCCCTCCCTCCCTGCCTCCCTGCCTCCCTGCCTCCCTGCCTCCCTGCCTCCCTCCCTGCCTCCCTGCCTCCCTCCCTCCCTCCCTCCCTGCCTCCCTCCCTGCCTCCCTGCCTCCCTCCCTGCCTCCCTCCCTCCCTGCCTCCCTCCCTCCCTGCCTCCCTCCCTGCCTCCCTCCCTCCCTGCCTCCATTCCTGCCTGCCTGCCTGCCTGTTTGCCTGCCTGTTTGCCTGCCTGTTTGCCTGCCTGCCTGACTGCCTCCCTCCCTCCCTCCCTCCCTCCCTCCCTCCCTGCCTCCCTCCCTCCCTGCCTCCCTCCCTCCCTGCCTCCCTCCCTCCCTCCCTGCCTCCCTCCCTCCCTGCCTCCCTCCCTCCCTCCCTCCCTCCCTGAATTTACTTCTCTTATGAACTCAAGTCTTGAATCAAGGTTTTTCGCCTTGATTTCAGAAATCCAGAGACCTGCAGAAAATGTCGAGCCCGAGGGTGAGCACCATGTCATTCTGCTTGACGTTGGTTTCTAAGCGTGTTTTTCCCCCCCTTACGTTTGGTCTGCGTAAAATAACATTAGTGGTTGTGTTACACATAAAAAGTAGTGGTGGCGTTACACGTAAGAACACATGTCTAACCTTTTATAGGATAAATAAGGTTTGTCTCCCTGAGTTCAGTAGATGTTTGCACTAGGATAATTTGTTCTTACACCTAAGAGGATTGTTACATATCATTAGTTCTCATTGCAATATTTATATCAAATTTTGCTTCTGGTGCCTTTTAAATGGTGTGCTTCACCAGGCCGACGTTATAGCATGATAAGAGCGGTGCACAGCTGCCGCATGGCACCCAATCAGAGGGCTGCATGGTGCCCGTGTTAGCTAAAGTATAGAGACCGGTGCAGTGGAGCAGGTCAGGCACACACCAGCAGCGACCCATAGTGATGACCTGATACATTAGGTTTCACTGTTTACCGGCCAGTTTCTATAGAGGAAATCTATGAAAGTTTATTGTCAGAGTTTGTATCCTATCACCTTTGAATAGTGTAGTAATTCACAAGATGAAGCCATGTAAATTACGTAGCGATTCAAACGAGATGGGATCGAGCTCTGACCCTAAACTTGGAATAGGTTTCTGAATTTATCTTGCCCTTCACTAATGGGCTAACCTTTATGACATAATCCCCCATTATATATTTTTACAAGTATGACGTGGCGACGTCCTACTCCCTCAGCGATGCTACCTTGAATGACAGTTATTAGAACTGCCCCTAACCACCGTAACCATGGTGCACACTTGGTCGTGACATCACTCTGTCAACAACCGTATCCCCAATGTATCTATAGTGATCTATAGGTACAGACAGCTGCTGCTGTGGGTTTTAATATAACAAATGTTTATTGTTAGTCCTAAAGCAAATACTTTTAGGGAAATGGGGCCAAGGTTTCGCCGTGCTCGGCTCATCAGGCATCTTGTTCAGCTTATGAGGGTTGTTTCAAGGCGTGGGATCAAGAGGTCCCTGCTTTTTGGTGTCATGTCCAAGTGATAATTGATGTATTTATTTGATATAATAAAGCTACACCTGTGTTTGGATCATGAACATATTGTGCAGAGGTTACAAATTCCCCAAGCGGGGAATCGATCACCAAGTGCTCCCATGTTTTGGGTATATTGATCACCCGTATACATAAAAAAAATTTGACGAGGCAAAGGGTATGATCTCACCCCTCAACGGGAGGTGGTGGGATAGATGGGAGTGTCTATTAGGTTCATGCCTTCGGGAATTTGTGTCCTGAGGCGATGTATCCAGTTCTTCTCTATTTTGTTTCTCAACCGCTGGGAGTCGTGGCTCTCAGGGTTGGAGTGTATGAAGTCCACAATGTGGATGTGTAGGTCATCTAGGCCCATATGGTCCTGTGTGTTGTAATGTTTGCCCATGTCGGTGTCCAACCGACAGTAGGTCACCTTGTGAAAATGGTCTTGGAAACGGTCCATTAGGCGTCGTTTCGTTTGACCCACATATTGTATGCCGCACCTTGTGCATGATATACAGTATATAAGATTTGAGCTCTGGCATGATACATTATGTTTGGTTATGTATCTTCTACCAGTGGTTGTGGAGGTGATTTGGCCCGACTTGTCAAGTCGTGTGCAATAGCGACAATTTGTCCTCTCGCAAATGTTGTATGTTCGGCCTGCCACTGCCGATTTGTGAACCTGTTTTTGATTCGGATGGAAGTCTAGCCTCGCTCGTACTAGACTCTGTCTCAGAGTTGGGGCGTTGCGCATAGCAATCACCGGTCTCTGGGCATGTATGTCTTTGGTTCGGTTTGAGGAGGCCAATATTGGCCAGTTGGATTTTACGATAGTTTTCAAATTGTTGAAAGTGGGGTGGAATGTTGTTACCAAAATCGATTTATCATTCTTGGCAGGTGGGGTCTCCCTCTGACCCCGTTCGGTATAGCCGTCCGCCCGTATGAGACTTTGGGCTAGAAGTGTGCTCGGGTAGCCCCGGGCTTTGAGGTGTGCTGACTTTACGAGGCAGTGCCTCAGGAAGTCATATCTCTTCGTACAGATACGTCTTATACGGAGGAATTGGCTGTAAGGGATGCCAGTTTTACAGTGTTTGGGATGGGCGGATGCATAGTGTAGGTAATTGTTTGCATCCGTGGGTTTCGAGTAGAGGTCGGTGTATAACCCGTCTCGTTCGATTTTGACCAAAGTGTCCAGAAAGGGGATTTGTTTGGATGAGATCTCATGTGTGAATTTGATGCTTGCATGAACCGAATTGAGATGTGATATGAACTGGGTGAGTGCCACTTCACCGTGTGTCCACATGACGAATATGTCGTCAATGAAACGCTTCCATATCAGGGGCTGCGTTTGGTAGGTATAAACAAACCTGTTTTCAAAGTGACCCACAAAAATGGGTTGGCTAGCGTGGGGGCAACCCGGGTCCCCATTGCTGTCCCCCCTACTTGTAGGAAGTTCTCTCCATTAAACTGGAAGTTGTTGAGTTCTAATACCATGCGTAGTAGGTGTATTACACTGGAATTTTGCGGTTGGGATTGGGGGATGAGTCTCGAAGGTCGTTGTCTACTTAGCCAGTTGGCAACAGCGATCAAGCCTTCTTCATTCGGAATGTTGGTGTATAGGGAGCTGATGTCCAAGGTACATAAAAGAGTCCCCGGTGGTAGGGGTCCTTTGATGTCTCGGATGATTGAGAGGAAGTGAGTGGTGTCTTTGACAAAAGAGTTCAGACTCGGAACTATTGGTCTAAGGATTATGTCTACTAGAGCTGAGATCTTCTCTGTGGCACATCCATTTGCTGAGACAATTGGGCGTCCAGGAGGAGGGTGACCCTCCTTGTGGATTTTCGGGAGAAGGTAGAAGTTCGGGGTTCTAACGTCTCTAGTGGTTACTAGTCGAAGAGTGTTATGGGAGAGCTCTCCCGATTTGTGTAAGCCCTCTAGGTATGTGTTAATACAAACTGTGTTTACCTCGCTTGTGTCGGTTGTTATTTTCTTATAGAATTTTGTATCCGATAGTTGGCGTTCCGCCTCATTAATGTAGTCGGTAGTGTTCATGACTACTACCGCCCCACCCTTGTCGGCTGGTTTGATAATTATATCTTTATTCCTGCTTAGAGTTCTGACAGCTGATTTCTCATCTTTAGTCATATTGGGGGGTGAGGGATTGATGCACTTACTCTTTGCTGCTTCTAGTTCATTTAGGGTGGCAAAGGTTTCTAAGTTGGAGCTGCCTGGCGGGGCCCGCCGGGTTGTCGGATTTTTGAATACCTTATGACGGGCTATCTCGGTCTCAAATTTGGATTTATGGTCTGATATGTTGGAAAAATACTGTTTCCAACGGAGGTTGTTGTGGAATTTCTCTTAGTCCTCTAATTTCTCACCTAGAACTGGTTCCCCCGGTGTGGGGCAGAAATTTAGACCTTTGCTGAGTACTGCATGTTCGTCTGTAGTGAGTGGCTTAGAGGAAATGTTAACAACAGTGGATTTTGTTTTAACATTTAATGATTCAATAAGAAGTGTTAAATCATGCAAGGTTGTATAATCAGGACCAACGAGGTCAACAGGTAACTTGGTAACAGTGCGGGCCAGAGTCTCTCTGTTGTTACAGGGGGGTCTCTGTAGAGTGTCATTGTTGTTAGTGTTCGAGTTCGAGGTAGGCACAAAGTCTGAGGGGCGCGATGTCGTGGTATTTATTGGCGGTATGCCTGGATAAGTTCCCATTCGCGGCGGCTCAAACCGGTTGGGCACCACGGCATCTGGTTCCGATTGTCGTTGCGGCCCTGGTTCGTTGGGTAGGGAGCGTTGCCCCGATTGGCTGGGCGGTTCGGTGCCCTGCCGCCCCGTCGGCCTTGAGACTGCTGTCCTTGCTGAGGGCGGCGGTTGCCAAAAGATGGGTTCGGGGTAATGCGTTGTAACGGGGATTGGAACCTCCGCTGTGTTTCCATCTGGGGTGGTCGTGGGGGTTGAGGTCTTGGGTGTTCAGGTTCCATGGGCTGAACGTCGGCCTCGTCAAGGGCTGGCCTGGCGGGTCTCACAGCACGGTGGACGTTGAGCCAGTCACCATCGGTTAGTTGTCTTTGAGCGAGTTGGTTTCTTCGCTCTCGTAGGTCTCGTATCAGTAGCGCCTTTGCCCTGCCCACCATGTTAGACAGGGTATCGATTGCGCTGCTGAGGGTATCGGGGTTGTCAGTTCCGGTCACTTCCTCGGCCGCAATTAGCAGAGTGGTGCTGGTGGAGCGTTGTTGTTCCGATTTGCGTGCTAAGTGGTCAGCTACCACTGTTTGTATGTCCAGAGCTGCCTGTCTGCGGATTTGGATGATAGCGTTTTTCAGCGGCTGGTCTTCAGTTGCGAACGGTGGCAGGGCTGTCAGACCTGCGGCCCAACTGGTGACCAATGACTCCGAGATCAGGGTCTCGAGCCATTCTTTCCTTACGGCAGCTTTAGTTGCGGATTGTAATGCACTGCGTGCCTGCTTCCACAGGGCCTGTGCTGCCGGAGGGAGGAGTGCCTTGGGTATGTCGTCCTCCTGGAAAAGGAAAAGACGCTGATCATGCTCAAGGTCAAGGCGAATTTTGAAGGATTTGAATTTTTCCGTCAAGTTGTTCACATTATCACCAGTGTTGTTTTGCTTGGCGTAACTCGGCGAGCTGGGCGGAAGTGCCGCGGCGCATGCGCCGAGCACGTTTTTTTTTTTTTGTTGTTGTTGTTTTTTTTCATTATATATTTTTACTAAATACTCAATGGGTGTTGGATACTAGTTCCCAATGTTTCTGTGGAGAAAAAATATTGGGGGTGAGATAACGGTTGGGCAGGCAATGGTGACTGGGCCGATGGGTTTGTACACTATAAGCAACGAAACACTGCGCTCTTTTGCTGCCATACTGCTGGCCCGGTGGAGCACACCCTTAAGTGCTGAATCCACCAACACACAAGATATAATGAGATTAGTCACGATTTGGTAGTCCTGCTAAATCTAGGTTTTGAATAATCGTGTGCATATTTGCCCCAATGTGTCTTGAGGTGTCGTGGTGGTGGAGCACCAAAACATAGACAAGACATCGCATGCTATGTATTGCAACAATTGAGGTACGACATATGGCGACACTGTAAGATATGACCAGATATAGCAAGATATACCTCGGCAAATCCATCGTGTTGGTGGAACCAGACCTTTAAAGTCTTAGTAACGATCAATGTTCCTATATATACAAGCTATGAGGCAAATCAAGATGAATATAACCTACTGTGTGGTAAGATGGTATCAAAAAATAGCGAAAATGTGGAAGGTGGTAGACCGCAACAGTGAATAACCGTCCGCGAATAAAAAAATAAAAAAAATCCCTGCTTCTAGTCCATAATGGTCCATCATTGATCAGTGTCTAGAACCAGAGATCCTGCACAATCGTCATCTAGAAACTATTCATTCATTCATTTCAGGAAGATATAGTTGATTTTACCCTCCCTCATAGATTCCTTATGTAATCGGCTCCAGGTTTTGTTGATTTTAACAATTTTTGATTATCCTATTTATAATCACACAAAATATCATTTATAATCACAAATAAAAAAAAAAAATTCATTTAGGGTCTAGACTTTGCATTTTCTCAAAAAGAATATTATCAATTCAGGAAACTAAAATGATGTTGAGTTTTATAGACGTGGCAATAGAAACCTCTGTATCAAGTCGATTTAAAAAAAAAAATTGTAAATGATGTTGTGTTTTTTGTTTCAGCGCTTGCTGCGCCGAGTGGCGGTTCTCAACACAGCTCTCCACAGAAGGATTCTGCCCCATCCTCCTCCGCAGCGCAAAGTAGGTCCTTCTTATTACCATCCTTTAACACTGGACACTAAGCTACATCAATAGTATGTTACGTTTATTTCGGGGTAAATGGTGGACACTATGCTGTGTTGCATATACCCTCAAATTATACCCTTCAACGTGTGCAGTATAACAGTGTACTGCACAGGGACCAGTATACTATCTGTATTGCATAGTGAGCAGCAGTACGTAATTACCAAATATACTGCATGGGTATATAATAATAAATAGAAGAACTGTCTTTGTTTTACTGCGTGTGGTCAGCGTGGTATGTGAGTAAATAGAAAAGTTGTCTTTGTTTTACTGCGTGTGGTCAGCGTGGTATGTGAGTAAATAGAAAAGTTGTCTTTGTTTTACTGCGTGTGGTCAGCATGGTATGTGAGTAAATAGAAAAGTTGTCTTTGTTTTACTGCGTGTGGTCAGCATGGTCTGTGAGTAAATAGAAAAGTTGTCTTTGTTTTACTGCGTGTGGTCAGCGTGGTATGTGAGTAAATAGAAAAGTTGTCTTTGTTTTACTGCGTGTGGTCAGCATGGTCTGTGAGTAAATAGAAAAGTTGTCTTTGTTTTACTGCGTGTGGTCAGCGTGGTATGTGAGTAAATAGAAAAGTTGTCTTTGTTTTACTGCGTGTGGTCAGCGTGGTATGTGAGTAAATAGAAGAGGTCTCTTCATTTCGTTGTAGGTGTGCAGCGTAGGCTGCTGGTTGAACGTCGGGATCAGTACCGGTCTTCAGCTCTGTCTGCAAAACGAAGCGGTGATGATGACACAGCCCGTAAACACATCAAGATTGCCAAGGTGAGAAGAGAAATATTTTTAAAATCTTTTATTGCAGAGAATAGTTTACAGGGTTACTTCATCCCTCCAAGTATATCTATATTACATAAAAAAACATGTTTTTTTAGGTTAACATTCCAAAGGGTGGTTGTAGCTTAAAGCACAGCTCATCCTCTTAGACTATATTACTAAGACGTTGCAAAAACACCTCTATGGCAAGCCGATGCTGATAAAAAAAATCCTCGTAGACTCTAGGCTGCTGTATAAAGGCTTGATTCCATTTGGCTGAATTTGGTGCCGATCACCACTCAGGCCCTAATCGGGGCGGTGCTTTAGCCCTGATCTGAATTGGGACTGAACATGGCCTGAGCAGGATCGGGACATAATTCTGGTAAATGGAATCAAGCCTTAACCCTTTGAATTAGTGATAGGTGTCAAGTCTGCATAAACTCTATAAACTGACATGAACTTGTGAAGAGAACCATCAAATTTTACTTTAAAATTTCAGCAATTTGAGATCGTCCTAACAGCAATGGATGAAGGGAAACCAGTCGACCTCTCTCAAATGCCTCCCCCTCCTCCCGAATTGGCAGGTAAAGATTTAATTGTATTCCTAAACTCGAGTAAAGTTCCTTATCTGAATATGATGGAAAATCCAAGTACCTTTTAAATATAAAGATTGTAGTGCTCAGGTCTGGTATCCTTAATTTATAAATAGATCTTAACTTATAGATAGTTATCTCATATATAAGTGTTTAAATTTACACACATATTTATTCACGTTTATGCAAACACACATACAAATATTGGAAATGTAAAATTGAGACGGTAAAATGCTGAGATTTATGGAAGAATAATAGTTTTGTTAAAATAATGATAATAACTAGTTTCATGTCTTGAATCTAGGATCACTTACGAAAATTACCTAAAAGAAAGTCATCCATGCAGTGCAGTGTTTCACCATATCAGAGACAATATGTGGATGATACGCGACACACAGGTAATACATGTATGTGCTACCACAGGTGGCTCGGCTGCGCGGGTTCACGCTCAGGCTCAGGGCTCGTCTCGTCCCTCGCCGGCCGAGCAAGCGAACGCAGCCATGGCCGCAGTCCAATCAGGGCCCGCTGCCATGGAAGAGGAACCCCAACCGGAACTCGCCGCAGAAGGTGGGTGTTTCAGAAATATTGTTTATAAAAAACTTTTCCTCGGAAATCGGGACCCCGATTTTTTCTGGAATTTTTTTTTCAGAAATATTGATATGATATTAAAAAGATAATCTTTATATAAGCTTAAATTTATATAATTTTTTTTTCTTTTGCGGTAGCTCGACCTGTACACTTTTGCAGAAATTGAATTTATATAATTGAATAAAAATATTTAAAAAATTGTTCTCCTTTTTTTTAAAAGGTTTGTCTACTTTTGGAAGCCCTGTATTTAATATCATAATTTGTGATGTTCAGACAAGAAGCTATTCAATGTGGCCGCTGAGGCAAACACGATGTTGAAGCCCTGTAGTTAAGAGAACATGTATTGTGTGTTTAATGTTATAGGAGAGGAGAGTGGTTAAAGCACTAGACTTGTAATCCCAAGGTTGTGGGTTCGTGTTCCACTGTAGCCAATTTTCACCTTCATCCCCAGCAATGCTTGACTTACTGCTATATCAAAGACCAATCCATCTCATGCCATGTCTATGTGGTGTGGTGTGCAGCCACCTTTCTTGTTCACCCCCAGCAGTGGTAGATTTACTGCTATATCAAAGACCAGTGCTTCTCATACCATGTCTATATAGTGTGGTGCACAGCCATCTTTCTCCTTCATCTCCAGCAGTGGTAGATTTACTGCTATATCAAAGACCAGTCCTTCTTATACCATGTCTATGTGGTGTGGTGTCCACTCCAAATTATGACAATAATACTTTATTCCATTCTGGTCGACGTCTCGGCGGGTGAGGAATAGGAACAGTCATATTCTGACTAGGCTAATGGCGCCTGGTCTGTAGATTTTAGTACATGTGATGATAGTTCCTATAGATGCCGTCAGGGTCCCCAGGGGATCGTTGCTCCTAAAAATGTGGGAAAAGTGTTGCTTCAGTAATATTGGATTGTGTCATGTGGTATTGTTATCTTCACATTGTATCGCTACATTTAACAACAACACATTTTCAGTGACATAGGTGAAAGGTTCATTAGATTTTTAATTGAATATAGATGGCAACATAGTTGTGGAGCAATCCGCAAAGAATCTGGAGCAATGATTTCGACCTCAGTTTGCTATTCTGCAATCAGCAAAACATGGAGCAACGCCCCCCTGGGACAATAATTAAACAAACTGAATTTGTGTTCTTCAGACAAGAAGAAGTTGTTTAACGCGCCCACTGAGGCCAGCACGGTGCTGGAAGCCCTGGAGCAGCGCCTGGAGAAGTACCGGACGTCGTCCCAACAGGCGAAGAGCGAGAGTAATAACAGCAAGGCACGCCGCATGGGCAGGATCGTCAAGGTACCGCCAAGCACAGTTCTCAATCCAATTTTTTTAAAATGAACATAAAACAGTCAAGGTACCGCCAAGCACAGTTCTCAATCCAATTTAAAAAAAAAGTTAACATAATACAGTCAAGGTACCGCCAAGCACAGTTATCAATCTAATTTTTTAAAAATTAACATAGAACAATCAAGGTACCGCCAAGCATAGTTATCAATCCAATTTTAAAAAAATCAACATAGAACAGTCAAGGTACCGCCAAGCACAGTTCTCAATCCAATTAAAAAAAATTATCTGTTATCTATAGTATCTTCCGAGAGATTCCTATATCTTTTATATTACATACTTAATAAATGTAAACACGGAGCAATTAACAAACATCTGGTACAAAGAGAAACAAAATACACACGGCACTGCCATTAACATACTCATTCCTAATTGAAAACTCTAAAGTCCTGTCTATCTTCTATCTTTTAATAATTAAATGTAGAGCTATCTATCTTTTAATTATTAAATGTAGAGCGAATAGAAAAAAATTAAATGAAGTAAAGATATCATTGTATTTTTCCAATCCAATTCCTGAGTGATTTTTTTTTATTCAAATCGTGTCTATTGATTCTTTGATATTTAAAAATATTTTATCTTCTATCGTTTAATATTTAGATGTTAAAAAGATATTGTATTTTTCCAATCTAATTCCTGGGTGATATTTTTTTCAAATCGTGTCTATTAATTCTCTGATGTTCAATAATGTTTTATCTTTTATCTTTTAATATTTAGATATTGAAAAGATATCATTGTATTTTTCTGATCTAATTCCTGAGTGAATTTTTTTTCAAATTATGTCTATTAATTCTGTGATATATGAAAATGTTTTATCTCCTATTTTTTAATATTTAGATATAGAAAAAATATCATTGTATTTTTCTAATGTAATTCCTGAGTGAATTATATGTTAATTGTTATATTTATGATATTTGATAGCAATATGAAGATGCGATCAAGGCTCATAAAGCCGGGCGAGCCGTCGACTACTCCGAGCTGCCCACACCCCCAGGTACGCGCACTCCCTCCACTTTTATATCACCATCTCCTTTTCTATCCTCTCCTGGTTTTCTGGTAAGCATTCACTAAAGTTAGGATCCTTTTTTGGGGGGTTGAATATTTTCTTTTTTGGAGTCTTCTAAAGTTAACATCTCTGTTGTACAATCGTATTCCTAGCTACATCATTTTCAGTTTACATTCTCTTTTTAATTTATAGCATAAGAAGATAAACAGTTTCAATAAAGAAGCCATTGGCATCAGTTTGTAAAGTGTGGAAGCAAAAATTAAATGTAAAAAATATAGCATTGTATTTTTCCAATATAATTCCAAAGTGAACCTTTTTCTAAAATTGCGTCTATTAGTTCTGCGATATTTAAGAATGTTTCATCTTCCATCTTTCAATTTTTAAATGTAGAATATATATCATTATATTTTTCTGATCTAATTCTTGTTTAATTTTGTTTCTAAGTGTCATCTTTCCAGTTAAATCAGTCACTGTCATATTTTCCAGGGTTCCCACCCATCCCTGGAGAGGGCGCTGCCAAGCAGCCTCCGCCAACACCGTCGCCACTGATCTCGCCTTCGCCGTCAAACTCGCAGCTGGCACCGCAGCAACCACCGCAGCCCGCTCCGCGCTCCCCTCAGGCACAGCGCGTACCAGGCCCCGCAGCCACCGCCCCGCAGCCCACAGCCCAGCCCCCAGCCCCGGCACGGCCCACCATGCAGAGACAATGTAAGTCCTCGTCTACGCGAGACAGGGGATGGGGAGTAAGCTCAGTGGTTAAGGCACTGGACTTGTAATCCAAAGGTTGTGGGTTTGAGTCCCACTGCAGCTATCATTTTTCTAAATCCCCAGAAGTGGTAGACCTACTGCTGTATCAAAGGCCAGTCCTTCTCATATCACGTCTATGTGGTGTGGTGTGGTGTGGTGTACAGCCACTTTTCTCCTTAATCCTCAGCAGTGGTAGCCTTACTGCTATATAAAAGGCTAGTCCTTCTCATGCCATGTCTATGTGATGTGTTGTGCAGTCACCTTTCTTTTTCATTCCCAGCAGTGGTAAATCTACTGCTATATCAAAGGCTAGTCCTCATACCATGTCTATGTGGTGTGGGAAGTAAATGTGTAGGGGTGAGATTTCTACCTAAATTCATCTCGTGGATTCGATCACCACCCTTATGGTGTAAAACCAGTAATAAGAGCTGAAATGTGAGTTAGTTCCTATATACCTCAGGGTCCTTTATTTATCATCTATTTACTCTTTCCCCAACTAATGGGTTTTCTTCCTACACACAGACATACATCATGACAAATTAATGGTCGTCTTAATATATGTGGACACTTTAAACAAAATTCATCTCCAGTTTTCTTATTATTGATTCAAGATTAATAGGACGTGGCAATACCACTTCTTTGGCAAGCTGAAAAAAAATTTAATAACTGAAACTCTTTTCAGATTCGTTACTGAGTCGGGCAGAGCAGCAGGCGATGTTCCTACAAGAAAGACAACTCGGGTTCAAACGCGAAGCACTGCGAGCCAAACAGAAGGGTGACGTGGAACTCGCCAAGAAATACCTGCGACAAGCAATGGTATGGAGACTATTCTTGTCAGGAAGGATTCAATATATTGGTTTCTATGTGAAGAGATTAATCAAAATTGTCCACATTCGTTAGTAAGAAAATGACTGAATTTGAACAGTCACCATTGTTTTATCTCACCCCTGGTATTTTTTCCCCATAGACTTAACATTGGGAACTTGTATCCGACTCCCATTGAGTATTTAGAAAAAATACTCAATGGGGGATTATGTCCCAAGATTAGCCCATTAGTCAAGGTGAAGGGTGAGATAAATTCAGAAACCTATTCAAATTTAGGGTCAGAGCTCAATCCCATCTCATTTGAATCGCTGCGTAATTCATGCAGCTTCACCTTGTGAATTACTATGTAATTAAAACTTGCTGGGATACAAGCTCTGACCCCTAACTTTCATAGGTTTCCTCTATAGTATTGTTGTGGGCGGGTGGCGGGCCTTCCCCTGGAGTGCCGGTGTGGTGGCTTCCCCCAGAGCGCCGGTGTGGCAGTTCACCTGGAGCGCCGTTGTGGCGGCTTCCCCCAGAGCGCCAATGTGACCGTTCCCTCAGAGCACCGGTGTGGTGGCTTCTCCTAGAGCGCCGGTGTGGCCGTTCCCCATGAGCGCCTGTGTGGCAGTTCCTCCGGAGTACCGGTGTGGCGGCTTCCCCCGGAGTACCGGTGTGGCGGCTTCCCCCGGAGTACCGGTGTGGCGGCTTCCCCCGTAGTACCGGTGTGGCGGCTTCCCCCGGAGTACCGGTGTGGCGGCTTCCCCCGGAGTACCGGTGTGGCGGCTTCCCCCGGAGTACCGGTGTGGCGGCTTCCCCCGGAGTACCGGTGTGGCGGCTTCCCCCGGAGTACCGGTGTGGCGGCTTCCCCCGGAGTACCGGTGTGGCAACTTCCCCCGGAGTACCGGTGTGGCGGCTTCCCCCGGAGCACCGGTGTGGCGGCTTCCCCCGGAGCACCGGTGTGGCGGCTTCCCCCGGAGCACCGGTGTGGCGGCTTCCCCCGGAGGACCAGGGGAGGTCTGCTCTCGCCGGTACTCCTGGAGTACGAGACTCCGAGGGAACTGACGTCACTCTCCCACTATATAAACAAAACGTGTGACCACACCCGGGGTTCGGTCTACGGTTGGTTCTCTGGGGTCAAGCACTTCAGATTGGCGAGAGCGGCCTGACTGTTACCGCTCTGGTATTACGACATAAAGATTGTTAACCGCGTGTTCACCAGAATTTGTGTGTCCGAGTCTTCCGTTACAGTATCTTATACATAGTGAACTATTAGTCTTAACTTAATCATTTTATCTTATCTCTCATATCTCTTGAATACCATTGAATATTGGATTTAACAGCGGCTGTTAACCTGATCTCATTTCAGGGATTTGACCAAATGATTGAGGCGTCGAAGGCAGGATTACCATGTGACATGTCTCAGGTGAGTTCAGTTTCTCTGAGTCTCCAAAATTACACTAGAATAATTCTGGAACAATCTAGAGATTATTATTTTTTTTTTTTTTCTTCATACAATCAACACCTAGCCTTGTTCAGAACATAATCTAGAGATTCATGATAAAAAAGTTATAATTGTCTGCAGCAATTAGTTGATATTTGTAGCGTTGTCATTATCTCATCCCTGGTACAAGTTTAGCCATAGGAATAACATTAGAATAAATACTCAACGATCACCCCCGTAAAGTGTCAATACTACGCCACGGCTGAGACGGAGTGAGATGGATTTCCTAAGTACATGTAATTTTAATTATTCCGATATTACGATGCTTTTTAATGCCATTGAAGGAGGCGAGATAAATCCAGAACTGCAAAAAAAAACACATTTTGCCTAACGAATACAATCTTCCATACCCAACTGGGAAAGCGGAAACTGACGGGAATGCAAAAGTTTTGATCTACATAAATCCAGAACCGCACTTGAATCGTTAAATGCCCAATACTCCACCGCGCTTGGATGCACCGTAAATCGTCACTCGGCTTTGCCTCGATGACGATTGTGTGCATCCAAACTGGAGCATTCAGTAGTTTTACGATTCTCAATCCATTTCTATATAAATTTCACTGTTCATTATTTTCTGAAATTGTTGGATAGTGAAAACTAGGATAACTACCGAGACAATCTCAGACAGGGATGGCAGCAGTTTTCTTTTTTTTCCAGGGATATCCTTGTTTTCATTTCCTATTTATACGCTTATTTTGACATTAAGGGAGCGTTCATCAATTATCGCCCAGGCGGGGGCACAGTTTTTCTAACACCGTTCGGTCAAAAAAAAGTTGCCCCCCCCCCCCCCATGGGAATACCCCAAAAAAAGTTGGCCCCCCCCCATGGGAATACCCAAAATAAAGTTGCCCCCCCCCCCTTGGAATGCCCAAAAAAAACATCCCCCCCCCCCCATCGGAATAGGGTAAAAGCACAGAGGAGGCCTAATTGATGTGGCATTTTTTCCAGAAGGCTTTCCTTCTTTGCTTTAGAACAAACCCAGCAACAGTCAGTCATTTGTCAAAATTTTGACCAATCTCAGTAGCTAAGTGTTAGGGGTGTTCACCTTAAGCATGGTAGGTCATGGCTTCAAACCCCGGTCAGGTTATACCAATTACTTACACAGTACCTACTGCTCATTTGGCTTGACACCTGCCATTAGAATGAGGAGTAAGGGGCTACTGCCCGAGTGGGAGAATGGCTGTACCACCAAATTTGGTGATGGTACACACAATATTCACTTCATAAAAATTGCTCAAAAAAGAAAATAAATGAAACAAGTAGCAAATGAACAGCTGTTGTTGACGGAACAGCACTGATGCAAAAAAGATGGGGGAGTCTTGAGCAGGACTGGAACACACACCATGTGGAGGCCAGTTTCAATGTCAGTCATTGCCATCTGGAGTCAACTCTGTTGGAGAGGTGCTCGCAGTTGCACCACTGGCAGCCAATAGCAGATAATGTCAGCCCTTAGGTATTCCTTGGCCAGTTTTACAGGAGAGTCCCTGGAGAGCCTATATATGAGAGGTTTCTGTGTCCTGCTTTTAACATATGAACTTGAATCATATACCTGATTTGAATTATAAGATTCTGTAAGAATCATATACATGATTTGAATTGTAAGATTCTGCTAATGTTCTAACCCGAAATCAGTGAATCAACCCCAGCCAAATTGAGGCTGTAGTTGGCAGCTAGCAGTCTTGCTGGAAGCCCCCATCTCTCCTGTACCCATATAATCAATCATTAAGCTTGACTACCTACAACCTAATTCTCAATGAAGTCACTTATTGAGACTTGGTTGTTCACATTCAAATATCCAGCAGCAACTGCTTTCTCGATTTGTTTCATCAATTCATAGTCATCTGCTCCCTTGCAGAATCTCAAAGGACCTTCACTGTTTCTTGTAGCAGTATCATTGACATGCAAATACAGATGTTCTGGCAATTTGTTATAGTCTGGCATGGCGTGAGGGATCTTTGGAATGAGTGGATCAATCTATGGTGTGGCCCTCAGAAGGAAGTCCCATTTTCTTGCATGCAGAACCCCTTTAAGTACTCAATGCTCTTCCATAAATATGGCAATCTTATTGAAATAAGCAGCAACAGGGGCATTTTGTAGTACTTGCTGTTGTAGTAAATGCTCTTAATTCATCAATGTTGAAGAAAAAAACTAATGATCTTGTGAGACTGCATTGATTCTGGGACAAATGTTAGTGTTTGTCCATTGTTGTCTTCCCCAACATAAGTCTGTCAGACTGAGGGAGGGTGGACACCCATCTCGAATTGGCAAACAGGACTGTGACCATAGAAACTGAACTCCAGGGAGTGAGACAACTATAGTTACCTTGTGCATTAATCATTATTATAGTTGTACAACTGAGCTGATTTCTTGTGATATGATATGAATGCATTTCATAACATCAATTTTTGTCATTGAACACAAATATGGGAGTTTGCCTCCATGTTTAGCTGAAAACGTCGACCCCACGACAGAATTAGTGGAAAATTTTGGCCCCCCCCCCCCCCCATGGAAATACCAAAAAAAGTTGGGCCCCCCCCCCATTGGAATACCAAAAAAAAAGTTGGCCCCCCCCCCCTGGGAATGCCCAAAAAAAAGTTGGCCCCCCCCCTAAAAACTGTGCCCCCCCTGGGCCATAATTATTGTACGCTCCCTAAGGAAATTAAAAAGTTACTCATTGTCAAAAAAAATGGAGTGGACATTAGTCTGTGCAGTGTCGAAGAGTTAGCCAGGATTCTACCTCGTCTTTGGCTTATTTTTCTTGTATAAAACAAACTAAATATATATCGATGCTCATTCACGCTAATAAAACAGTGTTTCGAACGTCCCCAGACACCCCAGCCCTATTCTATGACCAATAACGATGTGTTTTCCATGTTTTCTCAGTCTCTCTGAGGCATTAAATTCCACATGAAAAATATTTCCTCTATTTTTTCCTGACCCCAACTGACATTCCTGCTCCATTTATATTGGCTTTAGTACAGTACCAATGTTTCTGCCACTACCTTTACCTGTTTTCTCAAATTGTTAAGATTTAGAAAGTATAGGGTGAAGACCTATTGTTTTAAATTACTCCAAAACTAAGACTTTAAAGTATTTGAGGAATTGTTTGTTTTAGGTTCCAGCATTGCCAGCGACAGATGTAAAGTATTATCCGTTACGACAATAGTAATAAGTACATATCCCTTATAGAAATATTAAGTAAATGTAAGGTACTACATATTATCTCACCCGGGGTATTTCTTTCCCATAGACTTAATATTGGGATCTCATACTTAACGCCATGGAGTATAGTTTATAAAAAAACTCAGTGGGGGATGACGTCATAAACAATCAGTCAGCTGCACGAGTTACGTAGCGATTCAAACGAGACTGGCTTCAGATAATATCAAGAGACGTCACGAGTTTGAGTCTGAGTTTATTTGTGCCACGCATTTTGTTGGCTCAAAAATTTCACGAGTCGAAGACGAGTGACATTACGGAGCCAACAAAATGAGTCGCACAAATAAACTCAAACTCAAACGAGTGGTGTCTAGATTTTATCCTACCCCGTTTCCATATTTTTTCAGTATCAGAAAGTAGTGGCATAAACAAGACTTTATGTCACACCCGTGAAATAAACAAATCCCATGTTAAGCCTATGGCGTTTTTTATTAGGGGTAGGATAAAAGCAGTTGTATACTCCTTGTGCAACGCTCGCATACGCTCGGATATTATTACGCGTCGACTCCTCGCTTGTATCTGAAACCAGTAAATATTGTGTATATTTATTCTCCTGTGATGACAGTTAACTTATTATCCTACCCCTAATATAAAATCCCATAGGCTTAACATTGTGTTTCCGTATGGCACGCTGACTGGCATACAGAGTTTTATATGCCACTAGTGGCATACAGCATTGTTATCACGTAATATTCCAAAATCGAGGAGATAGGGTAGGATAAAATGAAAACCTGATTCGTTTTAATCTGGCCACCGCATTTCACTCCTAAAATTTTGGCTCTGGACTTCACTCGGCTTCGCCTCATGAAGTCACTTTGCCAAACTCCAGTCGTGGAATACGGTGGCCAAGATTAAACCTCATCCAGTTTTACAATATTATGGATTCTACACCAACAGTTATGTTAAAGGCAAGTCAGACAATCTAAAAACTTGTTGGTATAGAGAAGGTACAAGGGGCAAATACTGTTTATTCAATGTTAGATGCTGCTACTGTACATAATGCTATACCTATGCAGAATACGAGTACTAGTCAGCCGGAAGTATGAGTTCACATATACTTGCTCAAGTCTTTGATTATGAACATACACTGAATGATTAGAATAGATTACAATGTGTAAGGTTCCTCTCACTGGCTCAGGCAGCCAGGCCAAGGGGAGAGTAGGTGGAGGGGTAAGGACGGCGTGCGGTGGCGGTAGGCAGCAGTAGGAGAGGTGGGTAGGACACAGGGACTGAGGCCAGTCTAGAGTTCATAATGTGTCTCCTGAAATGTCACAGAATGCTTGGAGGTTTGCCTCAATACCTAGAGCTGGTACAAGATTACAAAAGAAGGCATTAAGAAAACGAGATAACAGAGGAAGATGCATTGGAATAGAGAGGTTCAACCATTATTTTTATTGTATAGCTATAGTCAACATCTTGCTATATATACCTATGCCCGAACATCTATGAAATACTATGGAGAAACCAAACAAGAGTTAGTCCTGTTGTTGTTTATCGCACTACGGCAAGATTGCGTATTGCTGCGCGAGGCGAAGCCGAGAGTAGTAATATGTGATCTTGCCGAAGTGCGATGAACAATAACATGACTAACTCTAGTTTGGTTTAGAATTTATCCTACCCCGCCCGTCTAAATTACTTCTACATTAACAAATGACGTCATTTGTCAAGTGTATCCCACTAGAGCGATATTTTTCATTGTTCTGAACTCCAGACCGAATACAGTGACCCAATGTTAAGCCTATGGAGTTTTTTATTAGGGGTAGGATAATACGCAGTGCTAGGGATGCAGTCGGCTCAGTGGTTAAGGCACTGGACTTGTAATCCCAAGGTGGTAGGGCTTTGTGGGTTCGAGTCCCACTACAGCCACTCCTCTTCTTCATTACCAGCAGTGGATTTACTGCTATAGCAAAGGCCAGTCCTTCCCATACCATGTCTATGTGGTGTGGGAACTAAAAGAACTCTTGCCTTTTTAAATGTGTAGGGGTGTGATTTCTACCTAAATTCATCTCATAGATTCAATCACCATCAAACCCGAAGTAAGTCTAAGGACCCCCCCCCCCCCCACCCCTCTCGATCCTGTATCCAATAGATCAAAGAAGGAGCACACGCAAAATTTCCTAAATATTTTACCCACTCCCCACCACCTCCCTCAGCGCGTACATACTTTATGGATGGCCCTTGTAATAATAAGATTGAGATGACAAAGTCTAGTATATCAAGTGTCAGATATAACTTAAAATGTTGTAAGGTAATGTTTTTTGTTTTAGGTGCCAGCGTTACCGGCTTCAGATGACGCCAAGCTGGAGTTCATCAGCAGCCAGGATGTGAAACAAGGCAACAGGGATGAGTCGTACAAAACACTAGAACAGGAACTTATCACACAAATTAGGGTATGTTTAACTGTATTCTACTAAATTTTATAATTTTTTCTTTTCTAATTTTTTCTTTTTTTCTGTGGGCAAAGGTTCTCCGAAGGTACGCCTCATCTAACAACACTACATTCTACTAGATTGTTCGTATTAAATTTTTGTAATTTTTTTTATTGCGGTGGGCAAAGGTCCTCTCAAGATACGCCTTGTCTAACAAGACTGCATTCTACTAGATTGTTTGTATTCTTTTTTTTTTAAATTGCGGTGGGCAAAGGTCCTCTCAAGATACGCCTCATCTAACAACACTACATTCTACTAGATTATTTGTAATTTTTTAAAGTTTTTTTTTATTGCGGTGGGCAAAAGTCCTCTGAAGGTACGCCTCATCTAACAACACTACATTCTACTAGATTGTTTGTATAATTAAAAAATTATTTAATTATTGTGGTGGCCAAAGGTCCTCTCAAGATATGCCTCGTCTTACAACACTACATTCTACTAGATTGTTTGTATTATTTTCTATTTTTTATTCAGCATAAGGTTCGCTTATATCTCTGTCGTGATCTGCCACCTTCCTTGTTTTTCGGTGGACAAATTTGTGTACTTAAAACTTTGAGTACTTGACGTAAAGGGCTCCTCCATCAGCACACAAGATGTAGCGAGATTTGTCGTGATTTGGTTGACTTGCTATTCTTGCTAGGTTTTGAGTAATCATGTACATTTTTGCCGCGAAGCATTGTTATGATTAAGTACCTTCACAATTCTTGCTGCGATAGATCATGGTATGCCGCTATATGTTGGTCAATAGATTGTGATGCGACACAGTGGTGGAGCACCAAAATATACTCATATCATCACGAAAAAATGCACACATCAAAAAAGAGTTACATCAAAACGCCTCTGCCTTGGCAGGTTTTCAGGCCGATTCATTGAACATCTATCAACCAGACGGTAACAAGCCTCGTCCATACATGTTGTAATACAAAAGTAATAATGCTGGAGGAGGAGGAGGAGGATAAAGTTGATATGCTTATGTAGATCAGCATGAATATCTCTCAGTGGTTAGAGCACCGGACTTGTAACCCCAAGGTTGTAGGACTTTGTGAGTTCGAGTCCCACCCCCAGCAGTGGTAGATTTACTGCTATATCAAAGGCCAATCCTTCTCATACCATGTCTATGTGGTGTACAGCCACCTTTCTCCTTCACCCCCAACAATGGTAGATTTACTGCTTTATCAAAGGCCAATCCTTCTGATACCATGTCTATGTGGTGTGGTGTACAGCCACCTTTCTCCTTCACCCCCAGCAGTGGTAGATTTACTGCTATATCAAAGGCCATCCTTCTCATACCATGTCTATGTGGTGTGGGAAGTAAAAGAACTCTCACCTCGGTAAATGTGTAGGGGTGAGATTTCTACCTAAATCCATCACATAGATTCGATCACCACCCTCGTGGTGTAAAAGAACCTTGAGAAAGTCTGGAAAGGACCTATAATGGTTGACTGGACGTAAAATCAAACCGACAAACAAACAATCTCAGTGTGGTTCTATACCTATATGTCAGATTTACCTAATTGAACAACCTTGAGTTTAACAAACTTTTTGTAACTGCACAAAGAGCCTTCTTGCACTTCGATTGGGAGGGAGTGCAAGTGATCCTTTCATCTATAGATCGGACTTCGTTTAAAAAGAGATTGGTCCGTGGTCTACGCAATTTTATTATTCTATCACATTGACCCCTGGTATTCTGGCTTAATCGAGGCAGCATAATTCCTTAACTTATATTAGTGTATTATATACCGAGTATGATGTAGAAATTCCTGCACATTCATGAGAAAACTCCACGACACTAGATGGCGTGACAGTCGACCTGTAAACCGGAAACGTCGAGGATAAGCGAGGCTCCTTTTAGTTACTACAGGATCCACCAGTGGCGCCACTGTTACATCAGAATGCCACATCAACCTCTGATTATGTCTGTCTCTCTCTGTCTCTCACTCCTGTCTCTGTCACTCTGAATGTGTCTTTATTTCTCTGTCGATCTGCCTCTGTCTCCCTCTATCTTTCTGCCTCTATTTATTTCTGTGTCTATCTATCTCTGTCTCCCTCTATCTTTCTGGCACCACTGGTACATCAGAATGCCATATTAAGCTCCCTGTGTCTATATCCCTCTCTCTGTTTCTCTGAATGTTTCTTTATTTCTGAGTCTGTCTGCCTCTGCTTTCCTGTCTATATCTGTCCCTATCTTTATTTTAGTTTCTATCTGCCTCTGTCTCCCTGTCTCTACCTCTATCTTTCGGTCTCTATCTTTATTCCTGTGTCTATCTGCCTCTTATCTCCCTGTCCCTACCTCTATCTTTCTGTCTCACCTTTATTTCTGTGTCTATCTGCCTCTGTCTCCCTGTCCCTACCTCTATCTTTCTGTCTCACCTTTATTTCTGTGTCTATCTGCCTCTGTCTCCCTGTCCCTACCTCTATCTTTCTGTCTCACCTTTATTTCTGTGTTTAACTGCCTCTGTCTCCCTGTCCCTACCTCTATCTTTCTGTCTCACCTTTATTTCTGTGTCTATCTGCCTCTGTCTCCCTGTCCCTACCTCTATCTTTCTGTCTCACCTTTATTTCTGTGTTTAACTGCCTCTGTCTCCCTGTCCCTACCTCTATCTTTCTGTCTCACCTTTATTTCTGTGTTTAACTGCCTCTGTCTCCCTGTCCCTACCTCTATCTTTCTGTCTCACCTTTATTTCTGGGTCTATCTGCCTCTGTCTTCCTGTTTACCTCTGTCTTTCTGTCTCTCTGTATTTCTGTATCTTTGTCTCCCTGTCCACCTCTTTCTGTCTCTATATTTAAGTCTGTGTCTATTTGTCCCTGTCCACCTCTGTCTTTCTGAGATAAATTCAGAAACCTATTCAAATTAAGGGTCAGACCTCAATCCTATCTCGTTTGAATCGCTACGTAATTTACGCAGCTTCGCCTTGTGAATTACTACGCAATTCAAACTCGATGGGATACGAGCTCTGACCCTAAACTTCTATAGATTTCTTCTATAGAACTTTACGATATGAAGCAAATCGTGATAGATATTTTAGATTCCTATCACGTCCAGTCTCACCGCATTGCAGTCTGATGGGAACTAGAATTGTGCCCAACACACCACGTGGAGCCCTCTCCAGATTCGTGTGTATTTTATTTACTGAGAATAAGGAAATAAAATGAAGATTAATTATCCACTTGTTTTTCAGACATGCACATCAAACTGTGAACACTTCACCAAACTAGGAGATGTATCTACAGCAACAAAGTGAGTAATGATTGTTCTGTGATTAGAGAGATACAAGATACCATAACCATTATACAAAGATTTGAAATCAATTGTCTATGGAATTCAAAACTATATAAGAAAGTTAATAGTAAATGCTAAACATTACATCTTTATCATTCCTACCACTCGAGTAGTCAACAGACAACACACAATAGTGAGAAAATTGAGCAAATGTTAAACATTAGAACCAATTTTCATAGATAACAATTTTAGACTTTTAGACAGAGAGTCAAATGTTGAAATTGTGTTTTAATTATTCTTAAAGTCACATTACCACCAACTTACGCCCATGAAATACTGCACGTGTTATAATTCCTTCTCTTGGTGCTTTTACAGGTTTGAAAAAATTGGTGCTAATGCGCGGAAAGATTTGGACTCGCTGAAAAATGCCTTTAAACATGGCGACCCAGTGCCTCGATTCCACTACGAAATGAGAACCTACACTCTCGTCAAGTGAGTCTTAGTCGAGTATTCAGTGATATAGAGAAACCCTATGAAAGTTTAGGGTCAGAGCTTGTACCCTATCATCTTTGAATAGCGTAGAAATTCACAAGGCGAAGCCGCGTGAATTAAGTAGCGATTCAAAGAAGATGGGATCAAGCTCTGACCCTAAACTATAATGGGTTTCTACTTTTATCTCACCCTTCACATTGAATAATGGGTTAACATTTGTGACATAATCCCCCATTGGATATTTTTCCTAAATATCTCATAGACGTTGGATACGAGTTCCCAAAGTTAAGTGGAGTAAAAATACTAGGGCTGAGATAAATGCTGAGCCTGAATTTACCTTCACTGAGGTAAATGTCTAGTATTTATTTTTGTTTTACTCCTTACTTAATTTTTTCAATAAATTTGTCTAGGAGGTCTTATAGCCACGTTTCATTAATTCATGCTCCTTTTTTTCGGTTGGGATTAGAAATGTATTTTGCCTCGTATTTTAAATCCTTTAACTTATACTCCTTACTTAAGGTGCACTTTATTGTGGCTCACTCATCAGAAAATAAATGATATATAAATTGAACCTCACGTTTTCTCTACAACATTGCAATGATGATATTTAGTTGGATATATTTTAGATTCTATACCTGTAGTGCTCGCAGTAATCTTGCAGTGATATGCATAATTCAATAATGATGAATAATTAAAGGATTCCTGATTGTGGTAGGTTAATCATGTTACCACACATAATAGTGGGGAATTTATATTTTATATTTCTGAGGAACAATATTGTCATATATCATATCTAATCCTAACTAATTATCATTGACAGATCATGTGCAGAACTTGGAGATAACGACTTGGAGTTTACGATGATACGCGGCCTAAATTATCACCTTCCCTCAGGTAATTATTTAAAATAATCAATCAAACGCAAACCTGTTCCCGATTCATTCTGACCATCGGCTTGATGAGAGTCGGTAATAAAATCTCGATGTCTGATACTTACATCGACATGTAGACTGTTGCCGATCACACCTCCCCCTTTTATAACCTCGTAAGTCAACCCAATTGATATCAAAGAGAGCGGCCAGGAGCCGGATCGCTCTGGGCCCCCTCCCTCCCTCCCTCCCTCCCTCCCTCCCTCCCTCCCTCCCTCCCTCCCTCCCTCCCTCCCTCCCTCCCTCCCTCCCTCCCCTCCCTCCCCTCCCTCCCCTCCCTCCCCTCCCTCCCCTCCCTCCCCTCCCTCCCCTCCCTCCCCTCCCTCCCCTCCCTCCCCTCCCTCCCCTCCCTCCCCTCCCTCCCCTCCCTCCCCTCCCTCCCCTCCCTCCCCTCCCTCCCCTCCCTCCCCTCCCTCCCCTCCCTCCCCTCCCTCCCCTCCCTCCCCTCCCTCCCCTCCCTCCCCTCCCTCCCCTCCCTCCCCTCCCTCGGGGGCTTCCTTGTTATGATACTAATTAATTACTGGTAGACCTTTGAACCTTATTGAGCTTTACATGCGTCCACCTGCTAATTTGGTCTTTAAAGGCCAATATTTCTATTTTCTAAATGCACACCTAGCTCTTGTTGAAATTCCAGAATTTACAAATAATCATAAAAATAATGGTTAATATGGATGTACCAGAGTATCCTAAAATTATCTGAAATAATCTCATCATTCTAAATATGTCCACTTGTAAACTCGCCTTTCCAAAATCAGCTCACAACTTAAACAAGTCCACTTGTGTTTTCAGACTACTCGCCCAACGATCTCGATACGTATATAAAGTACGAGCTCCCGTTTCCTACCGTGAGTATTCATTACTGCCTCACATGGAGAAACTGTTTTCTTTTACTATCTTTTATTTATTAAGAATTGAAGAAAATCATATTTTGAAATAGATTACCTATATAAATCAGGCAAATATAAATACGTCTATTTTACCTATTTGGATGGGCAAACTGTACAGTATATTATATTTCATTCATATGTTATCTAGTTTAAATGGATACTATGGAGAAACCAAACAAGAGTTGGTCTTGTTGTTGTTTATCGCACTCCGGCAAGATCGCATATTACTGCATGAGGCGAAGCCGAGAGCAGTAATATGCGATCTTGCCGGAGTGCGATGAACAATAACATGACTAACTCGAGTTTGGTTTAGAATTTATCCTACCCCGCCCGTCTAAATTACTTCTACATTAACAAATGACGTCATTTGTCAAGTGTATCCCACTAGGGCGATATTTTTCATTTTTCTGAACTCCAGACCGAATACAGTGTCCCAATGTTAAGCCTATGGAGTTTTTTTATCAGGGGTAGGATAAATGTCAATATATCTAAAATCAACCAAGTGGCGCCACTGCAAATTGTAGGATATGCCTTTTACAGCAAATTGATTATGATTAGGCAATAACACCTCTATGGCAAGCCGATGCTACCTCAAAAGTAAAAAAATATATATAGCAAACCGGAATTTACCTGTTCAGCACTTTTAAAAACACTTTTGTTTGTATTTCTATAGGAAGAGCCACAAAAAGGATATTCGGATACGGTGAAGGGCACAAATAACCCAGGTAAGTCGGACAACGATAAACACTGCGCCAATCCGGTCGTTTACTGATCTTGACGCCATACCGAAAAAGCACTTAATGATTATCCACAACGGGGAACACTGCGTGATGACATGGACAGTGTATCTCTATGGACTGGAAGCGGGCCATAGATAAGAGTGTGAGGGTGGCGCCGATGTGTGCCGCACCCCGCCTATAACGACCGCGGCGCCGTGTAGTGGCCAAACGTGTGAACTATATTCAGCCTGTAGTACTTCCAATGGCCACCAGGGCACCTTCAAAATGTCCAAATTATGCAATTTTCCTTAGATACTTAGAATAAAGATAAAATTATGATTGAAAGTGTCACAGAAAGGCCTGTAAAACTATTTTGTAAGGGCTATATCTCATAAAGCTTAGGCATTTCTAAGATTTTCATATTCAGGGACACTTTTGATGTTTTTTTTATATTAGTCAAGAGTCTCAGATACTCCCATTCGGAAGTGACAAAAAGTTTCCCATTTTTCTTACATACTTAGAATAGAGATAGATACCCAATTCAAAGTGTCCCAGAAAGGCCTGTAAAAACTATTTTGTAAGGACTAAGTCTCATAAGGCTGAGACATTTCTAAGATTTTCATCTGACGGGATACTTTTGATGTTTTTTTATGGCGGGCAACAGTCTCAACACTGTCATTCTGAAGTGACAAAAAGTTTCACATTTTTTCGAACCACATAGATTGAAGATAGAAGCACAATTGAAAGTGTCTTATAAAGGCCTGTAAAAACTATTTTGTAAGGGCTAGGTCTCCTAAAGCTTGGACATTATTAAGATTTTAATCTCGGGGAGTACTTTTGATGAATTCTTTATGTCGGCAACAGTCTCAACCCTGTCAATCCAAAGTGACAAAAAGTTTCACATTTTTTCAAACCACATGGAATGAAGATAGAAGCACAATTGAAAGTGTTTTATAAAGGCCTGTAAAAACTATTTTGTAAGGGCTAGGTCTCCTAAAGCTTGGACATTATTAAGATTTTAATCTCGGGGAGTACTTTTGATGAATTCTTTATGTCGGCAACAGTCTCAACACTGTCATTCTGAAGTGACAAAAAGTTTCACATTTTTTCGAACCAAATAGATTGAAGATAGAAGCACAATTCAAAGTGTCTTATAAAGGCCTGTAAAAACTATTTTGTAAGGGCTAGGTCTCCTAAAGCTTGGACATTATTAAGATTTTAATCTCGGGGAGTACTTTTGATGAATTCTTTATGTTGGCAACAATCTCAACCCTGTCAATCCAAAGTGACAAAAAGTTTCACATTTTTTCAAACCACATGGAATGAAGATAGAAGCACAATTGAAAGTGTTTTATAAAGGCCTGTAAAAACCATTTTGTAAGGGCTAGGTCTCCTAAAGCTTGGACATTATTAAGATTTTAATCTCGGGGAGTACTTTTGATGAATTCTTTATGTCGGCAACAGTCTCAAACCTGTCAATCCAAAGTGACAAAAAGTTTCACATTTTTTCAAACCACAAAGATTGAAGATAGAAGCACCATTCAAAGTGTCTTATAAAGGCCTGTAAAAACTATTTTGTAAGGGCTAGGTCTCCTAAAGCTTGGACATTTTTAAGATTTTAATCTCGGGGAGTACTTTTGATGAATTCTTTATGTCGGCAACAGTCTCAACCCTGTCAATCCGAAGTGACAAAAAGTTTCACATTTTTTCAAACCACATAGATTGAAGTTAGAAGCACAATTGAAAGTGTTCCACAAAGGCCTATATTAACTATAATGCAATGGGCATATATCAAGAGACTGAAACATTCCAAAGATTTTCTAATCTGGGGATGCTTTTCATGAATTTTTCAGTCTCGGACAGTGGCCTATATTTGTACTGTAGCCCCAAAGTCACAAAAAGTTTCACAATTTTTTAAACCACTTAGAATGAAGATAGAACCACAATTCAAAGTGTTCTGGAAAGGCCTATATTAACTCTAATGCAATAGGCATATATCAAGAGACTGGGGCGTTTTGAAGATTTTCTAATCTGGGGATGCTTTTCATGAATTTTTCAGTCTCGGACAGTGGCCTATATTTGTACTGTAGCCCCAAAGTCACAAAAAGTTTCACATTTATTTAGACCACTTAAAATGAAGATAGAACCACAATTCAAAGTGTTCTAGAAAGGCCTATATTAACTATAATGCAATGGGCATATATGAAGAGACTGAAACATTCCAAAGATTTTGTAATCAGGGGATGCTTTTCATGAATTTTTCAGTCTCGGACAGTGGCCTAGATTTGTACTGTAGCCCCAAAGTCACAAAAAGTTTCACATTTTTTTAGACCACTTAGAATGAAGATAGAACCACAATTCAAAGTGTTCCAGAAAAGCCTATATTAACTTCAATGCAATGGGCATATATCTAGAGATTGAGACATTCCAAAGATTTTGTAATCAGGGGATGCTTTTCATAAATTTTACAGTCTTGGACAGTGGCCTATATTTGTACTGTAGCCCCAAAGTCACAAAAAGTTTCACATTTTTTTAGACCGTTTAAAATGAAGATAGAACCACAATTCAAAGTGTTCTAGAAAGGCCTATATTTACTATAATGCAATAGGCATATATCAAGAGACTGAAACTTTACAAAGATTTTGTAATCAGGGGATGCTTTTCATGAATTTTTCAGTCTCGGACAGTGGCCTAGATTTGTACTGTAGCCCCAAAGTCACAAAAAGTTTCACATTTTTTTAGACCACTTAAAATGAAGATAGAACCACAATTCAAAGTGTTCTAGAAAAGCCTATATTAACTTTAATGCAATGGGCATATATCTCGAGATTGAGACATTCCAAAGATTTTGTAATCAGGGGATGCTTTTCATAAATTTTTCAGTCTCGGACAGTGGCCTAGATTTGTACTGTAGCCCCAAAGTCACAAAAAGTTTCACATTTTTTTAGACCACTTAAAATGAAGATAGAACCACAATTCAAAGTGTTCTAGAAAGGCCCGTAATAACTTTCTTGTAAGGGTGAGGTTTCATGGGAAACTTTGTCACTTCAGAATGACAATGTTGAGACTGTTACCCACTGATACCTCACTACAGAATGACAGTGTCTGAGTCTGTTGCCCGACATAAAAAAACATAGAAAATATCCCCTGAGATGAAAATTTTAACACTGTCTGAGCCTCATGAGACCTAGCCCTTAGAAAATAGTTGTTACAGGCCTTTCTGGGACACTTTGAATTTGACTTCTATCTTTATTCTAAGTATCTAAGAAAAATGGGAAACTTTTGGTCACTACAGAATGACAGTGTCTGAGTCTGTTGCCCGACATAAAAAAACATAGAAAATATCCTCTGAGATTTTAACACTGTCTAAGCCTCATGAGACCTAGCCCTTAGAAAATAGTTGTTACAGGCCTTTCTGAGACACGTTGAATGGTGCCACTATCTTTATTCTAAATATCTGAGAAAAATAGGAAACTTTTTGTCACCTCAGAATGAAAGTGTCTGACAGCGTTGCCCGACATAAAAAAACATCCAAAGTGTCCCCTGTGATGAAAATCTTAAAAATGCCTTAACCTTTTGAGACCTAGCCCTTACAGACCTTTCTGGGATACTTTGAATTGTGCTTCTATCTTTATTCTAAGTATTCAAGAAAAATGGGAAACTTTTTGTCAGTATAGAATGACCGTCTTTGAGACCTGCCTGACATAAAAATATATCAAAATACTCCCAGAGATTAAAATCTTTAAAATGTCTTGGCTTTATAAGACCTAGCCCTTACAAAAAAGTTTCTGGCCTTTCTGGGACACTTTGAATTGTGCTTTTATCTTCATTCTAAGTATTCAAGAAAAATTGGAAACTTTTTGTCAGTATAGAGTGATGGTGTTTGAGACTGTTGCCCGTCATAAAAATATATCTAAATACTCCCGGAGATTGAAATCTTTAAAATGTCTCGGCTTTATAAGACCTAGCCCTTACAAAATAGTTTTTACAGGCCTTTCTGGGACACTTTCAATTGTGCTTCTATCTTTATTCTAAGTATTTAAAAACAATGGGAAACCTTTTGTCACTGCAGACTCACTTTACCTTATATCATGAAGATGATGAAAATTAGCACCTGATTGGAAAACCTTTTGAAAATCCCAACCTTACAATCTATACACCATTCATTACATAATTTAATCATATTTCTAAAATACTTAGAATAAAGACAGAACTATAATTACAAATTGTTACAGAAATACCTGTAATGACTGTAATGCATTTTGTATATATTACTGTAGCCCCATCTAGTGGCAATTCGCGGAACTATGCGCAAAACGGTGGCGCCGCCTATGGTGGGTATATGTACTAAAGTGCGGCAGTGATCGGCCCACGGCAGCGGCCGCTTCCAGTCCATAGAGTTGTATGTCCATGGTGATGATTATCTTTCCATACAACACCTCAGACCCAATACGTTTTTGATGTCTACGGTGTCAACAATATTACAAACGTCTAGACGGTTTCGTTTTGGCTGTTAACACGGGAAATTTGTAAAGACACATTTATAACACCTTATTTACTATTGTTGCCGCCGCCACAAACATGCTGTAAATAAAGATAATTTCTAAAGTCTAATGTCAGAATTAGATCGGAAAGGGCATCCATCCGAGATGGCAAATGTCCACTTTTCCATGGAATTCTCTGTTTTTAATTCAGATTTAGAAAACGTGGCTCAGAACACTTCTAACCCCAACCGATGCTACCTTGAAATGACAATTACAAAAAAGAAAAAAAAAAGAAAAAAAAAAGTTTTTAATTCAAGTTGGTAAAATTATTATTCTTGTTTAAAACAAAGATAGTATGAAGTGAGCCTCATTCACACCAATAAAATATTGGTTTTTACCTCCCCCACACCCCCTCAGCCCTGTTCCATGTTAAACATTCAAGTGTTAACTATGTTTAGGCCCCACACTCATTGTACTGCAGATTCTAGAGGATATCAGTAGTAATTGATGCATGGAGGTTGAACTGTTGGCTGGTACCCGCCTGTATCAACGATAACAGGCAGGTAGTGTACGTTGGTTGCTGCCCTGGCAGAGGTTGAATGCTGGTTTTGCAGTCTACCATGAGAACTGACCGACAGACCCAAAACCAGCTCAATTTTCAAAAGTTAACTGACATTGCACTTGCGACGATGTGGTTTTCATGAGCAATAAACGCTAATGGGTTATAAATCTGATACAATTGCATTGAGATTAAGTTAATATGACTTATGATACACTGCCCTAGCTGAAACTTTGTTCAAAAACAAACTTTGATGGCTTTGACAGGTGCTTGAGCGATAATAGGGGCCGAAAACGCTTAACAATGAACTATGCAAGTGCATATTGCTTAAAAATCGACTGTCAGTATGTGCAGGATATTCAAAGGCAAAGGGAGGGTTATAAAACTCAATTTCCCTGTTATATTTGTTATAATCTATTAAGTGACAGTGCATAATTTCCATTACTTGTGGTGCCTACTCAAACTTGCACCAAACTCGCCATGTTGTTTGTTTTGAATCTGGTGGCTTCTACTCCCCTCACTTGATAAGTCAGTGCATATGATCAAAGAATTCAATGTCAGTACCTCAAATACACCACAAAGTAAAGGCAGTGTTGTATAGCATCATTCAATGATGATGTATTCCTTACTGCATCTTTCTCTATGTCAAGAGTGTGATAGGGATTAACGTTCGCCGAGGCATCAGTCACATATGCCATCTTGTTTGTTTTCATTCCTTAGGCCACGCATGCGCTCGCCGAGGTTACCAAAATATGGTATATCGCATCGATCTGTCCCTGCGGTCTAATTCCGCCGAGCCCCCTAGCGGATGACCCGGGAACCAGCGTAGTTGAACTGACGATGTGACAGAGATGGTGGCGCCATCTGGTGTAACATCTTCTAAACTGACTCAGGGAGAACGAATGCAGCATGATGCCTCCAGGCATTTCTGTGGGTACTGCAGTATGATGCCTCTAGGCATTTCTGTGGCTACTGCAGCATGATGCCTCCTGGTTTTCCTGTGGCTACTGCAGCATGATGCCTTCAGGCATTCCCATTGCTACTGCAGCATGATGCCTCCAGGTTTTCCTGTGGCTACTGCAGCATGATGCCTTCAGGCATTCCCATTGCTACTGCAGCATGATGCCTCCAGGTATTCCTGTGGCTACTGCAGCATGATGCCTCTAGGTATTCATGTGGCTACCACAGACAATGCCTCCAGGCATTCCTGTGACTACTGCAGCATAGGGCCTCCAGCCATTCATGTGGCTACTGCAGCATAACGCCCCCAGGCATTCCTGTGGCTACCGCAGCATGATACCTCCAGGCATTCATGTGACTACTGCAGCATGGTGCCTCCAGGCATTCCTGTGACTACTGTAGCATGATGCCTCCAGGCATTCCTGTGACTACTGTAGCATGATGCCTCCAGGCATTCCTGTGACTACTGTAGCATGGTGCCTCCAGGCATTCCTGTGGACACTGCAGCAAGGCATCATTGTCAATAACATACAAAATTCGATAGATAAAGAAATTATAGTTTGTTTTCTCAAAACTCTGCCAAAATACAAGGGGCAAATGGATTTTTAATTTAGAGTTACAAATTACTACCAGTTGCGAGAGCAAAATACTAAAATAACATGACATTGCTGTTTCTTGATTTAAGTACCTACATCATTAGGCTGTGTCAGTGAATTGGCTGCTGTAGGAAAGGCTTAAAGATGGTTACAATTGCTGTCTTAGGCTTGAGCTCCACCAGACTGATGATATTTCATGAAAACAGCACTGTGTAGAGGAATTAAGTGGTGATTCCACCAACACACACGATATAGCAAGATTAGGCATGATTTGGTTGTCTTGCTATATCTGGCTCGGTTTTGAATAATCGCGTGCATATTTGCTGTGATGTGTCTTGAGGTGTCGCAGTGGCGGAGCACCAAAATAACCATATGACATTGCGCGCTACGTTTTGCAACAACGGAGGTACAACACAATGTAAGATGTAACAAGATATTATCGTAAAACTGGATGAGTTTTAATCTTAGCCACTGTATGCCACAACTGGAGTTTGGCATAGTGATTTCACTCGGCTTCGCCTCGTGAAATCCAGAGCCAAAACACCAGGAGAGGAATGCGGTGACTAAGATTAAAACGAATCAGGTTTTGATTTTATCCTACCCCGTCTCCTCAATTTTGGAATATTACGTTATAACAATTCTGTATGCCACTAGTGGCATATAAAAAAACTCCATATATGCCAGTCAGCGTGGCATACAGAAACTCAATGTTAAGCCTATGGGATTTTATATTAGGGGTAGGATAAACCAAGATATACCACGGCAAATCCAAGTTTAAGAGAGACATAGGTAGAGTAGTTTGCGACTGATGGCACTTTGTATCTGATACTCTTCTCTCCCTCCTCACTCACGCCCAGCTCTCTGTTTTCAGAACACAACCAGTCGTTTACGTTGAACGTAAATCGCAAATCACGATCCTTTCTACGATTCCTGAAACACAAAACGTTAAAGATTGATGTTTATTACAAAAGGTGAGTTTAAAAAAAAAAGTCTTTTATTTTACCTGGAGGACGACTTAGGCAAAGTAATGCCTCTTTCCAAATGGCTCCAGGCCAGGATATTTTCATGCATAACTCTGACTATATTACAAAGTATCTTACTTCATAATGTCATGTCGAGTCTAACTACGATGTGGTACATCATATGTTAGCAAGCAATTTATCTAAATGTACTCAACATGAAATATTTTGACATTCATTTATTCATAGAACCTGCCAATATAGTGAAACCCCAAATATTCACTTTGTATGTGATAGATAATATATTTTTCATGTTGTGGTTCCCTGTCCTTCAAATGGTGATCTAGTGAATTCAAAATTCAAATCCAGATTTGAAGCCAATTAAAAAATGGAACCCTACAATTTAGACGAAGAGATTGTGTTCGAGTACATAATCTCAGCAGGATTGTCTCAGATAAACACCCTATGAGGTACATGAATCATATTGTATGAATCCTGCTTCAAACTATCTAGAATTTGTGTCCTAAGATGGTAAATCCAGTTTCTCTCGATGTGGTTGCAAAGCATTTGGGCACTGGGGTATTCAGGTTATGCGTGGACAAAATCGACTACATGTATGTTTACATTATCTAGGGACTTATACCATGAAGTGTTGTAACATTTCTTTTAAAATTACCTATTTTTGATAAAATATTTTTTCTTACAGGGGTTTCTTTAAAGGCGACAAGCTTCTAGGTTCCGCCAACATTAAACTGATGCCACTTGAAAACATCTGCGTGCTTCACGAGAGTTATGATGTAAGTATCCGTGTCTGTAAACATCGCATCGACTCCAGCCAGGGCACTGTCTCGTAAATAGTGGAACCACTCCAGTCTGGGACCTGTCTCATAAATAGTGGAACCACTCCAGCCAGGGCACTTTCTCATAAATAGTACAACCACTCCAGCCAGGGCACTGTCTCATAAATAGTGGAACCACTCCTGTCTGGGCACTCTCTCATAAATAGTGGAACCACTCCAGTCTGGGCACTGCTTCATAAATAGTGAAACCACTCCAGCTTGGGCACTGGTTCATAAATATGATAAAGGTGGTAAACCCCCAAACTCAGAATCAGGAAGACCAGACTGGAAAACGGTTTAGACGCCCATTATGGACTACTGTATTGAAAACTGGCAAACGTTTTGACCCCAAACAGGTCTTCTTCAGGGCAACAATACAATGAATTAGAAAAATGCAATACTATTTATACTCTGCAAGTGTAAGTTACGATGAAGTCTTCAATCAGCGATTTGAGAACTTCAATGTAGTGTTCATATGGTATTGGAAACTTACTCGAGCCTGGGCACTGGTTCATAAATAGTGAAACCACTCCAGCCTGGGCACTGTCTCATAAATAGTACAACCACTCAAGTCTGGGCACTGGTTCATAAATGATGAAACCACTCCAGCCTGGGCACTGTCTCATAAATAGTGAAACCACTCCAGCCTGGGCACTGGTTCATAAATAGTGAAACCACTCCAGTCTGGGCACTGCTTCATAAATAGTGAAACCACTCCAGTCTGGGCACTGTCTCATAAATAGTACAACCACTCCAGCCTAGGGGTTGGGATGTTAGCTCAGTGGTTAAGGCCCTGGACTTGTAATCCCAAGGTTGTAGGTTTGACTCCCGCTGCAGCCACTCTTCTCCCCAGACTTACTGCTATATCAAAGGTCAATCCTTCTCATTCCATGTCTACATTGTGTGGGAAGTGAAAGAACTTTCACTTCGGTAAATGTGTAGGAGTAAGATTTCTACCTGAGTTCATCAAATAGATTAGATCACCATCCTTGTGGTGTAAAAGAACCTTGAGAAAGTTTGGTAAGAAACTGTAATTGGTTGACTGGACATTAAATAATTCCAACCATCCAACCAACCATCTCCAGCCTGGGCACTGGTTCATAAATAGTGAAACCAATCCAGCCTGGGCACTGGTTCATAAATAGTGAAATGTCTCCAGTGTGATACAAATACTTCTCTGTCAGTACATCATTTGTTTTTGCCACAATGAGAAGCATCTAAGAAATCTATCTTTGTTACAGTAGTGATACAATGAAAGATTTTTAAATAGATAATAATTGATGGTTTTGTGGCAGTAAACCATGAGAGGTTGACGTGTAATAATACACGAGCACTAGCGGGTGTATTACGACGTCAACCTCGAGTGGTTTACAGAGCCACCTGTACACATAACCATTGTTTGTCACATTTATTATCCATCTTTTTGAATAAATTAAACCCAGTAATTGCCATATTAAAGGATATAACAATAGGGACTATGTCTTTGCTCTATTGGCCAAAGGGACGATATACCATCGTTTTGAGGCCGTATACCACAGATTTTAACCCATGTACCACAGTTATGGTATCTGACAGGTTTTATGTAATGGGTTGTGATTTACTCAGTCTCCATACATTTTCAATGGGGTCTTTGTACACGATGAATAATATAAAGAAAACAGCAACTTGATGTTCACAGCTGCCTGTGTTTTATCGTCACAGCTGATGGATGGACGACGTGCCGTGGGAGGCAAGGTGGAGATCAAACTACGGGTCCGGGAACCCTTCCTGGGCAAACAGGTGGAGGAGGTCAAAGAGAAGTGGCTCATCATCGACCACTTCGACCGCGCACTGCCCACACAGTCACAGGTAAGTTGATTGTCACTGATATGAACGGAGATAGATGAATTACCATATAATCATTTAAACTATAAGTCGCTCATTATTGACCACATCCAACATGCACTGGCCACACAGTCACAGGTAAGATTAGTGTGACTGACATAAACCGAGATAGATAAATTACCATATAATCATTTCAACAATATGTCGCTCATCATCGACCACTTTGGCAGCGCACTGCCCACACAGTCACAGGTAAGATGAGTGTGACCAATATGATTGGAGATAAATAAATTACCGTATAATCATTTAAACAGTAAGTGGCTCATCATCGACCACTTTGACTGCGCACTGCCCACACAGTCACAGGTAAGATTAGTGTTACCGATATAAATGGAGATAAATAAATTAATATAATCATTTATACAAAAATCATCGACCACTTTGACCGCGCACTGCCCACACAGTCACAGGTAAGATTAGTGTTACCGATATAAATGGAGATAAATAAATTAATATAATCATTTAAACAATAATCATCGACCACTTTGACCACGCACTGCCGACTCAGTCACAGGTAAGTTGATTGTGACCGCTATATGAACAGAGATAGATAAATTACCATATAATCATTTAAACTATAAGTTGCTCATTATCGACCACTTCGACCGCACTGTGCGCACATAGTCACAGGTAAGATTACTCATCTTTAGTGTGACCGATATGAACAGAGATAATGTAATCATTTAAACAATAATCATCAACCACTTTGACCGGGCACTGCCCAAACAGCCACAGGTAAGATGAGTGTGACTGATATGAACGGAGATCAATAGAACAATATAATCATTTAAACGGTAAGTCACTTATCGTCGAGCACTTTCACTGCACATTGGCCACACAGTCACAGGTAAGATTAGTGTTACCGATATAAATGGAGATGAGTAGATTAATATAATCATTTAAACAATAATCATCGACCACTTTAGCCGCGCACTGCCCACACAGTCACAGGTAAGTTGATTGTCACCGATATGAACGGCGATAGATGAATTACTATTTAATCATTTAAACTATAAGTCGCTCATTATTGACCACATCCAACATGCACTGGCCACACAGTCACAGGTAAGATTAGTGTGACTGACATAAACCAAGATAGATGAATTACCATATAATCATTTCAACAATATGTCGCTCATCATCAACCACTTCGACCGCGCACTGCCCACACAGTCACAGGTAAGATTAGTGTGACTGAAATAAACCGAGATAGATAAATTACCATATAATCATTTCAACAGCTCATTTAGTACGGGTTTTGTTAACTCTGTGTCTTCATCTTGGCACACTAAATAAGTATTCCTTAAATACTGAGGAATTCCTTAAGGCATTATCCACCCTAAATGGGTTAATTGATTATACTATTATCCACCCTAAATGGGTTAATTGATTATACTATTATCCACCCTAAATGGGTTAATTGATTATACTATTATCCACCCTAAATGGGTTAATTGATTATACTATTATCCACCCTAAATGGGTTAATTGATTATACTATTATCCACCCTAAATGGGTTAATTGATTATACTATTATCCACCCTAAATGGGTTAATTGATTATACTATTATCCACCCTAAATGGGTTAATTATTTTTACTTTCTTCATTCTCACAGAATGCCAGTGCAGTGCCTTCATCTTCCAAGGGAAAGTAAGTGGCCTCTTTTCTCACACCTTTACTTAATGTGCACATTCTCTCCAGGCCAGACATCGTCCAGTGGAATCTGGCCTCGGGAAAGTAATGTCATATTAAGACGTGATCTATGAAATATGTGGTGTTTTGAGAATAGAAACCCAGTATTTTTTAAAGGTCTCCTGGTGGAAGCAGATTGTAGGTGTGTGTACAAAACTATACTCGTATAGAACAGCCTGACCATGCTGTACATGATATAGGACATGATTAGGTTTGACCCTTATTCACGGAACGAGGCCATAGACTGAGTTCCATGAATTATCTCACCCCGGTATTTTTCACCATAGGCTTAACATTAGGAACTCATAGGGCCATAAAGGTAGTGTACCCAATACTCAATGGCTAATTCAGTGATTTATTTATTAACTGATAATGTTATATTGGGTGAGATTAAATCAGAAACCCACATAATGAAAGCGCCTTGGTTATTTGACCGATACGTAATTCACTCAGCTTCACTTCATGAATTACTCAGTGGTCAAACTCGATGGAGTACAGACCAAGTTATTTCGTGAGTTTCCATCTGATAATGTCAACCTTGTTGAGTCTTGTACCATGCACAAGCATGGTAGGTTGTTCTATATTTAATATATACCCGAAATTAATGATATTTTACCTACATTGGTGTTGATGCAAAGTCTGCATTCTGCCGATATCTCGGCATTTTTCGTAGCACACTGTATGGCACACGGTGCCGTACACTGTCATACGGTATGGGGAGCAGCAGTAAGGTAACTATTAGAAGAAAACTCACAAGATGAAAATAACTTGGTCGGTATTCCACTAAGTTTGACAGCGGAGTAATTTACGAAACGAAGCTGAGTAAATTACATAGCGGTGAATCGAGGCGGAGTGCAGACCAAGTTATTTTCATAGAATGGAACCATTATTATTTCATTAAATAAATCACCCAATTAGCCTTTGAGTATCCGGTACACAACCTTCATGGCCGTGGAGTATGAGTTCCTTATGTTAAGCCTATGGTGAAAAATACCGGGGTGAGATAATTAAACATGGTACACGGGTAGATGATAAAACCATGTACTGTTACAGTTTTGTATACTCCTTGTGTCTGTGTGGTTTGGTGGACTTTTCTGCACACTCTCCAATCCTGATGCACAATTACTGTCTCTGTCGAAGTCATGTTGTACTAATTAAGAAATGCATCAAGATCCATGGCCGCTGAAAATATCCCATGAGTTTTGGTTGTGGAGTAATATCACGAGGCAAAGCCGAGTGAGCTTATGTAGCAAACCAAAGTGAATGGCAACTTCTCAGTAGCTATGGGTTGAGTGCGGTTCAGATTTTATCTCACCCCTGTCACTTACTAATTGTCAACATTAGTGACATTATCCCCATCGAGTAATGTTTTGCAATACTCCATGGGCGTTGAGTACGAGTTCCCAATGTTAAGTCTATGGAACAAATATACCAGGGGTGAGACATAAATCGATACATAGACAATAACCAATGGTATTGTAGACAGGTAGCCATAAACCACGAGAGGTTGACGCGTAGTAATACACAAGCATAATTATGCGAGTATATTACAAAGTCAACCTCGAGTGGTTTTGCAAAGCTGCTTGTCGACAATACCATCATTTGTTGTATTTATTATCCATCTTCTGGGGATGAATATACCCAGGAATTGCAATATTATAGGGTCTATCATTAGGGACTTTTTTGCTCTCTTGCACAAAGGGACTATTTCCCCATAATCGATGGGTTTGAAATCAATGGGTTTGAAATCTGTGATTAATGGTTATGATTTCTGACAACATTGAAGGAATGGGTACTGTTATCCTGTGTCCCCATATATTGTCAATGGGGACTTCGTAATCGATGGATGATAAATATTAATCTGAATCTGGTTCTGCAGACAAACTGCAGAAAAAAATCCTACTCAGCAATATGATCCTGTTTTGTAACTCAGACTGAGTCGTTTAGCGGAGTTTACTAGGTACATTGATGTTCATAGTCTGTAGGCCTTTCTCCCTGTAGTAGCTCAGCAGAATCTGTGTTACATTTTAAAGGTCGAACACCACTTTGTATTAATCTATGCACTTGTATATTAAGTTGTAGTTTATATTCATGTATGAGGAAATACTGCACATTTCTATTTTAAATCTGATCTTTGTAGCCACAAAATATGCAATTTGTTATTTCAATTTCACCCATTGACCTAGAAGATAGAGGAAACATTTACCAATTTTTGGTGATGTGGAAATACTAAGATGTTGGTAGTTTATAATCAAAACTAGTAGATTTTTTTACTGAACACTTACCCTGAACTTTGTAACCACAAAATCTGTTATTTTAGATTTCACCCATTGACCTAGATGTTAAGATAAAACTACTATATACTAAATTTTGTTGATGTGGAAGTACTAAGATAATGGATTTTTTAATATACATACTAAGATAATGGTAGGTTATGATTAAAACTAGTAGTAATTTTCACTGCACATATTGTATATACTGTAAATATGAACCCTGTGTTTTGTGTATGACTCCAACCTGGTCTCCTTTGCTGGTCTTTACACCTGATGATGATATGTGGGTCTGACTCTTGTCGCCCGCTGACTCTGTGAACCGACTCACACCGCCACAGGCACGCGGGCTCACCCCGCGTAAGACAACTCACTCCGAACTACCCCACACCCCCATCAAAATCTCAAGTAAATCTCATATACCAAAATCTGATCTGTTTTACTCATCCAGATCTGCCTCTGATTAAAAATTTAAAAAAAAAGAAAAGAATTACTTTTAATTCTTGACTTGAGAATTGACTTGAAACTGAAAATTTATTCTGACACAGCGATGCCACAATTTGCTCTCCGACATTCTTTGAAACCGATACCTTCAAAATTTTGACGACGCTATGATTCGTGAATTTTTCTTCATAGCCATGTTGTAGCCATTTCGGAGCCATATCGTAAGCAGTTGGTGCTGTGTTTTAAGTACTTGTTTTGAGAAGAATTCTTGCGGATCCAATGAAGTTAAAAAATGCTGTTGTTACAAATTAACGATTAAGAAAAGTGGCCCTCTACCTTCCCAGACACTGTGCTCCCCGCTGTCTAAACAAAGCCCTCGTGTCTGTGTTGTGTTCGTGTGAATCGGACGTAGACCTAAAGCTCCAACATCCAAACTGTACATTGGTGTTCTCCGAGTGTACAAGCCTTCTGCTGATGCTGCCTACCTGCACCGCTCACTCCGCTCCTTACTCAACGACGCGCCTAACCTGACTCCTCATTGACTTGTGAGTGCAGTGTGAGGGATTTGAATGATTCGCAACTGTCTTTAGAGTAATGTGTGAGTCCCTAGGAGTCCAATAGTAGATAGTACTGCCTATGATAATCCTCAGGGTGACTAAATATTGACTCATGCATATCTCATTACCTACCGTATGACCGACTCATTGACTCAATATCAACTAATGCATAACACATTACATACCATGTGACTGACTCAATATCAACTCATGCGGAACTCATTACCTTTCCTATGACCGACTCGTTGACTCAATATCAACTCAAGCGTAACTCAAAACCGATACTGTGACTGACTCATTGACTCAATATTGACTCATGCGGAACTCATTACCTTGCCTATGACCGACTCATTGACTCAATATCAACTAATGCGTAACACATTACATACCCTGTGACTGATTCAATATTAACTCATTGCGTATCTCATTACCTACCATGTAACTGATTTGTTGACTCTATATCAACTCATGCAGAACTCAAAAGCTTCTCTATGACTGGCTCATTCACTAAATATCAACTCATGCATAACTCAGTACCTATCATGTGACTGACTCAATATCAACTCATGTGTAACTCATTACCTTTCCTATGACTGACTCGTTGACTCAATATCAACTCATGCGGAACTCATTATCTATCCTCTGACTGACCCAATATTGACTCATGCATAACTCATTACCTACCGTATGACTGACTCATTGACTCAATATCAACTCATTGCAAATCTCATTACCTACCATATGACCGACTCGTTAAGTCAAAATCAACTCATGCAGAACTCATTACCTTCCCCATGAACGACTCGTTGACTCAATATCAACTCATGCGGAACTCATTACCTGCTGTGTAACTGACTTGTTGACTCTATATCAACTCATGCATAACAAAAACCTATGCTGTGACAAACTCATTGTCTCAATATCAACTCATGCGGAACTCATTACCTTTCCTAAGACTGACTCATTGACTCAATATCAACTCAAGCGTAACTCAAAACCGATACTGTGACAGCCTCATTGACTCAATATCAACTCATGCGGAACTCATTACCATCCCTACGATTGACTGACTCGTTGACTCAATATCAACTCATGTGAAACTTATAAACTATCCTTTGAGTGACTGAGTGACTCATACATAACTCTAGGATTCTGGGAAAATGGTAGATGTGTGAGTATTTTGCCAGCAGCGTATGACGTAGACAGAATGCTGACGGGGTCACACTTTCCGTCTCTCAACAGAACTCAGTCAAAAGCATGTGTCGTTGTGTAGGCAGTGCTTCTTGGGTCTGCGTTCCAGCGGAGGACCTTCACATGGATGTACGCTGCAGCCCGGCAGAGAATCGGGTTAGACAACTGGGTCGACAGCGTAAACACACTCAACGCACGGAATGAGCGAATAGATAGATGGAGTCTGCTTCAGTATTCATTATCGTGTTATTTACCCTGCTATATGTCGAGGTCGAAAAGTCCGGAGATTTATACCTATGTTTTACTGGACTCAGATTTGGTACAAAATGTCAATTTTATTTTTAAGATATCCAATGTAGTTGTACTGTACTTTCCAATATTTTAATTTTATCAGTTTTTTGAAATATCAATCTAAGAATTTTTATCATTATTAAGTGAGGCTCATCAGTATAGACTATGCGTCGAGGAGTTGGTTCTGGCACTTAACACCAAGGGGCTACAGTATTTTGGTAGAGTCTAAATGGAACTCTTGTTATGTGTGTAAAATCTGTATTATAATTATTCATACCAGTGAACTCCAGACTTTGTATGATTAGATCGTTTATCTATTTTTTATATAAGAGTTTAATTCTGTGCACCTCTGTAACGATATATTAGATTCTATAACACTCAGACAGGCTTTTCAATGATTTCTTGACGTATGGATATTTGTACTTTATTTTTTATGGGGGGGAGGGGGGCGTGAAAATTAAAACCTGGAAGTTTTTTATGTTTTCTCGGTCTCTCAGAGGCAGCATATTCCACATGAAGAAATATTTCCACTTTATTATCTGACCTTAACTAACTTCCTTGTATTCAGAAAAGCTCAAAATGCAGGACCATCCGGGGGCTCTACCCCTGTGCCCCCCCCCCCCCCCCACACACACACCTTGGGATTAGCCCCTGCACTTCCGTCGGGGGTCTAGGCAGCCCCCCGCCCCCTGCTGATTTTTCGGGATTTTTCTAAACAAAAAATCAAATATATTTTTTTGAATTCTTCAGCGGCTAGTTGATATAACTGAACCTCCCAACGTGGAGGATCTACATTAAAGTTTTTACCTTATTTTCCATAACAATATCCCCGTGCCATGTCTACAGTCTATAGCGGTGGTTGTTGTAGCTTGTAAGACGCGATTTGATGGATGGTTTCTGTAATTGACTGAGTACTTAATTGGTGAAAGGAGCCATTCTCTTCTCCAACACCTTGTTATGCTGACGGGTAGAAAACCTCCCCGCTGTGGAGGCTGAAAGCTGTTATTAATTCTTAAGGAGCGCGTTATATTGAATACCTAATGGACAGCCATTCATTCGCACCACCTATAAAGAAAGGAGACTCATTTTTGATTGGGTGATCAACACTGCGTCATGTTATGACGTCATTATCACGTCACGTGCGTCTGGACGAGATTTACCGTGGTTTCACGAGAGGTGGTCAGGTGTGAAAGGGCAGGAACCTCGCGGTGGGGTTTTAGTGTCTGATGGATCATGGAGAGTCGTTATACGAAACCACAGCACGTCAATGTACACTTAATATCGCTCATCAAAATAAACCCAGTTTCTTAACGTAGTAAAAACTCTCAATGTCCAAATAAACCCAGACTAATTTGTTCACGTAGTAAAATCTCTCAATGTCCAAATTAATGTAATTTGTTAACGTACTAAAACCTTCAATGTCCAAATCAACCAAGTCTAATTTGTCAAAGTAGTTAGAACTCTCAATGTCCAAACCAACCCATTCTAATTTGTTAATCCTTATTGTCCAAATAAACCCAGTCAAACTTTTTTCACCTAGTCAAAAAGGTCAACCATTGAATCAGTCTCAAAAGGATGTAACTAGCCTACCGATACGTAAAACTACACAGACAAACAAATGTTCACCTAGTAAAAACTGTCATCATCTAAATAGACTTAGTTTAAATTGTTTATGCAGTAAAAACTCTATGTCCAAATAAACCCACACTAATTTGTTAACGTAGGGGAAGCTTTCAATGCTGAAATAAACCCAGTTTAATTTGTTCACGTAGAAAAAACTCCCAGTGTCCAAATAAGCTTAGTCTAATTTGTTCATGTAGTAAAGTCTGTGTGTTCAAATAAGACCAGTCTAATTTGTTCACATGTTAAAGGCTTTCAATATTGAGATAAGCCCAGACTAATTTGTTAACCTAGTAAAAATCTCTCAGTGTCCAAATAAACCCAATACTAATTTGTTGCCGTAGTAAAAGCTTTCAGTGTTGAAATAAACCCAGTCTAATTGCTCACGTAGTGAAATCTCTGTGTCCAAATAAACCCACTCTAATTTATTAACATAGGAGAAGCTTTCAATGTTGAAATAAACCCAGTTTAACCTTTTCCACGTAGTAAAAATTCCAAGTTACCCCACACTAATTTGTAAACATAGTAAAACCTTTAAATGTTGAAAGAAACCTAGTCTAATTACCTACCACATATAAATCGTGTAAATTTTGGTAGGATCCGCTTGCATATTCTCCCCCACATAGTGTCAAAGTGAACCAGACCTAGGCCTGGAGAATGAGGAGCCACGAGAGTGAGATTCTCATACAGTACTTAACTGAATTCTGCTACTCTTTTTTGTTTTGTTTCTCTACACAGATGCTCTTCTATTCTTGGGATTTGTTTCTAGTTGTACTGAAAACATAATTTAGAACTGTAGTTTTCCGATCTCATTTCCTTGAGAGAATGCAATGAGATCAAATTTCACTAGTAGTCGGTAAAATCTGTGTCACATGAAATGATTGTTGGGAACTGAATGATAGTTCCAGGTATTGATAGTATGGGGCGCCACTAAGCCTTCACCCTATCAAACACGACGTGACGAAGTCGCTAATTAATATATTAAAGTCTCGCTTCAGGCTTTGTCTCTTGTTAAAAAGAAACTACAGATCTTCCATGTTCTTGTAATATCACTCATAGTCCAAGTTCAAACCCGTTTTAAACCAGATATTTATTGTTTGTTATTGTTATTGTAATTATTGTTATTGTTATTGTAAACAAATTGTGATATTGATTCATATGGATGGTTATATAGTGAGTAAGAAAACTGGAATAAAAGTGCCGACTCAGAAAGCATTAAGTAATCCCACAACCACAAACAGGGTAGAGCCATATAGTTCGTAGCCCTCCAGTTCTCAATGTGTTATAATCTCCTTGTTGAAATTCTAGCAAGCCAAACGAATATGGAGAAACATTTTAAAAATATATTTGTCATATACCTCGAATTTCCACATTAATTTATTTTTAATTCGCAGTCAATTTAAACCCATAAAATGAAGTCCCCAACGAATATTTCAGATGTAAGTTAAAAGGCAGTATTTCTTATATTGCTGTGATTTTATCCAGGATTAGTAATATTTGAATTGCCAAACACATATTGTATTAGATTATTTTCTGGTCGTGGCTTGTGAACTCCATGGCAGCTACCGCTTCATATATAGGCCATGTCATGTGACCTGATTAGACCAATCATAAGAGGAGAAAAGAAAATTGCATTATGTAAGTTCATAAAGTTTCTATCTATGTCAGCTGTAAAATGAGAAACACTTTGAGGTGAGTTTGTAAACTAGGCTCGTTGAAGTCGGGCTGATGGTGGTGTCAATGTACTCTTCAACATACTCTATAATATACTGTACCAATGTATTGTACAACACAGTCGTAAACATTTTTTACTATATACTCATGCCTTATATAATGTAAATATGCACCGTTTTGCCATATAACGTAAAAAATACTGTACGAAACAGTGTTCCGTATGGCAAAATACGGAACATTCCCCATACCCGTTGACTAAAATATTAATTGTTAGGCTAGATCGAATTAATAATTGTTATCAATTTTGGGTATATAGTAAATATAGAGCGACCTATCATGCTTGTACAAACCACAAAACTCGATAACAATTTACGGTTTGTACGGGACTCGTTGTAAATGCCTCCTTCCCTAGACACAATAAATTGTCATCTCGTTTTGTAGCTTGTACAGCATGGTCAGGAGGTTCTATATAAGTACAACATACTTTACAAAATACTATACAAAATACTATGCAACATGCCGTACAACATAATCACTGTGCAACATGGTGTACAACATACTGTATAAAATAATATATAACTTACTAGACAACATACTATATATTACTATATATACCCATGCCGTATTTACTGTAAATATGTACCGTTTTGACATATAACGTAAAAATACTGTATGGACCACTGGTCCGTACACTAAAATACGGACCACCTTGCCAAACATGTTTATTAACATATCAGTTGTTAAAAATTAAATTAATGATTTTTTTTTTACAAATTCTGGGTATATAGTAAATATTTAACGTCCAACCATGCTTGTACAAGTCACAGAACTCGATGATAATTTACGGTTTGTATGGAACTTGGCATAAATGCCTCGTTCCGTACAAACCGTAAATTACCATATCATTCTGTGACTTGTACAGCATGGTCAGGACGTTCTATGTAAATATTTTGTACAGCATACATACTGCACAACATACATTCTGCACAACATACGTACTGCACAACATACATTCTGCACAACATACATACTGCACAACATACTGTCCAAAATGATATACAACTTACTATATTCCTATACTGTAGATATTGTAAATATGCACGGTTTTGCCATATAATGTAAACATACGGTACGGAACAGTGTTCCGTACAAAATACGGAACACTATTCCGTACACATTGACTAAAACATTAGTTGTTAGGCTAAATTAATTTCGGGTATACAGTAAATGTATAACATCCAGCATGCTTGTACAAGCTACAAAACTCGATGATAATTTTGTACGGAACTCTGCGTAAACACCTTGTTCCATACAAACTGTAAATTATCATCTCGTTTTGTAGCATTTACGTGGTGCACGACCATAAATATACCATGGGTAAGAGCGGGCAGTATTCGTAGGACATACGACCACAAGTATATCATAATATTTCATAGACGTTCGGCCATAGGTAGGGTATTAATGTCCATGTTCAAGGGCCACAGAATTCCGTCTGTGAAGGAGGGGGAGTTTCATACTCATCCTGCATCTGTATAATGAAGGTGACTTTATTGCCAGGTGTATTCATTGATTTGGTTTATTGGGAAATATACACCGCTTCGTTAATGACAAGATGAAGGTATGAAACCGAATCAGGATGAGGAAGTAGATAGGTCTGTGTGCATATATAAATTAAAAGATTTTTTTTTTTTTCAATAAATCTTCATTGGTTCATTAATTCAAAATATGACAATAAATATGGTTTTGCCTTGCACATATATCCCTTACCAATAAAGATGCTGCGGTGAGCCTCAATAAAACTATCCACCTTGATACGTACTAGGTGGGAGGGGTGTACAGTAAAATATATCGTGTGGGTGTAATATTTCTATGGAGAATCAATAATATCCAACTTGTATCTTGTATTTATTATTGTGTTAGAAACATGACACCTGAGTTGTACGTATACAGAACGACCTGACCACGCTGTACAAGCTACAAAATGAGATGATAATTTACGGTTCGCATGGAACGAGGCGTTTACACCGAGTTCCGTCCAATCCGTAAATTATTAGCGAGTTTTGTGGCTTGTACAAGCATGGTAGGTCGTTTTGTATTTACTATGAACTCGAAATTGATAAAAATGATTAACTAAATTTGGCCTAAAACTGATATTTTAGTCAACGGGTACCGAACAGTGCTCCGTATTTTGCTATATTTTTATGATATATGGCGAAACGAAGCATATTTACAGTATATACGGTATGGGTATATAGTAAAGAGGCATAAATCATCCCAGCTCTCACAGTGTTTTCGCTTTATTGCTCTGCACTTGTTTCATGCTTTATGATAACTGTCTGTGTATCAAAGGTCAAGCTTGTTACAGTACATTCATTTTCATGATAACTGTATGTGTATGACTACTGTCAGGGTCAAAGGTCAAGGTCGGCGAAGTAAATTTGATTTCATGAGAACTGTTTGTGTATGACAACTGTTTTGGATTAAATGTCAAGGTCGGCAAAGTATATTTGGTTTTATGTAACTGTATGACTTATCACTAGGGTCAAAGGTCAAGGTCAATATAGTATATTTGCGCGGACTTGATTGGCCATGTATAGAAGCCCGTGATATTTGTTTTTATGATAGTTGTATGTGTATGATTACTGTTAGGTCAAAGGTCAAGGTTGTTGCAGTATATTTGATAGATCAAGGTTGTAACAGAATATTTGCTTTTAAGAAAGTTATATGTGTATGACTACTTTAAGGGTCAAAGCTAAAAGTCAGCACAGTTTTTATGGTAGCTTTATATGTATGAATTCTGGGCAAGGTCCTTACAGTTACAATGTTAGAGTGCTGTAGAAAGCATGGACCGTGGTAAAGCCGATGTGACAATAACTGATCCCTGATTCTCACTGATCCGATGGTCAGATCCAATCGTCAACCATCAGAGTTGACAGAGTGTTACGTTCTGATTTCTCTGTCTGTGAAACATACAGGCACTATCCCTTGGCCTAACTGATCATGCTGGCTCTACCGTAACACGCCACTGGAGGCGACCCTTGGTTACGATCAACACGGTCGCCCCCATGTGGTTAACACGGAGCCAGCATATAAACTTGATTGCGGTGTATCACTAGTCAGTACAGTACACCAGTCTTATATGTTGCTAGCAGTCATTGCAGTAATATCCGCACAAAGATAATAACAGTACTGTGATCGAAGCATGCCGCTGTGATGCAATATTTGTTTGCCCTGCCATATACCATAATTATCACCCACTAGTATCTGGTGCGCATGCGCGAATATGCACAGTGTTGAAGTCAACTATTGGAGAGTTACAATTTATCGCTGCTCGATGCACTCTCGTAGCAGAGATCTGGCGCTTGACTTCCTGCGACGTCATATTTATTTCCATCGTTAACGTAATCATATTGTGTCACATCAAGTCTTTTCTGTAAGTATTTTTCATATATCTAGAGGCTAGAGTACTCCGTGCTCGCTGAACGAAAGAACATGCCAGACGCGTGCGCGTATTGGGTGGGCGATAATTACCGTATATGACAGGGTAACCAAATATGGCAGGACACCCCCACAGGCCGGGCCAGGCTGGGCTGCAAGCAGAGTCTCGCATATCCCGCATATCAGTGGGGCACTGAATGTGTACATCTAAAAGAATATATTTAAGCGATTGTCACAGATCCGATAAATACACCGGCCGGAATCTGATCAGAGAATCAGATGGCGGAATCTGCACTATCCCAGCAGAGATCGTGCGCTCTACTTCCTGTGGCTGCTTATATCTCTGCCCTAACCTGCCTGTTTGGGCTCAAATCTGGCCCATACGCCAGTTTTTGAAATATCCTAAATTCTTAGCGCTTTGGGCAGTATTTTGTGGTTTACATGTAAATAGATATGCATATATTTATATGGTAAATGATTTACACTCATTTCTGTTATTTATTATATCAAATCAGGTATAGTCTTACAGATAACTTCCTTCATTTGGGAGGCACCTCAGGTGTTACAGGGTTTCGTTTGTCAACATAACACATGTGCTCACTCAAAGGGGCAGTCTAATTAACAGTAGATTCACATCATAAAGGGGTTTAGAGATGAAAAAGAAACAGCTAGATTGTCTGTTAACCCCATTTAACAATTCATACATTTCCAAACTAATGATATGTGAGTTGTTTGACTTTTGACAGTTGCCTTGTTTTGATTCAGAGATCTTCGCTGGTCTCCTCTGTCTTTAGTGGATACCCAGGGAACAGGCTTTGGGTTGGGGTAGAGACTAAGCCAGCGCTAGCGCCGTGAAAGATCTGAGGGGGAAAGTGCGGAATCGGATCAGAGAATCAGATGGGATAAATCCCGCATATCAGTGGGGCAATAAAATCGGATCACTGAAGTTCATACATCGGAAAGTATATATGTCAGTGATTGTCACTGATCCGAAATCGGATGAGAGCCGGAATCGGATCAGAAAATCGGATGGGAGAAATTGGCGCATTAATGTTTTGTATTTGTTCCCTGCTAACTGTGATGATGATTCTAGTCCTGTTTTTCTATCATGTATTCTCACATGTTACATGTGCATGTTGATACTTACAGTTTGTTAAGAATTTGTCAGGTTTATTCGATTATTTTACCAAAATATATGTTTTGTACTCCTAAAAACCACATTGCTATTTCTCACGATATAAACCTCAATTGATATGTTTCAATAAAAGAACTTTGGAAATTTTATTCTCACTTCGATTTTTTTAATTATTATTTTCATATATTAGAAATAATATGAATATCTAATTGAATGTAATTAAGCAAGGTTGCCGCACGTCAGGAGAAAAATCAGGGAAAATTAATTTTTCAAGGTCTGAATTGTCAGGGAAATTGGGAAGGAAAATCAAAATTTTGAAGAAAAAAAAAATCACGGAAAAAATTTTCTCTTTTCAGGAAAAACTAGAATTTCCATATCAAGGCATTGAAATCTGTTTAATTTAGAAAAGGAAATATTCTAGATGTTTCGAATACAATGGTTATTGGTATGAGCCATTTTCATCACATTGACCACAGAACTGGCCCAGAAAGATTTATGGTTTTGCGTTTTGAAAGTCTGGTCCTGAAATAGAAAAATAAAGGAGCGGATTGTGATAAGTATCATTTTCTTTAATCTTTGACTAAGAACACTGGAATATACACAGACTGAATAAGGAATAACAAGAAATGGGTAGCGACTTCCAAATTAGTTGAACACAGTCAGGATGTTTAGATTAACGATCCTATATAGTTTCTGCGGAAAATATGGCAGTGAGTTTCTTCGTTTTATTTGTCAGGGAAGATTTTAATTTGTCAAGAAAATGTCAGGGAATTTTGATTCTTTTGAACCTGTTTAAAGTGTAGAGGAGTTTCATCCTATTGAGTTTACGAGTTGTTCGCTGCAGCTTAGTGATGCATACTGTTTGTATTTTCTATGTCAGTTTAAAGCCCTGCCCCCACCAACGCCGATTCTGGTCCCGATAGGCCTTACGATTGACTTCCTGACACCATACTGATTCTGTCATGAGGTCAGTAATAATCATGGGAGTGGAACAGGTCTCTGCAATTCCGTATATGACACCTCACGATAGGCTGCGATTAAAAACGCCAATTAAGAGGTCCCGATAATATCCAACATGATGGATTTTTCGTAGCCTGTCATGGGGTATCGTAACCTGTTGGGATTATATCGTGGTATCAAGTATGATTCACAGATTGGATCACGATAGAGGTCTACGATTCTGGGACCTCCTGATAGGCTACGATTTTGCCATTTCAAATCGTAGCCATCGGGAAGTATGTCGTAGACCATCGGTGTAGGTGGGGGCAGGGCTTAAAGGTCTCTACAAGTATTATTTAAGGATCTTCCTGATGAGAAAGTAAACAACCCAGTTACCATTAGTTCTATTATACACCAGTGCATGTACTTGTAATAATTACACACTGCTGCTCCCTATATATACATGTATATTATGAGAAAACGTGGTTACTGAGCCCGTACAGGTGGCTGTTCGAGGTCATTTGATGAAAAAATATGGCCCGATGCCGCAGGCTAGAGGGCCGTATTTTTTCATCAAATGACCGAGAACGGACACCGTACGGGCTCAGTCACTACGTTTTCTTATTACTATACACCTCCTACTCGTTGAAAAATATGTTTTTATTAACTTTTCTGCACCTCAAAAGACCACTGCTATTCACTACGGCCCACTGCTACAGCGAGCGCGAACATTATTTATACTACACCCCCAGCAGCGGGCAGTATTTCATACATGTTCGCCCATAGGTGTATAGTAATATGTACGGCACACTGTACCGTACATATATAGAACGTCCTGACCATGCTGTACAATTCACAGAACGAGATGATAATTTACAGTTTGTATGGACCGAGGCATTTATGCCGAGTTCCGTACAAACTGCAAATTATCATCGAGTTCTGTGAATTGTACAAGCATGGTTGGACGTTATATATTTACTATATACCCGAAATTTAAAAAAAAATCAATTTAAAAAAAAATCTATTTCAATTTTTTTAATAAATGTGTATGGCCAGGTGGTCCGTATTTTAGTGTACGGACCGGCGGTCCGTACAGTATTTTTACGTCATATGCCGAAACGTTGCGTATTTACAGTATATACGGCATG